>JAWNNP010003312.1:0-326214 GCA_035044805.1 Leucophenga maculata
ATAATTCGATAATCTTACTTAACTTTAGTATAACCGAAGCTTAAATACTCTTCACACTGGTCCTTGGCTCAATATCGCTGGATTTTTTCGACAG
This sequence comes from Leucophenga maculata, assembly GCA_035044805.1. Classification (NCBI taxonomy): domain Eukaryota; kingdom Metazoa; phylum Arthropoda; class Insecta; order Diptera; family Drosophilidae; genus Leucophenga; species Leucophenga maculata. The sequence continues at coordinate 95 of JAWNNP010003312.1, forward strand.
TATTTAAATTGGTTTATAAATCCTTGTTTCCAATATTCGGCAATTGTTCACACACAATAACTTACCCAACTGCACACCAATGAATATAGTCAGTAGAACAGCAAATATTATTTTTCGATACATTTTTGTTAAAGTTTCTCTTCGAACAACCTTTGCAGTGAAGTATTCAATTGCGACTATTGTTTTTCACTAATTTTTAACGCTTCACACCTTATCAATGAGTCGTTTTGTATATATATAAACTTTATCTAAACTATGATTTATAAATATACAAACGCGTGGTTGAGTTCTAGTGAATTTTTTCGAAACAGTTAATAGTTACATGGAAAGTTATGGTGAATTTTTGCGATAAAATATTTTATCTAAATCACTAACAGATATGACCAAGTTATTCTCATGTCTTATTATGCTCGTTTAAATAATGCTGAGCCGGTTAAAACATATTTGAAATCACTCAATTGATAATACTGCAACTCTTTCGCAATTAATGTCTAATTAAAAAAAAAAAAAAAAAAACACGGTGGTGTATTTTGTTACTTTGGCACTGAGTTTGTAAAACACGAGTTGAAGTATCCGAGAACACAAAAAGTGTATATATTGAGCTTGACAAGAAGAGTGCAACTAGTCATGTACGTCTGTCTGGCTGTCCGTATGTACAAGCAGAACATAAATACTGTAAAAGATGAAGCTTTTAAGTTTTGATATTTAGTGTCTCTTAATCACTCGTCAACGAACCCATTCTTTTTGATTTTTAACCGACTTCAAAAAGGGGGAGGTTCTGTTATCGTCTCTATGTATGTATGTATTTATTTATGTTTTTTGTTTAGATAAACTATTTATTACTTTTTATCTTTACAAGTTTGGATATTGACGTCACTTTATGCGGCATATGGTGCGTTCTTCAGCCAGAAGCCTAGCTACTCTGTTCAAGTGGGCTCTCAGCCTATTGCAATGTATATGCTAATATAATGATTTATTTGCAGCTCTACGGTCTCCAGCATTTGAGGCTATCAGTCATTAGCCGCTGGCAGTGACTGCAGGGATTGGATAATCCGCGGTTGAAAATGTTGTACAGAAGTGGGCCAAGCACGCTACTTTGTTGAGCAGCGGTAGGGAGATTGTAACTCTTACTTTCATCTGAAGCGGAGATAAAAGAAAGCTGGGTGGTGTCTTTTAATTTTTGCGAGTACTTTAATGTGCCAAACACGATCAAATGCAAAATATACCATTACAGTAAGATTTGTTGTCATATACCTTAATGATATGCTTTACCACCCGTGCATCTGCTCAATAGCGCATGTCCCACACGCCTAACAAGCCGTTGTACAATAAGCCTCTCAAGCAACTTAAAGAACGAAGGGAGACGGCTGATTAGTCTGTACGACTCAGGATCGTTCCATTCTCTGACTTACCAGGTTTATGGATTATTAGATCTCTTGCCAGGCTCCAGATGACCATCGTGCTGATCGCAAGATTAAAATAAATCGGTTGACGTAAAAATTATCAATCATAATAGCTTCTAGGGGATTTTTAATTTCAGTTTGTATCTAGAGTAACCAGGCGTTTTGTTTGTTGCCATAAAATTCATTTTCATAATTCATAAAATTAAAATGCAATTAGCAGGAAAAAAATCATCACTCATAATAACTTCTCATATATTTTATTTTGACACCTCTGTAAATTATATAAAAAAGATATTCTTACATTAAATTGTTTATTTGGTATATTTTACGATAATCCTAATAAAATATTCCAAATATTCTAAATCGGACCAAAAGTACAGTCGATCTCCGTCTGTCTGTCTGTACTTGGAGACTATAAAAGATAAAGCATTTAAGTTTAAATATTTAGTCTCGTACATTCGCTCTTCAGATATCTCTTTAACTGGTTATCGATATATTAATACGTGAAGCAAAAACTTTGCATCCCTTTTTACAAATATTGAGCGGACGGACGAGTATGAAATTTGGCACACTTATAGTTTATATAGAGAGGGAATGCAGAATGCTTTTATTTTTGTAAGATAATGCATAAAAAATACATTAGATCTAATCTATCTCTCTAATTGAAAATTAAAGCCAAGACTATATTCAAGCTAATAGTATTCATTTAAATAAACTTAACGGACCCCTGACTATTTCCTAATATTAATATAATTTAAAGAAATTGTTCTTTTGTAAATTATTTCATACCTTAAACATTATTTTAAAAGCTACTCATTGGATTCAAAAGTGAATGACAGTTAGTTAAGACGTTTTATTGTGAGTAACATTTAGAGCTTATTTCATTAAAATCGACCAGTAGAGAATCAAAAGATAGTAGTGTTAAAATATAAATTAATTTACTAAAAATAAAAATTGCTAAACCTATGATATATGTGCTACATAAATTTTAAGCGAAAGATTTCGCAACGATGACTGCTAAAATAACAAAAACTGCACTTTGTCTTCCGAGTGCATTCGCCGAATTTCTATTGCATCCATTTGAGTTACAAGTACTGCAGTAATAAAATGAAGTGCCTACTGCATATTGAGGTTTCAAATCCCAATTTGTACAGTTTTGACTTGTATCAACGCAGCCCAGAACCATGAGAGGATCAACTAGAATGTGTGAAATTGTTTTAGTAAATTTAAAATTTGTATGCGATGACTAAAATGACTTACTCAGAATTGATGTAATCCATGTAGCATTGATACAGGTGTAATTATTGTTATATAAATTGGACTTCGGATTTGCATATGCATTGAGCGCATTACTGGTTCTGGTTGCTGCAGCACCTGAACATTGAGTCAACCATGGACTTTGACATTGCGTATAAGTTCTGCAGGTGTAACATTCCAGCGTGTTGCCTAAGTGAAATTTTAATTCAAATATATATATATACGCGTCATTTGTGTATCAAGCTATCGAGGTCATCGGTCTGTTATCGAAGTCGCTCTTTCGATCTAAGACCGATATCAGATATAACTTTTTTTTGGATAGTATTTAAAAGTACTGGTTTATAAATCATTTTTTTCAATTTTAGGTTTATGTATTTATCACAATAACTCACCCAACTTCACGCTAATGACTATAGTCAGTAGAATAGCAAATATTACTTTTCGATACATTTTTCTTTATGTTTTAGTTAATGTTAAAGTTTGTCTTTGAACAACCTTTGCAATGAATTATTCAATGACGACTGTTTGTTTTTCATAAATTTTTAACGCTTCGCACCTCATCGATGAGTCATTTTGTATATAAACCTTATCTTAATTATGATTTATAAATGTATAAACGTGTTGTGGAGTTCTATTGAATTGGGAAATTGTTTTGAATTTTTTTGCGATAAGAAATATATCTGTTCTAATATCGATACACTATTAATGGTGTTTGCGAATGGATGAGATATAAGCTATGTCAAGAAATTATGGTAGAAAATGTGCTTGAGCATTTGATAGGAACAGCTTATCGTCTTGTATTATATGTTGCTCAAACCGAACGAGATTATCTACCGAATACTTTTGTTGTGATTGAGTCGTATACTCAAAAAAAAAAAAAGCGTACGAAGAACTATTCCAGATATGACAAACTTAAATTATTTGCACCCTTAATAAATATTTTGTGTATAGAAGTTTTCTACACTTTTTTAACGTAGATTCAGATTCAGAAGTGGTACAAGTTCATCACAGAAGGCCGAGCTGATGTTAATGAAAATGACCGCCCTGGAAACAACAGCATGTTAAAAACCGATGAGATCATTGAAGCACTGCAGAAAATTGTTATTGAGAATTGTCCAATGACTATTAAAGTTGATGTCGACGAAGTTTGTTCGAAATATGAGTTTAGCCCAATCAATACAAACGAAGCGGCCAGAAGAGAAAAGACCGAAAAGAACGCCAAGTTCCGTTCAAGGTGAACATCTTTTTAACTGTTTTCTTCGATTACTCTGGCCTGGTGCATCTTAAATTTCTGCTAGATCAATAAAAAATATTACCGGCGCATAAATGGCTTCTGTATCACGATAATGCAGGCTCACACATTGTTGCTTGCTCGTGATTCTTTGGTCAAAAACAAAATCGTTATCACTGAGGAATAATTCCAAAAACACTTAAGAAATAATCTTAGAATGGTAGCAATGCTTCCGTTCATAATCTTAAAGATATTTTGTGAAACCTGTCGAACAATTCCTATGAATTAAATATACTTTGAGTTCTTATTAAACGCTTACCTCTGTATTGTCTGATAAGATTTGGGCAATCATAATAATAATAACAAGTATTAACAGCTTCTGAAGGTATAAAAGCGTTAGTAATAGCATAAAGCAGTCATATTTAAAATAGACTCTGAAGAAGTCACTTTATCAATATGTATAAAGAAGTTTTGTTTGCTACAGTCTTGATTGCGTTTATGGGCTTGCAATTGGGTAAGTTAAGGATGTTTTTAAGTTTAAAAATACTATATTGTCTCTCTATATTTTACATAGCCAATACTCTGCAATGTTTCACTTGCACAAATGTTGCTGATTGCCGTAATGAAACTTTGCCCTTAGTTAATTGCACCAATTCTACTGCGAATGCAACCAGTGAGGCTCTGGGCAAGTTTCAAAATATGACTGCATATCAAACTGAGGGCAGTGACAATTTTTGGTGTATGAGGGAACTAATTTACTATAGTAAGTTCATAAAATATATACAAGTATGTATGTCTTAAAAATGCTCAATTAATTTACCTTAGATGACTCAACCGTTCATGCGGTATATGGTTGCTCTTATAATCATACGTTTGTGTGCAATATGAAACCATTTCCTGAACATGAAAAATTGCTGTGGTCCGGATTTTGCTCAACTTGTAAAACTGATGGATGCAACCAGAAAATTAATATAAATTAAATTTAGAACTGGTTTTTGAGGACAGATGGCGCTGTTTTCCTTCGGTTCTTTTAATATGAACTGTGTATTTGGTTTGGTTAAATAAAATTTTTTTTTCGTTTAATAATTTTAATGAAAGTCAAAAGTGTTTTATTATAAAAATTTCGACAACGTAACGTAAGAGTTTATATAAAAGTCGAGTTGATATCGCCATGTCCGTCTGTACGATGAATTTCAACTTTTGTTGTGTCATTCGCTGCATCTTGACTGTGGGAATGCTATAGAATATGATGCAACAATGTTATTTCAATAAAAAAAATTCTAAGGATCAGATAAAACCCAGACAAGACTTGCATGTGTTGATCCAATGACAAATTTTTCATGGTCATATATTGATACACTGATAGGACGATATCAGTGTGGCTTCAGACTAAAAAGGTCGACCAGTGACCAAATATTCACATTACGCCAAATCTTGGTAAAGACCCATGAATTCAATAAAGACACTCACCACTTATTTGTCGATTATAAAGCCGCTTTCGACACGCCCTGTCTGCACTAGGTATCACGTCAAAGATTGTTCGTCTTTGCATGGCGACGCTATCTAACACACAAAGCGTTGTCAGGGTAGGGAAAAACCTCTCCGACCCCTTTGATACCAAGACAGGTTTCAGGCAGGGCGATGCTCTATCGTGCGATTTATTGAATCTGCTGATGGAATACATCCTACGCCAATGCCCGTACATACAGAGTATGTCGGGCTGGATCTTCCAAAAGGAAGTGATGCTGCTCGCTTAAGCCGATGACATCGATAACATCGGCACGCAGGAACGGCGAGTCATCAAGGCGTTCTCGGAGATTGAAAAACAGTCTCGGCTCATGGGTCTAGCGGTGAATGAGGACAAGATGAAGTACTTGGTGTCTTCGCGCACTCCGTCATCGCGTCTTGAACGGTCGGTGACGATGGAGAATTTCAACTACAGTGCTGTAGAAAACTTGGTCTATCTTGGAACAGAGATAACCAGCAACAACAACGTCAGCCTGGAGATCAGGCGAAGAATTACGCTTGTAAATAGATCATTTTTTGGGCTGAGCAAGTAAAGCCCTCTCTCGAAAGACGAAAATAAAGATCTATAAGACGCTGATACTCCCGGTCCTATTGTATGGCGCAGAGGTATGGACCGTAATTCAGTCGGACGAGACAGCATTGAAAGTCTGCGAGAGGAAGTTTCTTCGCAGGATCTTTGGTCCTATTAGAGTCGGCGACGAGTTTAGGTCCCGTATGAACCGCGAGCTGTACGAGCGATTCGATGAGGTTGACATAGTTCAGCGCATAAAATTGCATCGGCTGCATTGGGCTGATTGGTGGACGCCGACATAAAGGACGACCGGGCACACGATGGAATGACCAGTTATGGAAAGATCTCTCCGTACTTGGCATTCAAAACGACTGGCGCCACCGCGCACAAGATTATGGAGGCTGTCGCGCCTTCCCAGACTCGGCCATGACCGGTAGACGGTTGAGGGCCATATAACTAACTAACTAAACAGGAAGTAAGTTTTCCTACAGAAATCCTGAAGATATGTTGCGTCGGAAAATAATTGTATTTCACTTCGATACTTATTGAGCAATGTTTTAATTTTGGCGCCACACTTTTTTTATGAAAACTGAGTACGAATGATTTATTTCTGTGTTTTTCTTTTTCAAGCTCGTTTCCAAAAAAAAGAATATTTTAATATATCACTATTACTTGACAAAATTAGTTCGCTATATTCACTTAGAAAGCTAAATGTATTGAGATTCGGATTATACAGAAAACTGTAGTCCGAGGTTTATTGATAACACACTAAATTCCGTATTGGAAGAGTCAATAGCCAATGCAACTGCTTCCATTATATACGTTACTTCGGTTTTTTTTGGAACGAATTCCTTAAGTATTTTGCAGACTTCATCAGTAGTTTACTAAATGGCCCGCGGAAGGGATTAAGTTTTTATAAAGTCAGTGAACCAGACGAAATACTGCTAAAATAGTCGGAATTGTTAGACAGACTCGTTTCATAGAACTACAAAGTGCTTATTTAATACAAGCTGAACGCCGTTAGCTTCGCCTGTACACAGTAAAGCCAAATTGTTTTTACTTGTCAAATGGATCTTACTTCTTCCGATCCCATTACTATGTATACCAAATTTCATCGCTGTACCTCAAATGGATATCTCAATTTATGCAAATTGGTTTAGCGGTTTAGAACAGTATTTCTTTAAATTGGTAGAAATGCGTCATGGTGATTTTTTCGTATCTATCGTAAATATATTTATATATCATATATATGTATATGATTATTGTATAAATTTATATAGTATATAGCTTTATAGGTATGCTGTATTGTATATATTTTGATTATATAAACACTTATAGAATTAACACTTGAACTCTATTATAGACAACTTACATTAATTATAAGCTTTCAATTTTAACAAAATTGATAACGATCAAAAGCTATTTAGGTATAGTATTGCTATAAAAAGGGTGTAAATGAACTACAGATAAATAGTGGCAATTTTTAAAAGAACTGTAGAAGTCGAAAAAAAATAAATAAAAATTCCGAAGAATGTTTCAAAAAGTGTTCTATATATTTTTGTTAATTGCATTGGTCGGTTGGCAATTAGGTAAATAAAAAGTTACTAAATAAATTTGTTTTAAGTTTCTATCAAAGATGTTTCAATTTAAATAATTATTTTTTCTTAACTTACTTCATACAGCAAATACTCTGCAATGTTATCGTTGCAGTAATAATGCCCAATGCAAATTTCCCTGGTTGGTTGAGTGTTCAAATCAAATAGCCAGTTCTACACACCAAGAACTTACCAAGTATTATTATAATATTCCGAAGATAGATGAACGCGCAGAATTTCAATGTATATACGCCAATTGGACCTATGCAAGTAAGTCAAAAAAAAAATAAAAATATATATAACTAGTTTAGAACATTAATTTTCATTAGAATATTTCATTTCAGATGGTGACAATGCATTTATAGTGTATGGTTGCACTCATGCAAATGATCAAACATGTCATACGAGATTGAGACCCCAGTTTGAAAATCAACCAATGTACGGCGCTTGTGGTACTGGAAGTGGAACATTTATGCCGTTCTCAGTAACGAACTAAATGGTTTCTGCACTATAAAATGTTTATTATTTATACTACGTACGAGGCGGTATGTCATGTCATCACTGAGACCAATGATGGTTTAAAATGTGATAACATATAATTACGCTAAAAATCATTTTATTACTCACATTAAAAAAAGAAGATCGATTAAATCTAAAATCTTTTCATGGTGATGAAGCATATTATGCTCACGTATGACTTAGTTAACAGACAGCGAACTAATATGAAGTTCGTTATGTAACTTACTGAGAGATTGAGGCATTAGTTATAACTTGAATCGAATTGCACACAATAGATGAATGGTGAAGAAATCCTCGTATCTATTGGTTTAAGGATATGCTAAGCAAATCGGTATCCTGAAACTATGCGTATGACGCCAAAAACAAACCACAGCTGAACGTATAACTTTACAAGATTGAACTAAAATAAACAAATGTTATCCCTTCATTACTTCTTCCCTTCATTACTTCTTCTCTTCATTACTACTTCATTAAATCTGCAATGCTTAGCACCTTCATATAGAAGTACCACAAGTGCTTAATGCGTTGCATTCAAATCCGGCAAATGCTTTGTATAGATTAAATAGATCCGTGATTGCCGGTATCAGAACTTATATTACACCAGACAAAACTAACTGGGATGAAGGACTGAACAGTTTTTAGTATTAGGACGTTTGACGATATACCGTTAGAAATAATTGCCAAGGCGATTAGCTGACAAGCGAAGAGTGCTCAACAGCGAAGTTGATTGAAGATCGGATAGTGTAGGAGTAAGTGTGTTTGTTCTTAGCAAATATTAAATCAAGCAATTCAGCGTCAACCGGTTCCTGTTGAAAATTCGCTAGAAGTAATCGAGAATGGAGGTATTTCCGGTGAATATGGTTACTTTGGAGTCGAAAATGCCAGTCGTAGGCTTACATATACTACAGTATTTTAAGTTTCAATACTATCAATGTGCCAGGGAATCTAAAACAGAGTTAATATGTGAGAACCATCACTCATAATTTTCTTGCAAAACTCGAATAAAGGGTTAGCAAGCCAATCACATTGGTAGCAGTTTGAAAGAACATTAGTCTCTAATACACTTGTTGAGACTGATAAGTGAAGGCTCTAAGAGAGTTATTCTTAGAACCGTAGTTGTACAGAGTTACATCAAAATGCTATTATTCCGCTTATTCTCGCAGTCATTCTTTGTGGCGTCGAGAATATCTTCTCGTTGAGTTTGAGAATGGTTGTTCCAATTGCAGATTGTAGGATTCTGTGTATATGGCTGTATCCTGTAACACTTTGGGCTTTGATTGTTCTGATATTACTAGTGTAGAATGATTGATATCTCGTTTAGAATGGCATATAAGCAGCATTTCATTACCCAAATGGTTTCCTTGAGTCCGCGCGTTCCGTTGTGTATGATAATATTGTAATATTCAGTGACAAAAGTGCGTAGTATGTCAAGTTGAGTATGGACATAGTTTTAAAATCAGATTACTATTTTGAAGTATAGATCTTACGTTATTGGGTACATTTTCCTACAAAAGTAGAAGACAATTCTTCATAAAACAGTGAAGTGAAAAATTAAATGTAGTTGCCTGGTATATTCTGAAGCTTCTGTCTATCAAATTTACCCCCATTATGTTTAGAAGTGATAGAGATATAGTTGATATTGACTAAAGGATCTCGGAAACGATAAAAGATAGAGACATCGTTCGTTTTGTATACGACTAGGACTTCGCCGGAATTTTACGAGTTTATTTCAAAAGTTTGATTCTCCCCCCTTTCCCCTTAAATCACCATCAACAGTGCACATTTTATTGGTACAAATAAATAAAGTATGCCAGTATAGATGATACTTCCGTCCTCTATTGTCAAGGCACTTATTCGTGGAGTGAGAAGTGAGAGCAGCAAAATACTTTTCATCAGTACCATTTTTACTTATTAATTTCCTACCTTTTTGTTCTGTATTGCTTGGTTATATGTTACGGAAACATTTAATCTGTCTGTTAGGCGACCAGTGCAGTACAGGACTTCTTATAGTCGGTTTCGCCCGGTTTGGTGTAATTTGGCTTCATGTAATTTGGCGTCATATAACTGAGTGACATATAGCAGCTTGTCGTACAGTGTTGCTGCTTCGCATTTATAATAATTTTGCCTTATTTTTGTACAATGTTTGCATATACATTATAATATAAAATGTGGTTTACTTATCATTAGAATTGTTTATTTCAGTGCAGTTTTGTTTTTGGCCTGTTTGAGTGCGGACGTGTTATAATAAATTTTATACTATATGCAAAATATACTATATATAAAAAATGTATAGAAAAATTGTTATCGCAACTGTGCTTATTGCCTTTATCGGTGTTCAATTAGGTGAAGCTTAACCATATACATATGTATAATATTTACCTTTGTTTTGAATATGTAGTTCCGAAAATTCTATCGATATCAAGCAAATAATTTACAAGTAATAAATATGTTAAAGTGTCCCGAATCGCATTATGTTTCGACAAGAGATAAATAGGAACATCATAATATGTTTATAAAATCAAGAAAGAACGCTACGGTCGCGTGTGATCGACTTCGAGAAGTCATAAGAAGGAATAGGAGTGTCTAAGTATTTTTTCTTAACATTTGCTCGAAGTTAATATACTGTTTTAACCTATGGGTGCAGAGAATAACAAAAGAAAAAACGTATACTTCGTCTCGTCACACATTTGTCCTTCATAAACTTGTAGACTTGCGATTATTGAATGTCGTCAAGTCCGTTTGTCTGTCAATTGTCTATTTAAATCAAAATAAGTTCCTTAATTTTGACGCTATCGATAGAAAATTGGATTTGAAGACGTGTTTCTTTGGAATATGTTATTAAAGTTTTTGTTGGTTAAATTGTTTGCTTAAATTAATATAAATATTTGAAGACTCTTTTACCATACTTGCTAAGCAATACTTACGTCAAGCATTACCGATCCTAAGGCAAGTGTAAAGTGTATTTATGCTGCGGTTTTGGATTCCATATTATTATATTCTCATATGTTTGCATTGCGTTAATGATAACAGACGTCAAGCATGGGCCGTAAAAGTTGTACAGTGTAGTGGTAGCATTAACAGCAACTGATTCATTTTGTTTCGCCTCAACATTACAGCATTACAGCGTAACAGCGCCATAACACCGCCATAACAGCGCCACCACAGCGACTTAACAGAAACATATCGTACACGAAAGTTTATACTGTACATGTGCAGGCAGCGCTGCGGCAGAGAAAATTCCCTGCACTCAGCACAACAAATGATTTGACGAAAAAAAAAAAAATTCGCAGATTTCATAAAAAGTATACAAACCAGATAAAACTAGATAAAAGAATGTTAAATAAAACTTATCTAGACAAGTGGTACAAGAGAAAACTGCAGATATTCCGAATGTTATCCCATAGAATCAGTTGATATAACAACTTACAAATTGAGACGATTTGTGGCGAAGCTGATTATTTGAAATATTAATCGAAGCAATTAGAAAAGGTCAACAAACATCTTCTTTTGGATACGGAATAGAACGTTTCTTCTTCTAAAGAGTGGAGAAAAATTCAAATATACTCTATCCACAATTAGTTCACGTATTTGTATTCAATTAAATTTTTGACATGAACTAAAATTTAATGATTTCAACCAACAACTCGTAAGCTTTTCAGGCATATAAACCAAATTTTTAGCCATTGATTTTTTCATTACAAATTTAAACATTAAGGATAACATCCAATTTTTTTATGCAGCAATAATTAGTGCTCATCATTCTCAAAAAATATGCGGAAAGTATTTCTACCGCTACTATTTCCGTATCTATAATTTGGCCTAACTGTTTTCAGATCCAACTTTATACTTTAGAAAGTCTACTCTTAGTCCCAGTTTCCCAAAGAAGTTCTACCTCTTCTTCAGGAAAACCCTCTATGGGACTTCGCGCATACATTTTGTACGTTTTGTTCACAATCTGGTAAAATGAATTCTCATGCTCAACTTTGGTGAAATCAAAGTTCATGGAAAAACGTTGTCTCACTCTTCGGATGGTCGGGAACGACTGAGCACGTTTATGTAATATTTGCTTAACAACAAAATCACTAAATTAGTTTTTTTTTTTTGTTACGTTTTACTTAAAAACAATATTAATTAGACAAAATTTTGTAATCCAATGTAACCATTCAATTTTAAATTTCACAGCATCCACACTGACGTGCTACTCGTGCTTAACGCCAGCTGATTGCCTAAGGCCTAGATTACAGACCTGCTCTAATTTAACGGCAAATTTCACCAGTTCATATCTCTCGCTTTATCACACCAATGTTCCAAAAGTCAGAGGTAGCAAAATCTTTGAATGCGCTAATGTAACCTTTAGCACAGCTCCTCCACACAGTAAGTTTGAAATCAACCAAAAATCAAAACAAAATTTTATAAAAATTTATTTATTTTATAGAATATCCGGTTTTTATGCTACTCGGCTGTGTATATCCGCAAATTCGTACATGTTGTTTGCGCACAAAACCAGCTTACAATTTGTGGACCCGTTCGTGCCGTACCTGCAATCGGAACTACTGCGAAATAACCGAAAATTCAATCGTCAGCAGTCGTGTTTCGAATGATGTATTTGATGATTCATATTAATTTTGGCTACAAGAAATTATTATAAATTTTTTTTTTTTTTTAATCGATCAATATAAAGTAATAACTTGTAACTGAAATATTTGAAAAATAATAAATAAAGGTTAATAAAGCAAAATGAATGCACTCATACTGTAGCGAACTAGTTGCATAAATATGAACTAGCTTGCGCTTTTGATTTAAATACTTATTTAAAGGTTTATAGAATGGTTGGTAAGAATTTTGTATACGATTTTAAAATTTCCAATGTTCTATTCTTGAAGATTGCAGCTAAGTCGCATGGTTTCGTTCTTTTTAAACGTCTTCGTAGACCTGCACTTTGCATTAGCGACGATGCTTCTTAGTTGACATGGTGATCTATTCGTGCGCCTTTGCACATATTTTTATTTTGATATCTACAACCAGTTCACGTTGAAGATCGCTATTACGTAAGTACCACGTATGTACATGTACAATATTTTCAAATTGTTGGATGACATTTACGTTATTGTTTGAAGTACAATCACATATTTAAGAACCATAAGCACAAATTGGTTGAAGTATTTATTTGTAAAGGATGAGCTTGTTATAAATTCATAAAGGTGAACGTCTACCCACCAACCATTTCATCGATCTATATTTAATGCCCATTTCATCGCGTTTTTTTTTCTTAACATGCTCATTCCAACGAAGTTTAGTATCGTGAGTTATGCCCAGATATTTTGATGTATTGGAAGTTGAACGCTGTATTTTTAAAATCTTTAATGGTTTGGTTTACCGCACTAGAAATTTTATTAAGCTTTGATTTGTCTCTTGACTACCTTGACGTTTGCCACCTTTTGCGAAGTTTTCTCTTTACACGAATAAGACTTAAAATTTCTTCAGAGTAACTATTTATTTTTATTTTTAGTCTGGTAACTGGCGTACTATCCCATGCTGCCTGTTGTAATATTTCAATGAAATACCATGCTTCATTCTCAACTTGAGTTGCATTGTGCAACCATTCTTCTGAATGCTTGCCAGTCTATCAATCTATTTTATAAGAATGGTGCAGGGTTCTTTATTAACTGGAGACTCACACAAATTTAAATATATCGGTGAGTGATAAGAATTTAAGTCGATAATAAAATTCTGAAATAAGATTAATCTACACATAAAAAAAAAAAAAACAATCAGGTCCGGAACTTTTTGGTTGTACAGTTACTGGATAGATTTCCCGTGGAAATATGACTACAAGCAGTTTGATTTATAGTTTTTAGTAGTTCACATTGCATTGCGTATTTTTAGCATTAAAGTCGCCGCCCATGATAAATCGGTGACAGTGCGAATTGATTAGTGTCTTATATAATCCTCACATATGACTTGATATCGTGGAGGACTGTATACAGGAGTGAGAGAAATTTTTGTTGGTTTTGTTGCATTGTGATTGTTGTGGCTCTTCATGGTGTCGAATGCTATTTTTAATAATTACTGCCGAACCTCCGCGCGCTGTATTATTGCGATGGATGGTGTGATAAATTGAATGATTTTTGCTTTGTAAGATGTGTCTCAGATATTAAGCAAATTTCTATATTTTTTATGTCAAGTATTGCTTTCAAGTCTCTATTATTAGATGATCTAAATATGTTAGATTATTTATAACTGATCTTCTATGTTTAAAATCGACTTGAGAGGTGTTAATAAATTTTTTTAGTTCTAATAAACCACCACAGTCTCTTAGTAATAGTTTTATCTAAAACTTTCGCAAAACAAGAGTTTAGAGATATTCGACGGTATAAGTCAATTGAAGCTTAATTGGCATCAGGGTCAATTATTATTAATTGTTATGATATTGTAGTGACTGATTTTTTAAATGGTGTGGGGGCTAGAATTGGTATTCATTGGGTATATACGGTTCAACTTTTAAGCTGGAACATTTTATATGTACATATAGCATGGTACTATCTAAATCAATGGTAGCCTATGTAAATATGAATAAAGAAGAATAACTTGGCTCTAAAAATGAATGAATAAAAGACTGTAATCAATATACATACTCAATTTTAAAGTTATTTCTGCTGTTATGTAGATGCATTCGTACCACTTCGTAGATTTCGTTATATGTAGATAAGCATTTTAATTGTAAATATTATTAATAAAATGCTGTAGAAAGATATGAGACATTTATTCAGAGACGTCATTTTTATAAGAAATAATAAGAGAAAACGTTAAAATTGGTGGAGCCGAAGCTTTAATACTCTTCACAGTTGATAGGCAAAGCAGTATTTTAATATTTTTATCAATATAAATGCACAATTCATACAATATCAATTATTAAAATTAAATATTCAACCTAATTGGATTATTCTTTTGCTTGTATTGGGTTAATTTTAAAATATTTTTATATATTTCAATTTAATAAATTTTTCTCATTTTTATAATATAAATTTTATAAATATTTTATAACAGTTTGATTTTTTTTTTTTTTTAAATATCTCTCTTTTCGGCTTAATTGCTGATAAGAATTATTTTCATTTTATTCTCTTCTATTTTTACAAAATCATGATAAACTGTTTGATAAGCTAATCTAAATTCGAAACGTAAAAGTAAGGAAAAATTAAAAATTAAATTCTGTGGAAGTGAAACTTTAATACCCTTCATGCGTAAAATAAAATATTTTGTGATTTGTAATTCTATTGTGGAATCTATAAAATTCAATTTTTCATTCAGCAGAACTTTATCTGAGCTTTTGTGGCTCGGTGAAGTTGAATGAGGAAAAATCATTACTGAAGGTGTGTCTGGCTCAATATTCAAAAATGTATGTCTCTGAAGATTAAACAGCTAAACAAAACACAAAACGAATTCTTGTTTACTATAGTTGTCACATTGTTTGGAATTTGGGACACTGCATCAGAATTCTTTACCGGAATTCCACAAATACCACTTGGAACGTTGAACCCTATACTTTAATGTGTAGCAGGAGATGTAAAAACTATAAACCCGTAGAAAAATTGTACATGGATTTTAATCACTGTATTTCGAGTTTGGAATGTTGTGATTAATTACTAATTAATTTCTAATATTTTTTTGGTGGTTGGAATTTTATTAAAAATTTATTCATCGACACCGAGACCAAAAATAGTTTTTGAAATAAATATATGTCAATTCAAAACCTACCGAAAAAAAATTATGTTTTGTTTAGATTAGTATGTAATTTGTGGGTGATAGTGGAGTTCCAATAACATACTTGAATTCAGGGACCAAAATGCTTATTATGTTATAGTGTAAACAGTTCCTCGATAAGACTAACTGACAATAGGCATTCTTAAAGCACAAAAACCTGATTTCTAACGAAATTTTTACTCCTTCTTCGTTCTCAATTTTCTTGTGAAAAATTTAAATAACTTCATAGGTCTGCTAAAGTTTTGTCAACGATTCCGTGGTGCTGTGTTCGTCGATCAAACTCTGAATGCAAACTGCTACTCGAAAATGATTTCATTGATTTTTAAAAATTTCTAAGAAAAACTTTTAAATATAAAATTCGTTATAGACCAATATCTTATGTATCTTACCGGCCCTTTCTCAAGGTTTATATAATTCTCATTAGCTGCCGCTCCGAATGCTCCGGTATGGCCAGATCCATCGCTATTAATATACATGCATCAAAACATTTTGAATTAATTGCAACATTTTATGAACGCAATATATTCCAATTTCAGTGCAATACCTAGAAATATTCGATCAAGAAACATGCATTTACTACAGATAAAATAAAAGTCTAACTAGTGAGAAAATACGAGTTTGAGTGATCCATCGATGGTAAAGTTGCTTAGAAGAACAACTTGGCTTTATTGGTTTCATATGGAATAATCTTTATAGACTAATTTGAAAAGATCAAATCTATAACAAGCTATACATATATATATGCAGCGTTATTGGATCAGTTAATTCATGCTAAATCTAACTTAATTGAAAGACCGCAATTGATGCTTCAACATGACATCATAGGCACACACATTAATGAATGGAATTTTAAACAACTTTTCAACTACATATATTCAAAAATAAAAGTTTCCTTAAAACGGCAAATATTTGAACTTGTTTGTTCAAATTTGATCACACAGTGTGCTAGTTCCACCACTGGTAATAAAAATATATTCTTGTTCAGTTCATTCAAATTACTCAATCAAGCATTAGCACCTTGTCTTTTTAGGCCCTGTACCGAAGGTACAAGAGCCTATTGGTTTTGTGCAAATGTATGTAACAGGTAGAAATAATAATCGGAGACCCCCGAAAGTTACCCCCATTATTGTCAGGAGCGATAGAGGAGTCGATATAGACATGTCCGTCTGTCCGTCTGTCCGTCTGTCCGTCTGGCCGTCCGTATGAACGAAAGGATCTCGGAAACGGTAATAGATAGAGACTTCGTGTTTTTTGCATTCGACTAGGACTGCTCCGGAATTTTACAAGTTTATTTTAAAAACTTGCCCCTCCCCCCCTTCCCCATAAAATCACCCCCAAGGGTAAAAATTTCTTCGGCACAAAAAAAAGTAAGTATGCCAGTATAGAGATATCGTCCTTCTTAGCAAAAATCCGAAAAGTTCATCAAAATCGGATAATAAATGACGATTTTATAAGCAATTGAATTTGAGCGACCCCCCTTTTCGTTTCATACATAAAACAAGTAAGGAAATACAGTCGGGCGTAACCGACTGTAAGAGGCCCTGTACCAGTTCAGGTCGCCTAACAAACATATTAAATGTTTCCCGAGCTTATGACCAAACACATGACCACTTCTCACTGCGCGAATATGAATGAAAAGAAAAGGGGGGTTGTTCAAATTCAATTGCTTATAAAATCGCTATTTATTATCCGATTTTGATGAACTTTTTGGATTTTTGCTTAGAGAGACGTTATCTCTATATTGGTACACTAAATTTTTTTTGTGCCGAAGAAATTTTCACCCTAAGGGGTGATTTTATGGGGAAGGGGGGGAGGGGCAAAATTTCAAAATAAACTTGTGAAATTCCGGAGCAATCCTAGTCGAATGCAAAAAACACGAAGTCTCTATCTATTACCGTTTCCGAGATCCTTTCGTTCATACAGACGGACGGACGGACGGACGGACGGACAGACGGACAGACGGACAGACGGACATGGCTATATCGACTCCTCTTTCATTCCTGACCATAATGGTGGTAACTTTGGGGGTCTCCGACCATTATTTCTACCTGTTACATACATTTGCACAAACCCAATAGGCTCTTGTACCTTCGGTACAGGGCCTAAAAATGGTTTAAAAGGCACTTAGTCGTGCAGTGAGAAGTGGTCATGTGTTTGGTCATAAGCTTGGGGAACATTTAATGTGTTTGTTAGGCGACCTGCACTGGTACAGGGCCTCTTACAGTCGGTTACGCCCGACTGTGATTTTCTTACTTGTTTTTTTTTGAGTTGACACATCTGTTAGCAATATTCTCTCCAAGACTTCTACATCTGTTCTTCAATTAAATTCAATTTACACCAAAGGGCATGTATTAAATTTTACTTTAAAAACGGTTTCGGAATGGTACAAACATCTTTTGTAAGTTCTAATTGTGATAGGCAATGATTTTCTAAAAATATTTTGGTTACACGATGGTACTTCGTAGTGAGTCCGTCATAGACGATGATGTATTAAGCTTAGTAACAAAAGTTCTGAATTTCTTCCAAAACATAGATCGCGTCGATATTGCCAGTCTGAATCAAAAGGTTGCCATGCCAGAACTCTAGAACGCTATTCTCGCCAAGGGTATCGCGACTATAAGCACAACCGCAAGACCACTTTATAGGGATTTTCTACTTTTGCACCGTTTTATTACTATTTAAGAAACATGTATGCCTTATAAATCCAGGAAATAATAAAAAAAGTGGGTTGCACCAAAATAGGCAAAGGTGGATCTGTCGGCTAACAAGGACATGTCTACAATTTTTTGTGATGCACGCAGTTTTATGTCGATTTCCTTAAATAGGGTAAAACGATCTCCGGCAGATATTATTTAGTATTTTTGGACAGTTTCAATATTGATTTCAAGCACAAATAATCGAATTTGGTGAAGCAAAAAAGTGTTGTTTCATTAAGACAATGCAAGAATGCACTCGTGTGTCGCCACCATGACACAAATACAATACATAAATTTGGCTACGAAGTGCTACCCCTATGACTGTTTCAAAACTTTGTCACTAAGAGATTTTGGTCAAATGAGGAGTTTATAAATGAAACAAACGACTGTTTTGCGAGTAAGTAAAAATTGGAGAAATGCTAGAATAAATATATCGAGCTAAAATGGAATTATGTTGAGAAATAAAATTTCGATCAAAATACTTGTATCTATTCGTGTGTCTGTGCACTGCTATTACTTCAATGAATTTTTGATATCTGGTTGAATTCTGTTACTTCCAAATTTGAGTTCGTACGGTAAGGTAGATGCATACAAAGGATTAACTTGTATATAGATTCTTATGAGCTTTTCGCAAACTCTGCAACAAAATTGAAATACTACATCCGATTATTACAAATACAGTGTACAAGAGTAGCATGATTAAGGCGTATAGCTGATTAAAAAGCAGCTACAGTACTTTAGTCATTAAAGAGATTGCGGTGCGTACAATCGTGTTTGAGTTGCGAGCTACATCTGAATAATATAGCCTAAAAAAAAATCAAACAATTAAAATGTATAAGAAAGTAATTTTTGCAACAGTTTTAATTGCCTTTGTCGCAATGCAATTTGGTAAGATAGACTTGAAATAGTAAATATTTTTCTTACTGAATTATAACAAAATGAGTGCAAAAAAAAAAAAACTATAAAATCGAGCTATTAACATGTTTCAAAATGAAGTTGTTCCAGCGCAATGAAAAACGATTTTTTGTGTTGCATATTGAGTATGTATGTATGCTGATGCCTAATAAAACTATGTTCATATTTAGTATATATATATATGACTTATAGAAACAATTTTCAAAATTTTTTGTTTTTCGAAAAATGTGAAGATTTTAAACCAAAAATCTATCTTATGTAAAATGTAAAAAGAAAATATTGTTTTAAAATGCAGAACATTGATAAGAATATATTACTAAGTTGTGCAAATATTTCTAACAGGCAGTTCGAGGCGTAGGAGAATCTATAAAGTATATATTGGAGTCGATAAAGCTAAGACTATCTGTCTGTCCGTCGTTCATACACATGAACAACAAGATCTCACAAAATATAAGAGCTATAATCTTGAAGTTTGCGAATTTCGGTATGACTTAACTGAATGCAGGTAAAATGTTTGGCATAATATGGTTGGCATTCCCACAATGCTTACCACACAGCTATATGTCTTTTCTGTGTTAATTTTTCAATGGCATGCAGCCGAAAGACATTAAAACATGGAGGCTATCCCAAAAAAGTATAGGGACGCGTCTTTTAAAATAATTATGAAAATTGGACGTTCATAATAAACTAAAATATTGACTTTGAAAATGTTATTGAGTGGTGAGTTTTGTGGTTACTATATATGATTACGGCAAAAAGAATTATCTAAACCGGAATTCAGTCAGATTTCTCAGAAATTGGTTTAAGAAAATGCGGTGTCAACTTTCCGACTAATTTGTATTAAATAAATCATTGTGTGATATTTTATTACGATTTGTCTAGAATTTATCAAATTTGTCGATTCAAGCCACACTAAACCACACTAACGGTACCTCTTTTAGTATTTTCGATAAGAATCTTTATGGCATATTTTATAAGAATTGAAGTACGAAATACTAAAGATTTCGGCTAAAATAACAGACAAAGCAAACGTTGATTCATTAAAAAACTCAGAAAGGAGGTCTGGTATATTCATTAAATAATACTTATTTGAAGATGAAATAGGGGATACTAGATATCTAAGCTTGAAGTATCTATATTTTATAGTCTCCAAGTTATTTTTGTTCATAGAACTTGGACTTAATTGGACCTCGTTTAAATTTTGCGTTTCCAGCTTTCTCAACACCAATAACAACAATTATAAACCTAGAAAGTTGGGAATATAACAAACTTATAGTGATACGTTTTTGAGCAATTTTTCAAGATTTCTATGATAAATTTGAGATGCATCAACTTTAACGTATTCAATTAAACTAACAACAACATTTTGCCATACGGTAAATCTCCTATTAAGGAGGGGAGGAGGTTGGCACGAATATTGAATACAAGTTATCGGAAGACGGAATTAATGAATCTAAATATAAATGGGTCTTTTTCTCTTATATTATTCCTGTCTAAACCGAAACGACTTTTGCTGCTGATCTAGAATATATATACTCTTTGGGGTCTGTCAAGCTTCCCTTCCCTCTGCCTTTACATATATTACTCGCTGTCATGAACTCAAAACACTGGAATTCTTCTTACATTTTATTCAAGGAATGTTAGATATTTTATTTGCCACCACATTTTTTTTCTTTCATGCATTTAATTTTTATTGTCAAAAATTTACTCAGACCAACAGAACAACGTATTATTCAAAAAGAATTTTTTTAACTCAAAAATCAAAACGTTTATAATTTGCTTAGCTTTAATTTTATATTGTTTGGCTTTTTGTTGGTATTGGCTGAGTCAAGGTTCTTGAAAATATTTCACCACTTTATTTGGTTTTCAATTTTAAAATCTAAATCGAAAATTGTTTACAACTCAATTTTTCCCCTCATCTCCATTAATGTGCGAAAGAGCCTAATCAACTGTATAGACTTGAAAACACTTGAAATTGGTCATCAATGTCAACCAATTTTCTAGTACTTAACGGTAAATAAAATCTATTTTAAGTAACTACTGCTGCCATTCTCTGCCAATGCTCTTCAGCTTATCTTATATTTGAAGCTAATTACGAGATATGGTTTATGATTCTCAATTGGTGAAATTCGTCATAGAACTTGTTTTACGTATAATAAATAATAAATATGATTAATTTTCTTAATTGCAGCTGCTTCATTGGAATGCTGGAGCTGTTTCACACCCAGCGATTGCAAGAAAGCCAAAGTACTACAATGCAATAATGCAACAGCAAACACCACAAGCGATATGCTACGCGTTCATCATACAAATGTAATTGCTGTGAACGGCAGCACATCTTTCGAATGCGTCAATGTCACCTACGCGATAAAGAGTAAGTATAAGTTTTTATTTAGAGATGAGTACTATGCATATATGTATGTATATACTTTATCTTTCAGATAGCCCTCAAGCTATGATACTCGGCTGTACACATCCCACCGTTCGCGCTTGTTCTTTGGATAGAAAACCAGAATACAACAGCTGGGATAAACATTGCAAACTTTGCAGTGGAAATCGTTGCAATCCCGCGGGTACATATAGCAGCAGCGTCTATACTATTACGGCATCCATTGTACTCTTGGTCTTGGCTAAAACTTTGAGTTAAGCGAACTTTCCATACTCGTACCTAACCTAGCATCGTTGACATGTGCTTCAATTCTGTCTATTCTAACATTGTTAAATAAAATTTTGAAATTATTAAATGATATCAAATCTATTTAATATTTGATTGTCGAACTATAAATTGTAGTTGATGGTTTTAGTGGAAAATACCGAGATAAGTGCTAAACTGGAATGATTTAATTGGTTTTTTTATTTGTTTGATAATAAAAAGTTTGAATGCTATCAGTAAGAAGTGTCACGGAACACGAGAAAATAGATTAGCTAGTTCCAGGAAATCTACTCTTTTAGATTATGTAAGAAGCTTTTGTAAAAAAAGTGGTAAAAATTCTCATAATTATTATGGATCGATCTTAAAAGCAAACACAATAAGACATATATAAAGAAATACTAAAATATCATTTGAACCTTTCTCGTATGAGCAGACTGAGCGCTTGCACATGTTGTCAACGAACCGACTATTGGTGAGACATTAGCTTCTGGTGTTGTTCCTAGAGCCCAAACAAACTTTGCCAAGACCACAACCCGCAACCAAAGTACCGCTACAGAAGATGAATTTCCGGAACGCTTCCAAAAATTAATGCGTTAAGCATTAAGGGCTGCAGAAAATCACCACTACAAAGAGTGCTTTTGGTGCAACTGAAAGTGGACTCAATGTTGTGCATGCAAAAAAACAAAGTTTTTGATGCAGGCAAGAAGTCTAAACTGCGAAAGCAAAACGGCATAGCATTTCCTGTTGCTATTGCATCTGTAATGGATTCTAACCCAAATCAATCATTGATGATGATGTAGATGTGGTAGAGATGCTTACTACTCAGGCTAAGCCCACCCCAAAACCGCCGACGTTCGTTTTGGAGAATATTTCCAACCTGAACAATATGCTGAAGCACATGAGAGGTGTTGCTGCCAGAGGATCACGATCGCTGACTGATGCCTCGACTGACAATGCAGAAATTGTCAGAGGGCGCCACCAAAAAGTTAATCAACCAGCACAATCTCGTCTTATATAGCAGCCGCAGTGGCAACAACAACACCAAAGCCACCACAACAACAAATAGCTTAAATCTGTACGGCGTTGCAAAGGATGACTGAGGTGATGGGCATCTTAATGCAAATGCAGCATTAAGAGATCCGTCGGCGCTACGCTTAAATCAAATTGTATGAACTCAAAATTCCAGCCAGATGCAAACTAGGGGCCGCAGGGGTGGAGTTGTTGTCCTAGTAAAATCAAATCTTGCCCACTTCTCACAAATCGATGTTGTCACTCTTGAGTACCAATTCGCAGTTTTCAAAGCTTCTACTGTCTTAGGAGAAATCGATTTTTGTGCAATTTATTGCTTCACTGCTGCAAATGTTTTAAGAACAGAAGATTTCGACAGCATTCATAACTCTTCTGGAAAACGTTTCCTGTCTAGCGATGATTGCAACTTTAGGCACTGGCTTTGGGAGGATTACCCAGCAAACAGACGTAGTCTAGACGTAGCCAACTATCTATCTTCAGCCAACATCGAGATATTGGCGACTGATTCCCCCACTCGACACCCAATCAGAGAAGGAGAAAGAGCGTTGTGCCTAGATTTTGTGATGCAAAGCGGATTACCCGACTAACTAGTTAGCATCCAGGACTCATGGGAACTCCACTTCGATCATCTGGTTCCAATAGTCACATTAAGAGTGGGTTCAATCAATCTGTTGCGCAGATAAATGTCGTTTCCAACAACACCTGTAAAATCCGTACACCTTAACATTGAGTTGACCTCAGCGATAAACATAGAGCAGTGGATCGATTCATTAAAAATGTACATGATGCCGCTACCATTGCTACCCCTCCTAGTACACAGTACCCGATGTAACACCCTTGCTTCACCCTTGACCAAGCCACAAGCGAGCTCCTTCGGACAAAGTAAAAACTGCGAAGTAAGTTCATCAGAACACAGCATCCTCTGGACAGACAAGCCTAAAATAGAGCATCTGCACAGTTTTTTGAACAGAAGCTGGAAAGAATGGACTACATCACTGACGTCAACTACCAAAAGGCAGGCTCTCCTTCTGTTTTCTGTTAAGGATCCCGATGGTGTGCTAGCTAAGTCCGTTTTGACTTGCTGACGAATGGTGCAGTTCCTTCAAGTCCCTCTTCAAATGGACTTTCCAATGTTAGCAGTCCGTCCCGAAGAAGTCATGGAAGTCATACGGCATTTGTCAACATAATAACTTAAAGGCATTGCCAAGGCGCTTCTCTATTCGCAGTTCATATTTTACGCAATGTTAAGGATGCAGCCTTTCCCTAACAAGTAGAAACTAGCGAGGATCACTATGATCCATAAGAGGATAAGAGGGTGCAGTCAGAAGTTACAAGACCGAAAATGCACGCCAAGTTCGTTCAAATGTTGATGTTTGGTTCACTGTTTTAGTCGATTTCTTGCCACAGCCACCATATTCATGGCCCACCTGCGTCAATTCCCAGAAATGAGAAGACCCATGAAACGACTGTCTTTTTTTAACTGTATCCAAAGTGTTTCAAGGGTTGGAAAGTTTATAAAAAATAGATTTTGATGCACAAATAAATATTTTTCTAGAAAAATAACTCGTCAACAATTTTTTTTCAACAAACATCGTATGTTGCCTTATGTACCATTCATGCATTACTAATTATCCGCTGCAGTTATTAAGCGAAGAATGTATTATTTTAGTATAATAAAACACAAACTACGCGTAGTCTTTAATCAAATAACAATGCGAAAAGTAATAATTCAGCTCTTATCTTTCTTCGTACTATTGCTACTGCAACTGACTCGAGCCGAAAAATCGAACATTTTTTCCAACACCTTCTCTACGGCACTTTTTACCGCAGTTGCTCACGATAATCGGATAACAAATTTTATTATTTCACTACCATCGATAAGACTTGCTCTGGCTTTAGCCTATTTGGGTGCTGAAAATCACACAGCCAGAGATTTAATCAATGCATTGGAGTTACACGTGTCAGATAAGACAGAAGCGTCAATTGCTTATGGTAAATTTTTAACAGAATTGAACAATTTGAATACCGCTGGAGAAACTATTTTAAAAATTGCGAATCGAGTGTTTGTGCGTACGGGCTTGGAGCTTGCACCACGCTTTAAGGAACTTTCTTCAAAATATTTCAAATCCGAACCGGAAAATATAAATTTCAAGGAATCCACAGCTGCAGTGCATCGTATTAATACATATGTGGAGGAACAGACTTCAAATAGAATACAGCATTTGCTAAAGCCGAACGATGTCAATGATGGCACAAATGCTTTGCTTATAAATGCCATCTATTTTAAGGGAATTTGGGAAAAAGGTTTTTATAAACTTGATGTGAAGACTCCATTTCATGGTGTTGATAATGAACAGAATAACATCGAATACTTGGCACGCGTGGGCTATTTTAATTATGTTGAAATTGATGAGTTGGATGCACGTGTACTAGAGGTGCCGTACGCAGCATCGGGTGTATCTATGTTGGTTGTTTTGCCCAATAAAAGGAATGGCTTGGCCAATTTCGAAAGTAAAATTGGTATTTACGGATTGCACAGAATCGCCGAAAACTTGAAACGTACAGAAATTATTGTTATTCTTCCAAAGTTTGGTATTAATTTCGATATAGATTTGATAAAGCCAATGGAGAAGGTACTTCAATTTTAAAAGTTTTGACTATATAATTTGACATACATTAATTTTTATTAATATTTGCAGTTTCGCAGGGCTGACTTTAGTAGTCTGGTTGTTAATGGAAACGTATCACTTGGTCTGGTAAAACATAAAGCTTTTATAGATGTCGATGAAAATGCCTCGGAAGCAGCGGCGGAAGGGGTTGCAGCAGGTAAATTTCAATCATATTTTTACCGTGCAGTTTTTATATTCCTAAAATACATTTTCAGATTTCGTAGATGAGAACAGTAGACCATACTTTCATGTAGATCATCCATTTGCATTCGCGATACGCTGTCATAAAACAGTTTTATTTGCTGGCCATGTCGTTCGGCTTTAAAAGAAATCAAACGGTTAAAACTTTAAAGCAAATATTATTTGTGAAGTTTCAATTGAAAAAAATTAAACCCGTTTATGGCTACAATCGAGCCTAACGACTATTATATATGTATAAAAAAATATCAATTATCCATTAGAGTATTGTGTTTTATTTAAAAATATAAATTAATTAATCTAATTTTTTAAATTAGACCTTCAAGCTGATTGCGAGCGGAACCTGATTGTACATTCAAGAAAACAGTGGAACTGTAACGTTTCTCTTGAAAAGCATCAAATACGTGAGCTTGGTCTGTGAACTTGGTTTGGTCTGCCATGTTGGTCTTTAAAAATAAAGGCATCATGTTTTAGATCTAAATGTTACAACCTGACCTTCAGGTCAAACAGATTTCCAAAGCCGTTTCGCATCTGCGCATATAGTACGACCGGGAGTATCTAGTGCAGTCAAGGCGTCGTAAAACTTCGATCACAGGTCTTTACCAGAATTGGTCGTCATTTGCATATTTCGTCACTGGTCGATCTTTTTGGTCTGAAGCCACACTGATATACATAGTCCTATCAGTGAATCCGTATGTGGCTGCTGCCTGTTACGCGCGATAGAATCTTATATCAGACTTAATATAGACTTATGCCACGATAGTAGGCGCAAACAGCGGGATAAAAAAGGGTATGGGATCATCAGATCATATTTTGCATAAAATTTAGTGCATTCTCCGAGTCAACTGTTCGCCGCCGGTCCTCAATAACCATCAAATTTTGTCGAATCGACATCGTTATAGAATCGGTTTATTATTTTTCAAAATATTCACCATTAAGATCGATACACTTTAGCATTCGCCTGAACCATTTTGTGAAGCAATTTTGCTACTCCAAAAGAGATACCTCCAAAGCATGCGTTTTGAACGCATCAACAGCTTCTTCGGGAGTTAAAAACCGCTGTCCGCGCAGTTTATTTTGGATGCGAGGCAACAGGAAGAAGTCATTTGGGGCCAAGTCAGAGCTCTATGCCGGTTGACCCAACAATTCGATGTTTTGAGCGTCCAAAAACTCATTTGTTACAGCTGAAGTGTAAGAGTTCGCCTTATCGTTATGAAGTATGATTCGTCTTTGTTGCTTGATTTTCCTTAGTTCACCAAATACTTCAGGCAAACAAATAGTTGTATGCCATTCAGAATAGACCAACCTTTTTTCCACAAGCGGCACCGAAGCAACATGTCCGGATTTCGAGAATAAACATGCGATCATTTGCTTCAATGTACTGCGCGAGCGAGTAACTTTTGTTGATCCAGACGGTCGACTGCTATTTTTTTGGGCTCATACGCATATATCCACGTTTCGTCACCTGTCACGATTGAGTAGACGGCTTTTGACGCACCTCGCATGAATTTCTTTAGCATTTGCTTCCACCAATCGACACGAGCCTCCTTTTGAGCGATTGTCAAATTATGCGGTATCTAACGTGAACAAACCTTTCTGACGACCAAATGTTTATGGAATACTGTATGTATGCTAGTCATATTAATGCCCAGGGATGCCTCAATCTCATGGTACGTCAAATGATGATCCTGCTTAATCAGTTCACACACAGCATCGATGTTTTCTGGCCCAACGACTGATTTTGGACGACCCTCACGAAATTCGTCGGTGAGCGAACTGCGGCCACGATTGAATTCGTTGTACCAGTTTTTACAGTGGAGCTTTATTACCAAAAGTTGATTTGATTGGGGCAGTCTTGTCTTGTCCGAGATAAATTTTTCAGGTGCCTTTAAGGAAACCAAATTGCGCTCGTACGTCAAAGTGTTCACAGTAAGTTAGGCTTAAAAAATGTCAGACTTTTAATGGAGACGTCAGACGGCAGCTGGCAACATGTTTTGTTGCTCAGGCTAGAAATATAGGTAGCAACCCTCGTACAACTGTGTTATCATTAACTGGTGGTGCTGCTGTTATTTGTCTAGGTTAGAAAAAATTACTCCTCCATGTTCTCACCGATTCCTGAGCATCTGTAACCAGATTTCCATATTCCTTCTAACAAAAAGTTACTCAGAGTTAAAAACGTTCGGTCAGACGCTTGACCTTTTGATAAAAATTTCAAGCTTCACATAGAAACTTAATATCCTCAAACTCACCTATCCTGCTCCTTTTTCTTGCGTCTGAAAAGGAGTTCCTCCTCTCTCCGTTTACACTGCTCACATATATCTTGAGAAGACGGAGAGGTTTCCTATGGCAGTAGGGAGAGTGTTTTTTTAGAAAAGGCTGATTCGGTGTGTTCTGATTGCAGCTGCTAACGTCTAGCTTTCGCTGCATGTTGGTATACGCTGAGCCTAGTGCATAGCTTGGTTGCGACAAGATAGTGATCCAAGTCGATATTGAGACCAAGTAACGTTCGCACGTCCAATATGCTCGATGCTTGCCTTCTGTCAAACAGATTGTTTATTGTTTGTAACGCAATATGCCATGCAATACCAATGCACGAACATATTTTCAAATACGCCCTAACTTTCGATTTCACACTTCGAATATTTTTGCCAAACACTTACTCGTATCTGATCAAATTTCGAAACAAAATTCTCTGCTCAAAATTTAACTCAAATCGAAAAAGTTTTACTGAGCCAAAAGTCGAATTTGGGTAATTAGTTTGTACAAAGACAAAACTGCCTAAACTGAGTTTTTCCACAACAAATTTGTCGCTACTCTGTGGAAAATTTCATATTTTGCTGTCACGAACTTTTTGAATACTTAGTTTGTGCATACAACTTGTGGTGATAGATATTAGGTAGATATATTGTATCTGTAGTTGGAGTAAGAAGATAAAACTGCAGCACTTTCTAGCAATAGTTCGACTTTTTCAAGTAACAAACAAGCACACCCCTGTACCTCTCTCTCACACACTCTCGCACTCTGTGGGATGCATAATTGCTTGCTTGCGGCTAAGATTGACAAATGAGTCAAAAGTTCGAGTGGCCAGTTCTTCTGCATGAAAGTTGGCAGTGATACACTGTGAAAAATTGTTTACTAAAGTTTTTATTCGAAAATAATGTCTCGATTATAAAATTAATGAAGATGTACATAGCTTATCTAATATTGAAAATAGTTGAACATGTAGCGATTTGAAATGCAGACATTCGCACATACTTGTGGGATATGAAATAAACCCCAAAGTTTTTGACCATCAACAAAGATGTTCGATTCTGGCATCATTAAGGGCAGACATTGATAAAAATGAGTTAAAATCATAAGCATGGGTGTTCACTGTATTTTACCGAAATGATCTAAACCTTGCAACAGGGTTAAAGACAAGTGCAAGCTCTAAGCCTCTATTAACATAAATTGAATTCGCCATACATATTTAAAAAGCTTCTCCATTGCTAATTAGCTGTTTTGAAGTCTTGGCATTAGTTCACCATATGCAGTGGCCGTTTCAGTCTTATTCGATACGCCGCCTAGCTGCAATGCAGTATTGCGAAGAGCGGAAAGAGTTGATTTGTTACTTTACACATATTTTGAAATACTTTCAAACGTTTCAAGCGTAATAAATGCTTTAATAAATGTACTAAAAATATGTTTTATTTCTGTTTGCAGCTGTGGCAGATAATTTATCATGCTTGAATAAAATATTAAACGAAATTTTATAGATAAAGACATAGAATGGTAGTGCTACGCCGTCTGCAAAGGAAAAGACGAAGACTCATTATCTAATTAAAATAAAACAATCTTGATGCTCCGAAGATAGACTGAGTATCAAGCCAGCTAAAACTACAATTAGGTCTTTTTTTGAAAAATAATATACAAGCTAAAATCTTTCTTAAATGTCGGTCATGGCCGCATTCAGGAAGGCGCACCAGCTTCTGTAAACTTGTACGCACTAGAGTTATTTTGAATGTTTAGTACGCGTGCCCGGTCGTCTTCTATTTCGGCGTCCTCTAATTAAATTTAGGCCTTCATGTAAGCCATGCATGCTGGAGCTTTTTCAATAATTCATATGAGTCTGCAGTCGCTGCAATTTTATGCGCTAGACTATGTCAACCTCATCGAATAGCTCGTAAAGCTCGCGGTTAATATGGCACCTAAGCCTTCGCCAATTCTCGACATCATCAAAATCACAACTTCGCGCTCTAACAGCTCTAACAGCTCCTGACTGTAGAGTTCGCTGATGGAAAGCGTTCTTCTCTGCAGTAGCATTGCTACACTCCTCATTGTACCAAGAATTAGTCACAGGTTTTGTATAACCAATGATCTCCTTGGGAGCCCTATCCATGGAGCGTATGATTTGTTTCCACAGCACATATCTATGTTGAGAAGACGGAGAGTTTTCCCGGAACATTCGGGAGAATGTGTATAAGTGATTGGAGCTTGTCAACGTCTAGTTTTCGTTATGTGTTATGTGCATGTACCATTCTGAGCCGTGCACCTTTGTTGCGGCCAGATAGTGGTTCGAGTCGATATTGGGGCAACTTAACTTTTGCATGTACTCTCTTAAGCCCATAAATAATTTTCATTTATTCTAAAATACTCAATAAAAGTAGCAGTGTCTTTTTTTATTGTTTCTGCTATGGAACATTCTACTAGAGAACATTTTCAATAGAAAACTTTTTGCACAAAATGCTTTTTACGGGTGCACCACATGCCCGGCAAAAATAATTTCTTTGTTAAATTGTATAGCGTAAACAAATGGATAATTTGCATAAAATAATTTTTCAGGGTTGAGAGATGCACTCACAGGCATTGCACCAACGACGGCTGAAATTATACATCGGAAACATTAGAACTGCTTGCTAGAAAAAAATATGAAATATAGTTTACCTGTGGAAGCCGCTGCTTCCGAACCATTTTCATCGACATTAATATAAGCTTTCTGTACTACTTTAGAAATATAAGTTTTGCCTTTAACAAGCAGACTGCTAAAGTCAGCAACATCATCATTGAACATGTCTCTAATGCCAATCTGCAAATAGAAATGATGCAAATATTTAAATATGTTGAGTTCGCCAAATTTTTAAGCGCACTGTACCTTCTCGAGTGTTTTTTGCAGATCTACTTCGAATTCAATACGAAATTTTGGCAGAACTACTGAGACCGGCGTAGGTTTTAAGTCTATTCTATGTACATTGAATTTCTCAATTTTATTTTCGAAGTCTGCCAAACCATTCATTCTGTTGGGCAAAACAATCAACATAGATAAATTCGATATTACGTATGGCAGCTCAACAACTTTAACATCCAAATCGTCTAATTCGGCATAATTAAATGTTTTATATACGTTATACATGAAATCAGCTTTAACATGTAAGCCTTTACTCGTGTAGAAAATCCTCTTTGTCGGGAATGTAGAAAACTTCTTCCGCCATTGTCCTTTAAAATGGATGGCGTTTACTAGCACCGCATTTGTGTTTTCATCGACATCGCTCTCTTGAAGCAAATTATGTATCTTATTTGCCGTCTGTTCTTCCACCCATCCATTAATATAATTTACTGCGACGGTGGCTTTTTTAAAATCGACATTTCTTGGTTCCGATTTGAAATACAACGAAGAAAGTTCTATAAACTTAGGTGCAAGCAGTAGACCCTCACGCACAAACACTCGATTTGCAATATTTATAAAAGCATTTCCATCTCTATCCAAAGGGGTTGCTCGTGACAAAAATTTTCCATATTCAATTGCCACATCAGTCTTACTCGACACGCGTAGTTCCAAAGCATTGCTCAATTCTCTGGCGGTCTGTTTCTCGGCACCCAAATAGGCTAATGCCAGACCAAGTTTTAACGAAAACGGTGAAATAATAATATTCGATTCCGGATTATCCTGAGCAATAGGCAAAAAAATTCTTGCAGAGAAGGAGTTGTTAAAATTTTGATCAGCTGCAGCTGTTACAGTCAGTTGAAGCAGCAGAATTGAGAAGAGCGTTGACAGTTGAAATATTACTTTGCCCATTGTTATATGGTTATAAACTAAGTGTTTAAATAATTGAATAAATGTGGATTATATAGATTTGTTTTCGCTTAGCAACTGCAGCAGCTAATTAGTAATGGGTAAATGCTAAATTAAACAATTTAGTAAAGTTATATGAAAATGTTTTGTTGAAGCGGAGAAAATGTTGTAATGCAAATTTTTAACCCAAAAACTTCCACCCTTACACTATGGGTGTATAAGGTTGAAGGAAATGTATCTCATTGGCAAAACGAGAAAATTTAGAAGTTGAATGTAGTGTGGTAAGCATTAGAGAGAGAATATTATTACAGAACTGATTCTAAATGTGCTTAGTGCATACCATATTGAGGCCTTCAAACACTTGATTTCGACCAATTTAGCTTTGTAGAAGTTTTGTAGGTTGACAAAATAAAACTAAAAAATGTTTGATAAAAGGCATGGCATGCTTTAAGCTAAGATACAAATTTTAATATAAGTTCGATGAGTATGTTTTTTCACTCATGCGAATAGACGGCTGATGTAACCTTGTGCGCAGTGGCGCCTGTTCTTTTGAATAGCAAGAATGCTTAGATCTCTCAATACTTAGTCATTCGAATGAGGTGACCAGCCAGTGCCAGACAACTTCATAATAGCTACATAATAGCTCATACAGCTCGCTGTTTAGGACCCATAATCCTGCGGAAATTCATTTCGTCTGACTCAATCGCGGTCCATGCCTCTGCGCCATACAGTAGGACCGGGAGTATTAGCTTCTTATTGATCTGGATTTTCGTTTTCCGAGAAAGCGCCTTACTTCTAATTTACTGGCTTAGCCCTAAAAAATCATATATTTGCTATCTTCATTCTTCGCCTGATCTTCAGGCTGAGGTTGTTGCTGCTGGTTATTTCGGATCCAAGATAGATGAAGTTATGTACAACTTTGAAGTTGAAATTTTCCATCGTCACTAAACATCCAAGACTCGATGACGGTGTGCGAGAAAACACCAAGTACTTCGTCTTGTCCTCATTCACCCCCAAGTCCCATGAGGAGAGAATGTTTTTTCAAACTCTAAGAACGCCTTGCTGAATCGCCGTTCTTGCGTACCAATGATATAAATGTCAAAGTTGTGCGTGAGCAACATCATTTCCTTTTGGAAAATCGAGCCCGACATATTCTGTATGTGCGGGAACTGCCGATGAAGATTGAAAAAATCACAAGACAGCACATCGCTCTGCCAGAAACCACTCTTGGTAACAAAAGGGGTAGGAGAGGTTTTTTGTTAAACTCATGGTTCCTTTCCAAAATTTGGCGAAATGTGAAAATTTGGTCACTGGGCGGCCTTTTATGTCTGAAGCCATGTTGGTATAGCTTCAGCCTATTACACAATACGCGCGACAGTATCTTATATCCTCCACTCCATACGCCTAACCAACTCTACGCCGTGTTAAATAACTCAGTTGGCAGCCCATTCGAGCCTGCCGCCTTGTTATTTGTCAGTTTTTTATTAACCGAATCGTCGGTCAGACGCTTGACGTTTTCATAAATTTTTCGAGTTGAATTTTAAACACATAACCTCTCAACATCCTAAAAATCAACACTTTCTTGCTTTTATTTCTTGCGTTTGAAACGGCGTTTCTCGTTTTTCCGTTTCTCTCGATATTGCACTCTAACAGCTCGCATGGCTCCCGATTGCAGAGTTCGCTGATAGAAGGCTTTCTTTCTTTTCTGCGTCTAGCGTGCACTACGCCGAGCCTAGTGCTTACCTTGGTTGCGGCAAAATAGTGGTCCGAGTCGAAGTTGGGACCACGTAACGACACGATCGATGTGTGCCTAACGTCAATCACAACTTGATCAATTGGATTGCGTGTAATTTGATTGGAACTCATCCATGTAGCCGGGTCTATGTTGCGATGTTGAAAGCTGCTAACCTCTATTAGAGGTAGTGTCGTAAATGCTAAATGTTCCGACGGTTGGGCCGAAGATTTCATCCACGCAGTCTTGCCATAACCATCGTAATTCCCTATTAAGGATGCGGGCATTCTAGGTGTATATATATATAACTAGGTTTTACCCGCGACTTCGTCCGCGTATCTACAGATAAAAAGTAGAATATTGAATTACTTGTCTTATTTTGCCTCATTTGTGAAACTATACGGGGGTGATGTACCGCCCCTCTAATTTTGACCAAACTCAACCTGTTTACTTTTTATGATCCTCTTAACATGTATACCAAATTTCATCTCTGTACCTTAAATGGATGCAAAGATATGACAAATTTTGATTATCGCTTATATGGGGGGTGGGGCAACGCCCCCACCGATTTTGTCAAAACATAGCCTATGTTCTTTTCCATCATCCCATCAATCTCTATTCCAAAATTCAGACGAATTGGTTGAGCGGTTTGGCCGTAAGAGAGGAACATCCATACATACATCCATACATCCATACATCCATACAAACTTTCGCATTTATAATATTAGTAGGATGGTTCTTATTGCATTTTGTTTGTGCGGGTCGTCATCTTTTGGAGTTATTAATGCTGTTGTAAATGCTTCCGTACTTAATGGTACCAATTGGCTCTTAAGCCCATAAATAATTTTCATTAATTCTAAAATACTCAATAAAAAGCGGAGTGTCTTTTTTTTATTGTTTCTGCTATGGAAATAGAAAACTTTTTGCACAAAATGCTTTTTACGGGTGCACCACATGCCCGGCAAAAATAATTTCTTTGTTAAATTGTATAGCGTAAACAAATGGATAATTTGCATAAAATAATTTTTCAGGGTTGAGAGATGCACTCACAGGCATTTTACCAACGACGGCTGAAATTATACATCGGAAACATTAGAACTGCTTGCTAGAAAAAAATATGAAATATAGTTTACCTGTGGAAGCCGCTGCTTCCGAACCATTTTCATCGACATTAATATAAGCTTTCTGTACTACTTTAGAAATATAAGTTTTGCCTTTAACAAGCAGACTGCTAAAGTCAGCAACATCATCATTGAACATGTCTCTAATGCCAATCTGCAAATAGAAATTATGCAAATATATAAATATGTTGAGTTCGCCAAATTTTTAAGCGCACTGTACCTTCTCGAGTGTTTTTTGCAGATCTACTTCGAATTCAATGCGAAATTTTGGCAGAACTACTGAGATTGGCGTAGGTTTCAAGTCGTCAATGATTCTATGTACATCGAATTTATCAATTTTATTTTCGAAGTCTGCCAAACCATTTATTCTGTTGGGCAAAACAATCAACATAGATAAATTCGATATTACGTATGGCAGCTCAACAACTTTCACATCCAAATCGTCTAATTCGGCATAATTAAATGTGTTATATGCATTGTACATGAAATCGGCTTTAATATGTAAGCCTTTATTCGCGTAGAAAATCCTCTTTGTCGGGAATGTAGAAAACTTCTTCCGCCATTGTCCTTTAAAATGTATGGCGTTTACTAGCACCGCATTTGTGTCATTATTGACATCGCTCGCTTTAAGCAAATTATGTATCTTATTTGCCGTCTGTTCTTCCACCCATCCATTAATATAATTTACTGCGACGGTGGCTTTTTTAAAATCGACATTTCTTGGTTCCGATTTGAAATACAACGAAGAAAGTTCTATAAACTTAGGTGCAAGCAGTAGACCCTCACGCACAAACACTCGATTTGCAATATTTATAAAAGCATTTCCATCTCTATCCAAAGGGGTTGCTCGTGACAAAAATTTTCCATATTCAATTGCCACATCAGTCTTACTCGACACGCGTAGTTCCAAAGCATTGCTCAATTCTCTGGCGGTCTGTTTCTCGGCACCCAAATAGGCTAATGCCAGACCAAGTTTTAACGAAAACGGTGAAATAATAATATTCGATTCCGGATTATCCTGAGCAATAGGCAAAAAAATTCTTGCAGAGAAGGAGTTGTTAAAATTTTGATCAGCTGCAGCTGTTACAGTCAGTTGAAGCAGCAGAATTGAGAAGAGCGTAGACAGTTGAAATATTACTTTGCCCATTGTTATATGGTTATAAACTGAGTGTTTAAATAATTGAATAAATGTGGATTATATAGATTTGTTTTCGCTTAGCAACTGCAGCAGCTAATTAGTAATGGGTAAATGGTAAATTAAACAATTTAGTAAAGTTATATGAAAATGTTTTGTTGAAGCGGAGAAAATGTTGTAATGCAAATTTTTAACCCAAAAACTTCCACCCTTACACTATGGGTGTATAAGGTTGAAGGAAATGTATTTCATTGGCAAAACGAGAAAAGAGAATATATATACTTGATCGTAAATTTAGACGATAAAGTGAGGTGAGCATCAGAGAGAGAGAGGATATTATTTCAGAACTGATTCTAAATGGGCATGTCGAGGAGCTGAAGCTGTTCCTCAATGAACATAAAATTGACATTATGCTCGTTACTGGCAGAAGGCAAGTATTTGCATGATCCACAAACTTGGCTTCGGCCTGTAGTTGCAATATTCACAAGGCGGATCTTCCAAACAAAAGATCAATGGGTGAACCAGCGTCTTTAGTTCAGCGAGAGTGTACCTATTTTCAACTAGATGCAATGAGGGCATCTTTCTTTAAATGACTTCAATTCAGGTAGCCAGCAAGCGAGGCGATTTAATAGTGTCCTCCCCATATCTCCCACCTCATTTGCCTTTCGCCGATTGAGAGGAAATTTTCTCACCGGTGGTGACTTCAACGCCAAATATTGGCTGTAGGGCAGTTTTAAAGCGGACAGGATGGGCAGGTGCTAACAGGAAACAACTCTTTATTCTTTTTTCCCAAATCCTGGCTACTGGCAAAGCGTCACATTTTACTTACACCCAAAATTATATGCTATGATTTCTTTATCTTCAATAGCTTGCGACCAGAAGAGTTGTCAATAAGGTCTGAGTATCAGCTCTGCTCGGATTACCTGCCTCTCCGAAAACCATGGTTCCCATGAGGGAGGTGAACGAAACCCTCGGTCTTAATCTTGAGATTCTTCATGCAATTCTCCTTAATAAGGTGCATGCAGCTACCCATAGGACCAGGAAGCTTTTGACGCTGCAGAGGCAGAAGGCCACCAATCATTTCCTCTGGTGCTTAGATTATTAGATTTGTATGATTCACAGGCTGGAAAAACCATTTAGCATTGGACTTAAATAGAATAATCAGTCTGTTATCAGCCGTAGCAAAGCTTCTCGAGAGGTGCTTTCTTACGAGAATACTTGCAATCAAGAAAGTCATGAGGATTCCGTAAGTCCCATGGAACGCCGGAACAGTTAATTAGCGTGGTAAACTTTATCCTTGATTGATATCAATCCAAAGAGTACGTGGAGGTGGCTTATCTCGATATAAGCTAAGCTTTTGATAAAGAGTGGCAAAATGGCCTTCCGTACAAGCTCAAGGGTCTACTGCCACCTTAATTGTTCTTGCTATGGAAGAGTTATTTAGCTGAAAGAACCTTCTCCGTTATTTGGAGTCAACGGCGAGAGAAATCAATGCTAGTGTATCACAAGGAAGCGTATTGGGCGCGAAAATGACTGCCCGGGTGTAAACCTTCAGGATTAGCTTCTGGATCATCAGACTGAATACATGGGGGTGTATCTGGATAGACGACTCACTTAAAACCCACAATGACCAAGTCGTAAATTCGCTAAGTGAAAGGATACATAAACTGGGCTGGTTTTTCAACAGCAGAAATAACGGAAAAAGATTGTCGCTTTTTACAATATTATCTTCCCGATAATGGAAAGCGGAAGAGCCCTGATTATTTTACGGCATTCCGTTTAATTGAAATACGAATTTAAACATAGTAAGAAAATAATTCAAATTTCAAACTTCTTAATTCAAATAATTCTATTCTAAATTGAAAATTATTTATTTTCTTTGAAAATGGAAAAGTCATCTCATAAAAAGTGGACTTATGTGGCAAGACATCCATTTTATAATTTTCTTAACGACTTTTTGGCTCAAAATCATGGTCGGTTCGGACGTACTGAAGTACTTCTCAAAGCTGCGGAAATGTGGAAAGCAATGACAGACATCAAAAAGGCTAACTATTTGCGATCGAATACATATGGAGCTAGTACATCCTCTGCATGTAAAAAATGTGGCCGGCGTATAAAGTTTAAACCTCAAAAGCGACGATGCAGCAATGGAGGTCCTAAAAAAACGGATAGCGATATAACAATTTATCCGTCTGTAAGTAATCTGTGCGAAACTAATTTTATTCTTATATACTTCATCTCAAAACTGAAAAGGAAGAAATAGTGAAAAAACGTGCAAAAGTTCCAACAAAAAGATGCGCTACGAAGAAGCCAGCTAGCAAAAAGTCAAAGAAGAAATCCAAAAAGTAATCTAGATTTCCAGATCTAGAGTTGAACACTGAGTCGACGCAATTTCGTTAAAAGTTTCAGGACTTAGATAAAATGTTGTAAATTTTCCACAAAATTGGTTGTTTTTTTTTTGCTAGATTAATAAAACAAAAGCCCGGATGAGAATTGCATACAATATATCTGAAAACCAAAGAGAAGATTCTATATATCTGAATTTGATGGCTACAACTTTTAAAGACAAAAAGTTCTTAGAATAGTATAGGAGGTCAGACGGATATATCTATATCGAGCATTAATATACTTTGTAATGTTTAACGCGCCAACAATTTAATAGGCGCAAAGTCACTAAAGCTCCCGACTGCGATGGGTTGGAGGGAAGAATTTGCTGAAACACTTTCACCATGTTTCGATATAACGCTTTCCCTCGCTTTAAAAACCAATTTGATTATAATAGTTCCGACATATGTATAGAATAGGAAAGACACTCTCCGAGCTCCGAACAAATGGATGCAAAGGTCTTGTGAAG
This sequence comes from Leucophenga maculata, assembly GCA_035044805.1. Lineage (NCBI taxonomy): Eukaryota > Metazoa > Arthropoda > Insecta > Diptera > Drosophilidae > Leucophenga > Leucophenga maculata. The sequence continues at coordinate 38,950 of JAWNNP010003312.1, forward strand.
ATCCTAGAAATTTAAACATGAAATAAATTGTTTCACCACCCAAATGTTAGACTTCGCATGCAAGCTTTGGTATTTTCAGTGTACTTTTTACAGTCTTGTTGCATATCTCTTGATGTTGTATTCTAAAATTTTGTTGCACTCGATATGGCCTCGGGGCAAAACAAACATGTACGAGTGTACTACTGGACATGGTACCGTCCTTGCCTACCATTATGACTCTTTTCTATTTCCTTCTCTCACTCATACACACACACACACACGCAGCACTTTTCTGTCATTCACTGTAGTCCAGTTAAGAAGATGATAAATGATGGCTCTATATGTATGAGTATGGTGTGTACTGTATGCGTTTGTTGCATGTAGAAGGCTTGTTCTGAAGCATAATCGCTGTCGCAGCGAATCGAGCCAGATTCATTGCACTTGTTGTGTCCTTTCACTTCTAATTGCAGTTGTTTACTTGCCCTGGCTAATTTACTGCGAAATTTGTTTAGCATCGCTGCTCAGGGAGCTAATACCTATGCAGAAGTTGGCCAGCTCGAAGTTTTTGCCTGTATGTGCATTTTTTGTAATGCATCTAAGTTCACAGGTATGTACTATATACCTGCATGTTGAAGTGAACTTGGTTACATTGCGCTGAATTACTCATGCGCTAAACTGCATACTAAAGGGTGTACCATTAAAAACGTTCGTATAATTTTTCAAAGAGTTAAATTTTAGCTGACATGGCAGCAATTGCTAATTGAATTTTGGCTTTAAGTTCATCCAAAGTTTTAGTAACATTGCTGTTAAAGGTGTGAAGTTGCAAGACTGTGTTGCAGACATCAGTGCCACTTCGAAATGAAACAGTTGTGAATTTTAGCTTCAACTTTCCAAGCAACGTTCAATGTTTGCGGTCGTACTATGACCCGCACTAAATTGTGCGCCTTTGTGAATGAAAAGTCGATTTATTTACAACAAAGCCATTGTTGTTTTTTCTCTTAAAAGTAATTGGTAAATGGTAAGCGCAAAACGCAATTAAAATCTGAGACATACTTGTGTTTTTCTTTGAATTAAAAATTTTGCTGACTTCGTGGATGTGAAGCAGGCTTTTGATTTGGCTTGTGTTTGGCTTGAGGGTCTGATGTTAAAGATTAGGCTTACATAGGTATCCTTGAATCTTTTTTACTAGGACGCTGTTTTCAGGTAGCGATGAAAGGTACCTCATCGACAAGTGCCCCAAGTTAGAGTACTAAGCCCGACTATTTTTTTTTCTTTGAACACTGTGAACATACCAAAACCGCCTGGAAAACACATGCTGATTGCATCGTACACTAGTGTCATCAGTGGTAAATAGTTCGAAGTCAAAATATTTCCAAAACAATCTTTTCTTTAAGCCAAATGCAAGTTATACGCCTCGTTCAATGCTCTGTCAAGCGTTGAACCATATTAGAATGCGTATTGACTGCTGTTGTTGTAGCTGCCTGACAGACATGTGTTTAATTGATTGATTGAATGATTCTGTATTGGTTTGTGGTGCTGCGGCTGAAGTTGCATGAGTTAATTGTGTATTTCAGTCACATGCATGGCGAAACAATATGTGAGTGGTTGGCAACGTTCGAAGTCATAGAAGTCGAGACCACAGCGCTATGCAACTTTGGTTGTTTTGCGCTTCATAAAATGCTGTTTTGATTTTCATTTCGGTTCATCTGTCATACGAACAGCACATGCGACTGTGCACACAAAAACATCTGACTCTCTCTGAAGTTATTTGTTTTCCAAATAAAGCGCATCGTCTATACTTCATTGGAAACAATAACTAGTGATTTTTGCAAAAAAAAAAATTTTGACACAGCTGCTGATAAATGAATAAGTAGATGTGCTACAGAGAGACACAGCCATGCAGCAACAAATTTCTTATTCAGCATTTGCTCCGGCAGCTCATCAACTTTATTAAGCTGTGCGCGAACGTGATTTTGCATGTTTCAGTATAAAATATAACGAGAAAAGCACGGCAGGCGTTGCTTAATTTCATAAACTAATTTCCATGTTCAATAGTTGTGTTTGCCTTTAGCAGCTCATTGTTTCCATTTGCCCGTTCGACGTCTAATATTAAATTCTTATTCGGAAATGCAAAAATTGCACCTTGACAGTCGAAGTTGAAGCCGCGCCATGCCATGCTTGTCTATAGCCGACTAGAGCTCATTGACATGCCTGACAAGAATTGAATTAAAACTTTTTTGTATTCTCACTCCCCTATGCGCGAGTGGAAAAAGCGCGTGAACCACTTTCCACTGTTCCGGTACACTTTCGCTCACGTTTTGCCGCCTCCTCGTACGTTCTTCTATGCAAATACAATTGACGCAATGGCGACGCGTGGAAGTAGAGCGGCCATTTTTTTTACGCACACTTCGCATATTTTCTATTAGTAGGGTATTTGGTTTGACAAAAAGTTTGTAATGCTTTGAAGAAGAATCTTCCGAAATATTGATTAAATTGATAAGACGAGTTGTTCAAGACAATTCCAACTGTCAGAATGTTATATGTTTGGTAGTCACTCAATTATTGATATATTGAGCTGAAATTAATTAAGGTTCTTTTGATATAAAAAATCCATGAGCCAACTCGCCATGTTCCATCCGTTCTTTTTTTAATACATCCATAAATACTCCCACTGATAGTAGGTTGCATTTCGCGCAAGACCTCCATTTCACTGTACACGAAATTTCTGCGTTGTTTGGAAACTACGACGTTTGCCCACCTTTCTGTAATTTTGTTGATTCCATCCCGAAAGAACTTGTCCGGCTTGGCGGCCAAGAACGAATCGAGCTAATTTTTGATACCCTGTTCTGAATTGAAGCTTATTCGCATTGATTGTAGTAATCAGAAGGAGCTATGTCTGGGCTATAAGGCGGATAAGCCAGAACTTTTCCAAATAGTTTTTAATCGGTTCTGCAACATATGGCCGAGCGTTGTCATGATGAAAAATTGTGGATTCGTAACTGGTCACATATTCTGGTCGTTTTTCCGTGACCGCTCTCTTCAAACGAATCATTTTTGTTCGGTAGATTTCTGACCCGATTTTAAGAGCTTTACCTAGGCGCCATGGATATTCGGCTTTGCCGTGGATGTTGATGGTTGGTCGTGTTCCACATATCGAAATGAACTCGATTTTTTATCACCAGTGACAATTCTATGCAAAAATGACTTCTTTTTGTGACGTTCAAGCAACATTTCCGACATGCAAAATCGGCATTCGATGTATCTAGGTTTCAATTTATACGGCACACAATTTCCAAGCTTTTTTAAACCTCTGGAAATGGTTACTTGATCAACTCCCGAAGCTTTTGCAAGTTCGTTTTGCATTTGGCACGCATCTTCATCAAGCAATCCCTTCAATTCTTCATCTTCAAACCTTTTAATTGACGCGTATTCGATAGTCCAGTATCCTGGGTAGGATCGAGAACATAATTTTTAACGTCCAAATTTTTTGGTTAACTTTTACCTAATCGAATGCTCCCAATTTCATTAATCATTTGTAAAGTGTTCTTCCGTAATTAACACTTTCTTGCTTGGTTTTTGGCTTTCCTTTTTTCGTTTTATTCTGTTCTCGTTGTCTTTCATGATATTTTTACATTTTCAGCGTTCGTTTTGGGGATCATTATTTTTACTTTGATTATATTTCTGTCCTGTGGGATTGAAAATAAATATTTCACTTCAGTTAATCACGCTACAACAACGATGTTACCTTCAGAAACAGCTGAAATTCTAACATCGGCAGATAATACGCATAAAGCCATCAAACGTTTAATTTATCAAATGAAATTTCGCTCATACGAAAAGGCACAGCACATTGGCGATTAATGCTCCTAAAAGTATGCATTTTTTTCTATTCAAAATAGCGTCGGTTTTCCTTATATAGCAACAAGTGTGGGAAAATAAGAGTAGGATGAGAAAAGAAAAGGAACATAGCTACAACTCCAAGGTAACATCCGCTGTGTTTGGATCCCTATCATCCAATTAAAGACAAAAAAGTCAGTCATCAGGGCCTGATAATGTGAATTATAAACATTTGCCAACTGACAATTCAAATTTCGGAATCTATTCCAAACAGTAAGTTGATAAATAGGCAAATGTTTTATTTAGAAAGTATTTTAATTGAGTAAATCTATATATTAAATTATATAATTATATACATACAAGTATATGTAAATCGTTGTAACATACAAACAAATACTTGCTCTATTTAAATAATATTAAATGTTGTTTTCAGGGTATTAAAGCACTGGTTTCACCGCAGTTAATTTTGTTCAGTTTTTTTTTTTTACTACTTTGTTTTTTATTTTTGCTCATTTCCATTGTAGTCGCGTTGAATTTTCAATTTCCAATGTGAATGGCAAATAAGAGAAAATGGAAAGTGCCAAATAAAAAGATGAAAAGAAAAACTTTAGCGCGTTGCAGGAAATGTCGCCATTTATAAATTGATTTGTAATTTATGCTTAATTTGGTTGCTTCCTGGTTAGTGTTGTGTAACTTATTTTTCCTTTTTTTTGTTTAATTTTTTTGCCTATCGTTTATCTCTGTTGTTTGATTATGTAATTCGACACTGAATGCATAATTGTTGGAGATCGGTTTGTTTAATTATAGTATTGAAAAATTTAATAACATTTATAATGTTTTATACAATTGATATGTTACAGTTCAGAAACATTCAAAATTCCATATGAATTATGAAGTTGTCATCCTTTCTCATCTGTAATAGGAAATGCAATCAATTAGTTTGCTAGCCCAGAAAATAAGCTACATCTGTATGTAGGGTCACGTTAAAAAATAAAATTAGATTCAGAATTTGCTTCAGAGATGCATTTTTCCATTCCCTTCCCTTTACATGCAGGGTATACATGGAAGGGTATACTCTTGCGGTAGTCCAATGCTGAACAAGTCAGTATCGTATGAAGGAATCACTTTCAAATTAAGAGTTGAAGCCACGCCCACCTACAATCGATTAACCAAATTTGTTATATCTTTTCATCCATATGAGCTATGGTGAAAAAATTTGGTAAACATGCTAATGGGATTGTGAGAAGTTGTGCTGTTAAGTTTGGTCAAAATCGGTTGGCCGTTATGCACTTCCCTCCCATACAAGGGTTAAAAAAAAAATTCAACATGTCTTTGCAACGATTCGATGTACAGTGATGAAATGTGGTAAACATGTTTATTAAATCGAGAGAAGTAATCCTGTAAATGGCTATGAAATTACAGTGCCGTATCCTGGAATTGAAATTAAAGAAACTTTGGCAAAAGGTTTCTCTACTTGGTATAGATTTGATTGGTCAAACCATTTGTGTGAGGGCTTCTAGCGGCCCGATCTTGGAATCATGTAAAATACAACCAGCTATCACGCAAAATCTCAGAAAGCGTGAACAGATTTGAATGGGGGTTACCCCTTTTATTTGGGTCCGATTTGGACCCAAATAAAATATTGATTAGGTTTAACTTAAGGTATTCCAAATTTCGTGTTTCTAATAAAACTAACAAACAACAAAGGAGTAGATTTTAATGGTTAGTGGCGGATGCATCAGCTGATTCTGATGTTTTAGAAGATAAATTCAAAAAAAAACTTGTTGATTTAAGCTTTTCATTGTTTGCCAAAATCCGAATTACATAATAATATTACATAAGAAAACTCGATTCATTTGCAATTAGTTGTACCTGACAACAAACACTCAATATTCTCAGAAGAAAATAGCATGAACTAATGCTGCAATTGAAAATTACATATTACAGCTACTCAAACCTTTACTTTCCGGCGTTGTTTCCTTTGCATAATTTTCACAAAAATCGAACAGATTTCCTCAGCGGAAATCAATCTCAATTAACTTAATTACGATATTATTAAAACAACAATAACAACGAAATGTCGAGACGACACAGAGATAGTTACACATATATACTAACGCGTACATATAGATACATGCCATGGTTGCATATCTGATATCTGACACACAACTGACACATGAGCGCGATAATATGTCATACGACGCTAGAGACAAGACCAAAAGGACAGACGAAAACTGTTGGCTGGGCTAACTGCGGCATTATGACTAAAAAATAATGTCAGCTGAACGGAGTGACGCATTTACTTTCGCGAAACGACATGAAAACGGCTACTGCTGCTTGCTGCTTGCTAACCCCCCCTTTGAAACGCGTGGTTTGGTCGACCTTTCGTTCATTCGCTTGCTCTTGTTTTTCGGTCAACGTTTGTATAATGGAAAATTAATAGTCGCTAGTTGCTTGTTTAAGTTTGAGGGCACTCATCGGTGTATCGGTTTGATGTTTGGGGCCATATATACATATACACATTTCCATATACATATATCCGCATATATGTTCAATATATCCATGTCTGTTTGCATGGCGTTAAGGTGCAAATGTGTATAAATATACACAGACACATATGCCACCTTACCGGCATGCCGCACTACACCACTTTTCGTGTGCATGCAAACAATATCAATTATCGGCATACTACGTACATATCCTGAAACTCCGGCTGTTACATACTTCACTCTACTTCCGTCGGCAGGACACTCAATTCGATGCTCTCATACATTCATTGCCGCTTGCCGCTTGTCGTTCGTTCGTTCGTTCATTCATTTATCGTGCACCGGCATCCTTTTGCCTTGCACTGCAGTATTCTGTGCACTGGACATTGTACAATTTTAATTGGCGTTTCAGTTATTGAAATGTTTCACTGTTTGGTGGTCGTGTGTACGATCATCGGATGCAGCCGTATGTCCTTTTCTGGCTCAATGGGTGGCTGCGCTGTTTATGTCTGCGTCGCTGTCGTTTGTTTCGGTTTCGTTCATTTTGGTTTTTATTTTGTTATACCCTTTACAAATTGTGTGAAACGTTTTATTAAATTTGTGGAAGTTTATGTAACAACTGAATTGAGGCGTGGCGTGGGGAATCAAGACGTTGTAGTGTATCAACAGTAGGCAAAGCTGCGTTGGTACAGGGTTTTGTTTTTCGCCGAAATATAAATAAAATTCGTATATATTTTTTTTATATCTTTTAAAAGGAAAGTCTTCTGTCTTTAAAAATGGCATTGAAAAGAGTTTTGAAATAAGTCAGGCGAGTTGGGACACCATCTCAAATACATTGTATCAAGCATCAAAAAAAAATACTACATGAAACAATTTTTGAAAAATTTTTTAATTCTTTTTTATTTAATTGCTCTTTCATCTTAATTCATGAATGGATAAGACTTGTCAGAATCTTCTTTACGGAGCTGTCATGTCAAGTCTATATGTACTGCGCAATTGGCATTTTTTGAATTTTTTATGTTTGTGCACGCATCACGTAAGCGCCACTCCTTGTATTCAAAATCGAATTACTATAAAATAAGAAGCTATATTGTGTGTAATATTTGGCATTTATTTTATCAAAATCGACCTGCAGAGTCAAAAGATATTACATAAAAATGTAAATTAAATTTCTACGTTAAATATTTACTAACACTAAAAGCTTTACAAACTGTTTACTAGCGACTTTCAAATTGTTTACTAGCGCTTTTCAAACTTTTGACATATATGCTACTCAAACTGCATTTAATGCCATTGCCTCTCAAACTATATAGATATATAAATGTATGTATATAAAATAATACGGCTTATTCTGTCATTGAGCCCTTAACGGTGACAGATGATGCATCATAGCTTAGGTTTAAGGAACTACAAGAAACAAATTAAATGAAATGCAATAAGTGATGGTTAGTAAACTACGACTCGGATTATGGAACGTTGCCTGGAGTCTCCGTATTTATCCATGGCTATGTAATCCATAAGGCGGACCACCCAAGCAACATAACAAACCAACACGAACCTCTCAGAATAAAATTCAATTGGCTACCATCCAAGTTCCCACCATCTTTGAGGATATTTTTGGTAGGCTTGGGAGCAGGCTCTTGATTGACGGCGATTTTAATGCAAAACATTATTTCTGGGGAAAGTACAGAGAGAATATGAGAAGCAGAAAACGAAAAGAAGCCCTGGTTAAGACTTATGCCCAAATTTTAACACTAGACATAGCAAGTTCATCTCTTTTGTGCAGCAGCATACTCCGAGCGCAATAGAGTTTTTCGTAACAGGTTAAGATCTGACGAACTAAGTATCAGGGTGGAGTATAAAATATTCTCCGACCCATTTCCCCTATTGGTAGACCTAGACAACATCCCACAGTTCAAGGCTACCACCTTGAGCAAGTATAGCAGCATTTCCTCGAGAATAGGAAGTATTGCTAGATTTCAATATTAAGATTTTGCCGGCTGAGGTCATTGAAGATGCTCACTCCTACTTCACTCAAGGCTATACACTTTTAACGAGGCTTCTAGTTGCTATAGATACGCTATGGCTCATTAAGAGGAGGTTGAGGCGCCAATAGATTCGGTCACTCGACCCTACAGTGGACAGAGTATATCGAAAGAAGTCATAGGGTCAAAAAGCTGTTGGTGAAGCATAAATACTAAAAAAATTTACCAATTTAAAAAAAGGTACAACTACTCTGAAACTTTTTTTGAAACAAAAATTGAAGAAAAAATTTGAAACTTTACAGCCCAAGGCGACGGGAGGCCAGTTGAATGTAGAAAGTCTCCAGATCAAGGATGGAAAAGATGGACTTGTCGCTAAAAATCAAGTCAGCCAGAGCAGTACCTTTACTGATTTTAATATTTAATGCGATGCTGAGGTTAGTTCACATATCAAATGTTTATGATTCATAAATCAGGAAAAAGCCGGTTGGCAATGGATTCATACAGACCCATCAGCTTACTTCCTACAGTAGCCAAGCTGTTCGAAAAGTGTGTTCTACTGCAGCTTGACACTGTAAAGGAACTGAAACCATATTTCCAGTTCGGATTCCGGAAAGCCCATTGAACTTAAGAGCAATTAAATAGAATGGTTAAATTCATTCTCGAAAGTTTTGACGCCTGTCCAGTGACATTTGCATTTACAATGCCACTGATGCACTGCACAGTGGTTAAATAGAAAGAAATTTGTGTGCGAACCTTAGCAAGTGTGCTAGCGTCACTCATACCTTTTGATTTGATTATGTTCGGACGTTTTTCTACAAGATCAACAGCTGAGCAATCGTCACGGACACAAATACTTTGGCGTCTACCTAGACAGAAGACTTGCGTTCAGCAAGCACATAAGCACCTTAGTAAGATCCATCAGCGTCAGAATGGCCAATTAAGCTGGCTCCTCAATGGAATACAAGCACTTGGCATCGCAGCGAAATATCATCTAAATAAAATAGGAATACTCCATGCAAACTTCAAACATACAGAAAAGTTCCAAAAATTGGGAATGTAATTAATCGTTAGGCCTTGTAGTACATGAAAAAACACATGAGAAACCTCTCCAACCTGTTAGCTAGGCGTTTTCTTAAGTGATGTAGAACGAGGGAAGTCATGACATTTTACAAGTCTTTTAAGTCATGACTTTCATTATCCCAGGTCAACAAAGATCCATTGCATCTTCCAGTGTAAATACATACATGAAAAAACAACAACAACAAAATCTATATTATTGTTAATGTTTCTTAGTCACTTCACAGAGCGTATTCTATAGTCGAGCTGACCCGACTGTGGCATTCTCGTTATTATTATTGTCATTTATTTAGTATTTTTATTTTTTTTTATTTTTGGAAATTGCGGAATATTAACAGTCAATAATGTCAGTTATTGGCGGCCATCTGTGACATGGTTTGCTTTTGTGACTTTTGTTCTCATTAAGTCTTTTTAATGGGGAAAGGATATACATTTGCATAAATTAATAAGCATATCCGTGCATGCTGGCAAATGGTATTTAATGTACACGTATCTGTTTCATTAGGTTTGTATTTCATAGGAATTGGTTTTTTTTTTGGAAATTCGTAAATTTTGTACAAGCGAAAAATTGTTTAGAAAAATAATATGAAAGAAATGAAGTGAAGAATATACATATTTCAAACATTAAACCTGTTATATGATTTGCCATAAAAATCTTAACAATATATATTAAATGTCTATCTTATGATGAGCTATAAAATATATAAGTAACCCGCTTAGCATTAAATTTAATACATAACTTCCCTCTGCAGCTGTACAAACAGCTCATGAACAGAGTACGATCTCAAGTCACCTCCTAACTAACTTCATCTATCACTACACGACAACAATATACAACGACTTCAATAATAACGCTTTCAATTACAAAACACTTAAAATCCACACCTCAGTGCAACTCTGCGCAATTATTAAGCATGCTGCAGCTCCTGGTAGCTCATGTACTTTACTATTTAGTACAAGTATAACTAACTACTAAGGCGACTAACGTCGATCCAATGCACTGCATTTGTGCACGTCGAGACGTATAGTTAATCCCGCCAACAGCAGGCGTGTAGAATTGACAAACAGTCTATGGACGGACGGATGGACTGACTACCTGTGCTTAAACATGTCAGGATAACTGGCAGACAACGGCAGTATGCAGCATTCGAGCACGCTGTGTGCTTGTACTTATGAGATACACAGTTGCGTTGGTTTCATTATTATCAACAGGGCAAAACAATGAACTGACTCTTCTAGTTACCGTGAAGTCTATTTTGTGCTTGTTGAAATTTTAGCCGAGGTGGAAAAATAAGTTTGTATTTATGCATGCTATGAGCGAATGGAATGGATTTGCATTTAGCAAGACTTGCTACAAGCTGGCTTTATGTAGATAGTTAGACAACAAGTATATACAGAAGTAGCAATGTGAGTACTCAGAAGGCTTAATGCAATCACAACAAATGGTGTTGGCTTTAAGCTTCGATGAAAGTCTAATTAAATTATGCTAAGTTACGCAAAATAAACTAATTTAATTAAAATTAATTAGCTCTGAGCTAGAATTCGTTATATTATTTGGCATTTTGTTGGAGCAGTAATAACTATTAAATTCAATTGCTATTCAATTTCAACTTGTTAATAAATTTCAGTAATTGTTATATATGGAAGGGTATATGATTTCGAATCAAAATCTTTCATGCAGTACGTTTCAAAATTAATTCCAAATCGAAACAAATTTATTTACCTACATTGTTTATAGATGAACGACTGATGAAAACTTATCTTCGCAAGGTTAGAATATGTGCATAAGATTATACATGTATTATGTGATTATACACGTATGACGTGGGGTGATGGTGCAAGGTGGGTCCATGGCCTCCACCCCCTAATTTTTGAAAAGTTCGTTAAAAAATGAATTTTACTAAATATTTCGCACTTTTGCCTACTAAAAAAAAAAACAACCAAGTCGATTCCCCCCTTCCACGAAAGCTGGATACGCTCTTGGCATACCCAATGACTGGAATTTCACTGTTCTCTGTCCTATCTTTAAGAAATAAGACCCCGCTGTATGCGCTTACTATCGCGGGTAAGTCTTCTTTCCTTCGGATATAAGATTCTGTCACGCGTATTGTGTTATAGGCTGAAGCTATATACGGGTTCACCAAAAAAGTCGAACAGTGACCAAATATTCACATTACGGCAGACTCTACTCACAGCATCTATTTGTCGACGATTGTTCGTCTTTGCATAGCGATGCTATCTTACACACAAAGCGTTGTCAGGGTTTGGGAAAAACCTCTCCGACCCCTTTGATACAAAGAAAAGTTTCAAGCAGGGCGATACGCTGTCGTGCGATTTTTTCCATTTTCTGATGGAATCCAACCTACGCCAGTGCCCGTACATACTGAATATATATGAGGCTCGATCTTCCAAAAGGAAGTGATGCTGATTACTTATGCCGATGACATCGGTAAACAGGAACGGCGAGTCAACAAGGCGTTCTTAAAGATTGAAAAACAGTCTCGGCTCATGGGTCTAGCGGTGAATGAAGACAAGACGAAGTACTTGGTGTCTTCGCGCACTCCGTCATCGCGTCTTGGACGGTCAGTGACGATGGAGAATGTCAACTTCAATGGTGTAGAAAACTTTGTCTATCTTGGTTTCGAAATAACCAGCAACAACAACGTCAGCCTGAAGATCAGGCAAAGAATCGAATCAAAGATTCAAATAAGAAGTAAAGCCGGCTCTCGAAGATGAAAATAAAAATCTGTAAGACGCTTCCGGTCCTAGATAAAAAAGCAAGAGTTTAGGTCCTTTTAGAGTCGGCGACGAGTTAATGTCCCGTATGATCCACGAGCTATTCAATGAGGTTGACATAGTCCTTCTTATAAAACTCTAGCGGCTGCACTGGCCTGGTCAACTAATTCGAATGGATAAAAGAGCTCCAGCAACCATGCGTGCATGGTTGGACTTGATTGGTGAACGCCAAAATATAGGACAAAATATAGGAGATCTCTCCGGAATTGACATTCAAAACAACTGGCGCCAGCTCGCACAAGATTACGGAAGGTGGCGTGCCTTCCTAAACCCGGCCATGACCGAAAGTCGGTTGAAGGCCATTTAAGAAGGTAATGTGCCATAAGAGTAAGCCTTTAACTATAGATCTCTTCGTAACATAGCCGTCTCAGTAACCCAGAAGTATCTAATGAAAACTTACCTAATTTTCCGTAATGCAAATTGGGGCATATTCCAAGATATTAGTAGTAGTAGTAGTGATTTGCTTGACACTGAAGAAATAGGAATCAAAAATATGATAGTTCTAACATTTAAGTTTAATGTTTTGGAATATAATTAAAGAAATCAATAGAAGAAAATAATTTTTCCTAGTCTTTATGTTAAGATTCTTGAGAATATTTTTCAAATGAATCATGATTAACCGTCTTCATATACTAGCTCCGAAACAATTGAGGAAGTGAAGTGTACTGTCTTTTATAACTAATACTAATTATAGATATGTATTTTAGCAGGCAAGATAAAATGCTTGTACATATTTATAAATTTGAAGAGAAAAAATTATTTGCAACAACTTGGAACATTATTGTGAAGAGCAACGGATACACATGTTTTGATTTCTACAAACTTAAAAGTCTTCTATGAATCATATACATTGCATGGTTATTTTGAGAGTTATTTCCAATATGTATATTGAGCAGTTCACCCAAACTATGTATTTTATTGTTGCATTAGCCTTCTAACAACTGCGCCCATGCCTTTTTCTACTTGTTCATAGAAATTTACAGCTTTGGAGCGTTGTGAAAGTTTTTCTTTCGATTGAGGAAATCAACTTCAGACGAAAAGTTTTTCTAATTAATTTATATTATTGAAAATTTGTTAATTAATTATTAAATGTATGTATTATATATTGTTATAAGTTAGAAATATTTGTAAGAAATAAATCAAGGTTTGAAGGAAAGTAATATTCCATGATCGTACGAGCATTTGGCAAGAACACCTTCAAATAAAAGCGACATATTAATATTTTACTTATAAACTTTAATATTTGATTTACTTTCATGCAAAACAATTTTTTTTTTTATTGAGAAATATCTTTAAAAATATAGCAGCTCTGTTTTCTTCTCTAAATAAATACTCATTTTTCGAATCAGCTACGTATACGTAATATTAAATACTAACAAAATGCATATTCACATAACTCATACGCACCGTGTGTACATACAAATCTGTTTAACTAACCCAAATATAAAATTTTAATTTTAAGCAAATAAATCAAATTGCTCTGCTCCTTTCACACGTACGAAAATATGCAGGTACAAACTAAAACTCAAACGTATGTAAATATATATGGAAACAAATTTTGTATCGAATGAAAAGTTCACAAACGAAAAAGAGAATTTTTGATAGTTTCATGCTGCATAAAGTGGAAAATAAATCTAACACTCCATGACTGCAAAGTTATTTGACAAAGCTGGAAAATCACTTTTTCATAATCTTATCATAAACAAATTTATTTTGCATAAACCACACAAAAACAATTTGAAGTAAACAAATATGCGAGCTAAATAGAAGAATTCTTGCAGCATTTCTGTAAAATTTGTCTAAATCGTTTATCATAGACACACAATATATGTGTACATATATTCATTTTGTTGTGCATGAATATGTCGTCTCACATGCATTTTCACAAGTTGGTTGCATTTGTATGTGTGAAGTGTTTCCTTTGTTTGCAAGAATTTTCTGTAATGATTTACCAAGTTTTTGCGGTTGCGTTGAGCATATTTGTCTATAAATTGTTATATGATAGTCTGCACACATATAAAGTTCCATTTTATATAAACTCAAATTTGTTTTCGTTTAACTTAGTCTATACTTTCACTTATTTGAAGTCATTATTAAAACATTTGGCAGATTTGGTCATTGGCGAAAGTTTTGTTTGAGTTTCAAGCAGTTTGTGATAATTGATTAAAGAAAGGATTACGATTAAAATGGTGGAAGCGGTGTTATGCAATGAAAAGAGTTGAGGAAATATGGCAGATATTTTGATTTTAATTTTAGAAATTCAATAAGAAAATCTTAAAAAAAGTTAGACTGCCAGTGTGTTCGACTTCGAGTTACACTCTATTTCCATTGAATCTTAGATTTTTATGAGGGAAACAGATTTTAATGGTAGCTAGTTCTTCTGTATATGAACCTATACATCAAGTTTTCCATTTTAAGCTCAAAGTGGCAATATTTAAAGAAAACTTTGATTTATAAACTGAGAAGTGAGATCAGGTTTTTATGGGTAATCACCCTCTAAGCAGGGGCAGGCTCGTTCATTAAAAAGTACCTATATGAAGAAGTAATAGGTATAAACTTTTAAGGCTCTAACTCTTATAGTCTCTAAGTACTTATTGGTTTGTCTGGTTCGTCTGATTTGTACACTAATATTAAATTTTATTTGGATTAATTTTGTGGCTGCAATGTTATTTAAAATTTATTTAAGAAAAGTCATTTCAAATGCATACTGCTTCATATTTGAATTTTATGTTGTTTTTTTTTTTTGTTTATCAACAAGAATTATTTAGACTCTGGATTTCATTAGCACATAAAACATTTTTAATTAATTTATAAAAATTGCTAAAGCGAAAAAGCTAAGCAAAAAAAAAACCAAAAAAACTTTTCTGTAACTCATAAAAATTGGACTTGTACGAGTATCCTTACTAACTTAAGTGAGTTTGTTTGTATGTATGTGTGCAGTGGGCAGCTATTTTATAGAGGACACACAACGCATACTAGTTACTTGTGGTAAAATTTGTGGTCAGCAGACATTGAACATATGTAACGATGTAAGGACATTCAACGGTAGCGATGAAGGACAACATTTGAACATACACCAGAGACAAAGGCAGCACTAGAGACGGCAATCATTTAATTTGGCTGCTGGCTAGCAAATAAAACAAAATTCGTTGGCGTTGCTTTTCGTGCTAGGTTACAATACGAAGGACCTCGTCCTTCTTACTAGAAAATGCACGTGCGCAGCATGCTTAATTAGCTGCACAGCATTTCTTTACGAGTATGTGAGAATATATATATATATATAGAAGTCAGGAGTAGTCAATGTTAGTTGCTTTTAATAAAATACATAATTTTAAAGCGTATGTTGCAAAATTAAAAAAGAATGCTGCAGTTTAGTGTACTTGAATTTAAGATACCCTACATAGTACAGCTAACAGTACAAATAATTATGGTAAACTTGTAAGCTCTAGCTTTTATAGTCTTGAAATTGTCTACGTTCATACGGATAGCCAGACAGACGGACATGTCAATATCGACAAGACAATTTGTATGACGGCTGCCTCGTTTAGGGGTCCCATTTGGACCATATATGTTATATTTTATTAGGATTAGCTTAACTAATATAAATTTTGTGATTCTAGCTGAAATAATAACAACGAAATTTTTTTTTACACAAAGAACAAGAAATGAAGTACAGATTTTTATGAGAATTATCAGTTCTAGTGGTCTTTTCTGCAACTTTATGGACTATTTTATAATAATTAAAGCATGATTGACTAAATTTAGGCGTTTATAGCTAAATTAACAATTCTTAATTTTTTTTTCATACAGTTTAGTGCTCTTAGTAGAAACGGTTGGCACATATATTGAATAAAAGTTATCTGAAGATGAAATATTAACATCTAAATATCCTAACTTGCAGGCTCGATCTTTCATTGTCTTCAAGTTCTAGTTGCTTCTACAGACAATATGACGGACGGATAGAGGAATATTTTTATATTGACTAATGTCTAATGATGCTAATCTAGTACCAATGCATATTCTTAATGCTTTCGTTCTCTCTTCTTCTACTTGTCACATAAGATTGCATAAATTTAAGATACCCGTTTGCCCTATGCGTACAGCGTACAAAAAATAAAATATATTGCCTGCCTGCCTAAAGATTCATTTAATCAACAATATTTCTTCGACATGTGTTGCCAATAACTCATAAAAAAAAAAAAAAAATAGCTATTAAATATATTTATTGAATTTTTATGCCATTTTTTTCCTGTTGCTTTTCGAACTTGCTCTGCTGAAATTAAAAGAAAATATTTTGCTTAAGACAAAATTAAATTTTATCTAACATTTCGAATTGAAAAATTGTTTAATATTTTTGCATTCAGTTTAAATATAGAAAACTAAAGATTCTACAAATATTTGTTGATAGCTATATACAGAGTTGTTGATGTACAAGTATATCGACGAGTATTTATTTTTAAGTTGAGTATTTTTAAAGTAATATTGAAAGGATATAAATAGAATGTAAAAATAGATGAAGGAAAACGATATGCATATATTTCAATTTGTATTTAATTTTGCAAAAGCTTTTCAGAAAAGAAAATTTAAAAAATAAAAGTCCATTGAAAAACTAAAAATCTTCTTACTATCATATGACACAGTGCCATGCTCAATTTGGTATTTATTATGGACTCTTGGGTACGAAGTTTAAATATAAACTTATTTTGTTAGCATGTAATAAAGTGTTTACGCAGTAGGGACAGTCTGTTAATAGTGTTAGACGCCCATGGTTGAATTATGACGATGACAGCACAGGTTTAACAAAATAATTGTATGTCGATAAATGCAGCATACTCTTACCTAAATTCTTAGATGGCCTGACAAGCGTTTTTTGATCATAGCTGCTCCCATATACACCCTTCTAGTGTTCTGTTTGAGCAGATTGTATAAAATAAGATATGCAGCCGAAGGAATTTTCTCGAAGAACATTTCTGAAACTCATTCCCAACTCTATTAGGTCCAAAAATCTTACGAAATGTCTGGGTCTATGCTTTTGTGCTATTTATATTTATTATCATAATTCGAGAAAGGGTGTTGTTCACTAGGACAAATCTTGTATACCATCAAGAGAAAAAAAAAAACATCACACGATAACGCGTCACTTTGTCTGAAACTTCTTTTGGGCTCAAAAGCTCTCGGAGAGTTTCCTACCCTGACTACATCATTATTGACATTTCCAGCAGAAAGAATTTGATGGAAATGGATAGTTTGCTAAAATTTGTTTAAGGTGTCTGGGCACTGGTGTACTTGTATGTACTATTCCAAAAGTTTCTACAGCAACCGCTGCTTCGAAACGCCGTGGTACACATACAAACAGCAATAACAGGCTAACGTCAACATGTAAATATCTTTTATGAAAAATTTGCATTTGCGAACAAGAGAAATACCTTTTCCAATTGTTCTTTCAGATCTACATCGAATTGAATCCAAAATTTTGACAGAATGACTGTGGCATGCATACGTTTTTAGTCATTAGATTCAATTTTCTTTTTTTTTCAAGCTTGTCAACCCAACGATTTTCTTGGGCAAAAGGGATACTTACTTGCTTAGATGGTCGTTCGGTCAAGACCGTATTTCGAAAGGCACAACAGCTGCTGTAGTCTTATGTGTCATTTGTTTTGAATGCCAAGTATGCTGTCATCTATTCATATGGGTCATTCCAATGCGTTTCCGGTCGTCCTCTATTTCGTTGTTAAACATGCGTGCTGGAGCTTTTTCATTCATTCGAATGTGCTGTTTAGTGCAGTGCGGCTGCTAATAAATTTTATGCAATACTCGAATAGCTCATATAGTTCGCGGCTCATACGAGACATAAACTTGCCATCGACTCTAGTAGAATTTAAAAATTCTGAGGAGAATCTTTCTCTCAAAGACTTCCATCGCCGATTCATTTGACTCAATCAAGGTCCATGCTACTGCGCCATTCAGTATGATCGAGAGTATCAGCGTCTTGTACATCTTGATTTTCGTCTTTCGCTTTACTACTAATTTTCTAACTTTTCAGCCGAAAGACCATTTCGTTGCAAGCGTGATTCTTCGCTGGTCATTTCGGATCCAAAATAGACGAAGTTTTCCACAACATTGAAGTTGAAATTTTTCATCGTCAAAAATCGCACGATAGTGCATCACACTGCCTGAAACATCTCTTGGATACGAAGGTTTCGGAGTGGTTTTTTCTACCCTGACAACTCTTTGAGTGTTGCATGTCGAAGGCAGCTTTATAATCGACAAATATTTGGTGTGTGTCTTTTTTAAACTCACGGGTCTTTTCCAGAATTTATCGTAATATAAATATTTAATCACTGGTCGACCTTTTTGGTCTGAAGCCACACTGATATCGCTCTATCAGTGAATCCGTAAATGGCTTCAGCCTATAACACAATACACGCAACAGAATTCTATATCCAATGGAAAGGAGACTTATACCTAGATATTTGGAGCAAACAGTGGGGGTCTCCTTTCTTAAAAATAGAATAGAGAACACTGAGATTCTAGTCATGGTGTATACGCTCATCGGACCATATCTTGCATAAAAGTTTGTGCATACTCCTAATCAACTCTCGCCGTCGTTTAAGAATCAGCTGGCAGCCTATCAGAGCCTGCGGTTTTGTTATGCGTTTTTTAACAACTGTTTGAACCTCGTTTTAGTCCGATGGCCCTATAATAGCTGGTGGTTCTGGTGTCATTTCTTTATCTGCGGTATTGTGCGCTCCAACTACTCCATGTCTATAATCTCAGTGATTCCTGAGCAACTGTAACCAGATTTCCACTTTCGTCTTTAAGGAAAGTTACTCCGGGCTTAAAACTAACAGTCAGACGCTTGACCCTCTGCTAAAACTTTCTTCTTTTTCTTGCGTTTGAAAGGCGTTTCTCCTCTTTCCGTTTATAACCATATCGCTCTGTATTGTTGTTCCCGACTGCAGAGTTCCCTCATATGAGGCATTTTCCTCTGCTCCATGGAGTGGGTTATATGTCTCCACTGCTCACATCTTGAGAAGACGCAGATGTTTCCTGGAGCAGTCAAGAAACTATGTGAATCAATACGCACCCAACCTGCGACAAGATAGTGGTCCGTGGTCGTCATCGTAGGCTCCTATCTGAGGCATCTTCTTTGTTTTTATTGGCTCAATTTTTTATATGGTGACACTATTCTTGTCAACAACGTTTAAAGATCTGACAATAATAATATGGTACATAAAAATAATTAAGAATTAGAACTTTTAGTTATTATTGGGGGACAATTCAATCTTGGAATCTTATGGCATTGTCTGCTGCGTAGAAGGATGTATATGGCTGCTGCGGACTGTTTACTTTTGATACGGAAACTTGCAAACTATGCAAAAATCAGGAAGAATAATTATAAAAATATTAGTTCGGAATATAATCAAGCATTTTAATGTAGTGGTCAGGTGTATTTATTTATATATCTGCACTAACTCAATGTATTAAAGTTGGTCCACGATTTGAACTAAAAAAACGAATACTTGGACTATCAGGTACAGAGACATTGGGCAGGATTGTCTAAGGTTCGAATCCCGCGCAGGACTCACGTTAACGTAAGGAACGCACAACAATGATGTGTTTATAAGTCGCTGGAGCTTAAGTGTACGAATGATCAAAAAAGAACTGGACATGTATATGTATATGTGTATATGTATATGTAGATTCTCGACATGTGGATGTTTTCATACTTCATTTGCGGACTCTTTTTCAGCAAGGAGAATCTTCAGTAGCACGCAGTGTTGTTAAGCTAAGGAAATAATATGCACAGCGTATGAGGCCTACAGTATCATTTACGAGTTTTGTTACGAAGGTGGTTTAAGAATTTAATGACTTTTTAATTTAATTAATTTTTTAGTATAGCCTCCTTTTAGCTCGGTACATTAAGTCCATTGGTTTCTCAATATGTTTATTGCTTCCAAATATTAAGTATTCTCAAGGTCCTCAAAATAACGTTTGTTTTAATGATGGCGTCTTCATTCGATCCAAATCGCTTACCACCCTGCGAATTCTTAAGGTTTGTAAACAGGACATAGTTTCTTTGTCGAACTGTTAATTCTTTGCAGTCTGCTGACAGATCTTAGCGTCTTTTATAAAGTTTAGCTATTTTGTTATTCAATCAACATTTTACCGAGCATGCATCTGGCTATATTTCTGCGCCAGAATTTGCCATCCCAACATTTCAAATTCTAACTTTTCAATTATTTAAAGTGCACCGAGAGTTTGTGCTCTCAAAGTTTGTGCTTTGCGTGCTTCTATATAAAAAATATATATAAAGCATAAATATATATAAGAATGGACAATGATTTATGAGGCATTAAGTTAAATTCAATTTTAACATAATTCTTTCCATAAAGTTTTAAGCATTTCCCTTTGTTAAAGTTCAACGCTTTAAAGCTATAAAATTTTTTTTTTACATTTTTCGAAATTACGAAAACCAATTAAAACAAGGCGCCTATTAAAAACTAAATATGTATATATTTTGTATCGTATTATGCCTATCATAATACGATAATTGAATTTGAATTAGTTCACCGAAGTGAAGAGCATAAAGTATTTAAGCTTGATTTTTGGACCAAAAATTCGCATAACCAGCAAAAAATGTGTGCATATCGTGTTCAGTTTTAACTTTTTATATTGAGTTCGATTTTTTCATAGCTTACATATATTGGCAAATAAGCCAGAACTGTATACGTCATGTTTATTGTTGTTGTCTAAATAAATTTTTTATTGACCATGGTTAACGCTTCAATGGGCAATAACGAAATATTTTTTTCGACACTTTTATACAAGTAAACCATATACACAGACAAACATTTATGATAGACCGTACGGCATACACTCACACACAGCCATACAAATAGTAAAATAAGAAAAAAAATGAGCCTGAAAGCATGCCACAAGTTATTTTACTTTTGTGGTAAAAATTCATATTCGAAATCTCCAGGCTAGCCAGTGAAGTGTGAACTGTATGGCTGTGTGTGTTGTGTGTGTGTATATATGTGTGCGTGTGTGTGTCTGGCTGTCTGAATGCCAGAAATAAAATAAATGTTCAAATTACACATGTTATACAATTGTTGCCAAAATATGATTATCCTGCGGCATATAGAGCACAACTGAAGAGTGGAAAGAGTGCGCAGAAATTCGAGTAATAGTGCTATGAACGGTATGAGCGACTATGTTGTACCCAAAACGCTGTCATGTTTGCGTTATGCAAAATATTTCAGAATATTGTTTTAAATAAATAATAAAAAAATGTGTGCTGAAAATATTTTTGCATTATTTTAATAAATTTTGTAAATATGAACAAAACTAAAATTTGTAGCAATTTGAACAAACAATAATAAAAAAAAATAAAAGAAATAAAAAAAAAAATAGTTAAAGAAAAATAATAGGTTGTCTAATATTGCTTCTTCGGAATGATCCATCTCATGTAAAAGTAGACTTCAAAAAATTTGTATGCGTTCTACGATTTTTTCACAGTTTCTGTTGCTGTTGAGCAAAAATCTTTATATTAAGTAAAGAAGAAATTCGAAAAATTATTTAAGTCATCGATTATTTCATCACCGACTATTTGAACTATCGATTATGCAATGATATATTTTATATCATATAATATGTATATATATATAAATCATCGATTGTAATATAGCCATGCAGCTCTGTTGCGCGATAGTGAAATAAGCTTAGTTCGAAGTATTGTGGGGACAAACGTAGTATCGACGTCGATAACAATCATCTCGACATCTGACAGACAGTTAACTTCTCACAGTTAGCAACTCGTCAACATTAGATTTTAATCTTTAAAAAGCAACTGCCGGAAATTTCAACATTATTTTCCGTTCAGAAGAATCTCAACCATTAAAGGATTTAAAAATAAAAGTTGATATTGACACGTCTAAAGTAATTTTCCATATTAATTGATTAAAGTGGGCGGAGGGTATGGGTATGGGATCTACCCCTGAAACTGGGCACCAATGGAGATCTACGGAAGGACATATCCTATTAATGTGGCTCCACCATAGCACTACGACAGATCTTGGAGAAGACCCGTTAGTTAAAGAAACACATACAACACCTTTATGGGCTTTTCAATGCCCAGTTTTCACAAGGTATCCCAACGCTGCCACACATAAACAGTGGTTTCAGATATGTTCAGGTATTTACGATATACATCCTACACAAAATGTCGAGCTCGATCTTGAAGAAGGAAGTGACGCTACGCGTATAACATTAAAATCAGCGGCACACAAGAAAGGCTTTCTCAGAGACAGTAAAGTAATTGTCAGTCATGGGCTGAGTGGTGATTTAGGAAAAGTCGATGCACTTCTTGAACGATCTGTGACGAGGAAGAATTCAAAGAAGAATTAAGCGCATAATATACAAGAAGACCAGTGGAAAACGATTGTAGGTCCATTTATGGTTATAAGCAGATTGATTGAACATGTCTTAAGCTAAGCATTATCAGCTTTTTTGCTCTCCAAGCATACCGATGGGCTGCTGGAAGGTGGCAGCACTGCCTAGTAGTTACGCTTGATGTGAATAATGTATTCAGCTCGACCAACAGAGACATTATTTTGAAAACTTTTGGGACATCTTTTCTTGAATATTATGTAAGATGGATTATTGAAGCTGCATCTGTTAAACAGCTTCAAAATTATGATATTGACGAAACGACGAACGACTCCAGAGACCAATTTCATAGACTCAGAAGATGTAGTCACAGCACGAAAGATGTGTGTGGCACAGTCGACTCTACTAATTGAATTGCTGGAATGGGACAGCACTAACGTAGAGGTAAGAAGGTCATACGGTAAGGTTATATATAACTTCGGCAAATTTGTAAGTTTTTTAGAGGCTAACTAGAAAATTTTTAAGTGACTTAGACGCTATCTCGACAGACTTCGACCATAAGATGAACCATGAGGCACACCGTGTGGAGAGAAAGCTGTTAAAGATAGACCAGTATCTATGAAGCAGAGCTGCTGTTATTCTGGCGGCAATTATTTATCAAACAAGTCTAACAACAAACTGGCTTACCTATGCTCAGTAAGTCTTTAATCAGGTCAAAGGAATTGAAAAGAATACAAAGAATACAATTTGGAACATCTTTGCGATGTATAGGACAACAGTTGGTCTCGACTGATCGATTTATTAAATCGTTTTAGTATATGAAAAGATATTTCTTTAACATATAACATCTACACCTTAAATAAAAAACAAAACTAATATTCCGTTTAACAAATATTCAGTTGTATGTAGGGTATAACAAGCCACATCGAGTGTTGCTATATGATTTTATTTAATTTTTTTTTTTTTTTAAATTCATAACACGTTCGATGAAAAAATGCTTGACGTGTTCGGTTTGTTTCATTTGTCGTTGGGTTCTTGTGGCGAACTTTTTTTTTTTTTTTTTCCAGTTTTGCAGTAGGTATGAGTAGTCGCATCGTGTTGAGCTGATTACTTGCGGTTGTGTTTGGAAACAATTTTTATTTGTGTTGTCTGGCGGCGAGGCCTTGGCAGTGCCTATTGAAGTTGCTGGCAATTGGCAGTGAAATAAATGGATGCAAAATGGAAGCAAAATGTCAATTTGGATTTGCAGTTGTAGGCTTTAAAGAGCAAATAATAAAAGAAGAAAATATTTGAAGTATTTGAAATATTTGTTAGTGAGTTAAGTATGCAATAATCATTAACTTTATCAAAATTCTTCAATTGCTTAATATGTTTTGAGTTGATTTAGATAAACAGAATGTTAATACTGATTAATACAACTTTCTGCGTGGTTTAAGTCTTGCAGGATTCATGTATGTTTGGCAAATGCAAGTGGCTGATTGAGGCTTTAACTGGCTGCCTCTTACAGCCTTATTATATTAACCTTGCCTTGGCAATTAGTGGCTTGTTTTCTTATGCTAAATCGTCCACCATGTTGTTATCTTCTGCGCCACAATGGCTGGAAATGCTGCGCTACTCGTCAGAATTTTTCTGGAAGATATGAACACCATCTGGAAGTTTTTTTTTTTTAATTATCTACAAATATGTTGAGCGATATGTATCCTTTGAACTACTTTTTCTTCTACACTTTCGTCTCAAATGCGACTCTGCGCTTCATTAATACCCTAATCTGTTCATATCTTGGAGTGCCAATCTATATGCCGCAAAGAAGCGTTGGAATCTGCGCGAAAAAATGCCCCAGAATCATTTCAAGTGCTTTTGTGGCGTTGGATCTCAACTTACCCGTGATACAGAACAGTAGCAGATGTTGTATCCTCAGCATAAGCCTTAAGCATGTGTGTTTTTTTTGAGCTTTCCACCATACCAAAAATTCCTAAAACAGTATTGGTCTTACTACTGCAATGCCGAATGAATGTATCAACATTGGTGAAAGGCTTCATGTCATTAAGTCTACCAGAAATTTTTCCTTTTAATATTACTCCAAGGTATATTATGATATTTTTGAGTATGAGCAGACTTTCCCGATTTATTCAAGAAATCTCTCCAGCTTTTGTAGATATATGTGAGCATAATTTCCAAGAATATGGCTGCCATATGGGTTAGACCAGACCTTTGATTAACTTAACGTTTGACAAAGAGTGCCGCAACGTTAATGCAGTGAAGAACCTCGCCTGTCAAAAAACTACGCAGTCGGGAGGAACGTGAGCTGTTAGAGAGTGATATCGATTAAAGAAAGGTGCAAAAAACGGTCCAATAATCAGTAAAGGTTTCATAAATTATGGTCAGTCTTAGCACGACTTTAAGAGAAGTTCATTAAAGAAACAAATGTTCTATGTTTTTCTATTCATTGAAATATTTGCACAGCATTTATCTATAAATGTAAGAAGTGCAAAGAATGAGTTAAAGAAAGAGATAGAGAAAGGGAGAGAAATAATTATGCTCGCTTTACTCACATTAAACACGGCTAAAGCTGTACTAATTAGTAATCTCTTTTTAAAAAGGTAAAGCCAAACCGTTCAACCGTAGCAGTGAATAATGGCAAACTGTAGTATATATAAATATATAATGAATTATCTATTATATTGCATTGAAAATAGGTATAACTCTATACAAAGCTTACCAAATGACGATTACTTCAATTAAAGTTGATTAAAACTCCGCAATTTAATATATAAATATGTACACACCTGTAGTGTATCTAATTAGTATAAAATCTACTTAAACTGCTTAGAAATATAACCAACAACTAATAACTCTAAGCTCTTAACTCAAATTCAAATTAAATGATCACCAATTAAATGGCTTAAGGAAATAGACTAAAATTCATTAGCAACCCAAAAAAAAAAAAAATAACGCCTTAACGTATGCAACAAAAACTAAATTTTCATATAAATTCCATATAAAATGCACAAAACAAACAAATTAAATTAAATTAAATTAAATGCTCACAATACATAACATTTTGATACGCTTAATTAGTTTTAATGCAAAATAAGCAAGAATAGCAGCCTAACTATGTACATATATACAAGAGAAACAAAACTTCAGCGCCTACAAGTTAAGCAATATTAAATTATTTATGAAATTGTAATGAAATCAGCATTGCAGCAAGGCACTTGAGCATGTATTAGTAAGATCTAAAAGTCAGTCACTGCTGTTGTAAATGCACACATAGCTATAAACTCTCAGACACAAATATATATACACACACCTACATACATTAATGCCCTTGAGCCGCTGCAAAAGTACATCGAAATTATGCTAATCTATATACATATGTTCAAGAGCAGTTTACTGCTCGTTTCAGGGCGTAACTATTATTGTTGTTGTGTTGTATTCATAACGTTGACTTATATGTATATAGAAAATTATAGACATATATACACTGAAATATATATATACTTGTCTATATGTATATAAATGCAGCAGTTTGATATTAGTTTGTGCATGTAAATGCATTTGAAATTGACCCTGGAGACATTCGAAGCACAAACACATACACACATACATACGCCACCAAACACACAAAATCAAACAAAACCAGCATTTATTGTTTTCAATGTATTTGTTGAAGCAATTGCTTTTATTATTGTTCTTAACTAAATAACAATACCTAGTTAAAATGCTTGTTTATTGAGAAAAGTTTTAGAACTTTAAGGCATTTATGCTTTAAATTTAAATTGCTAGATGAAGGGTTTTTTAAATGGAAGAGCAATAATACTGGTATTGTTTGTTTTATTGAAAATAATAAAAGTTATGTCAGTCAGATGGATGTACCATATACAGTTGTATATGACTAGATCGACACGGCGTTGTCGTCAAAATGTGGTCCTAAGTACTAAAATTATAAAGAGCTAAAAAAAAAAAAAGAGTAAAAGCTTGTAAGAACCAATGCCATGAAATATTCTATTTTTTGAAAAATTCTATTTTTTTGCGAACCTATTTAATGGTTTTCATATTCGTTTCAGCATGGTAATGTAGCTCACCTCCAAAAACATAACTCTTTGAACTTAAGTATGACAATAAATATGTAGGATTGAACACTACAAAAGAATTCAGCTAATATTGCATGATTGACTAAAATCTGCAATCGCACTAACAGAATAGTGGCGACGTTAAATGAAAGAACGCAGCATTAAGTGTATAGGAAGCCGGGAAAACATCTTTGATTATGATCATCACTCACTGTCGAAGGCTTGTTGCGCATCGATAAAGACATCTAGACTGGCATTACCAAGTTCCAGTTATACACGGAGTTGTTTGATAGTAGAGATCTGTCAACATTAACTCCTTCGAAGCGTACTACAGGCAAAATAATCTGCCAATCAGCATTGAGTCTTAAAAGCCTAGAAAATTGGCGTTTATTTCAGTAATAAACGCTTCATTCGAATTAAATTTCGTACCAGAGAGCTATTTCGTTAGGTTTGAAAATAATAAATAGATATAGAGTGGCTAAATCCGGAGAATATGCTGCAAGAGTTAGCAATTCCTTGTACAGTTTTTGGAATTTTTCCATGGTGACTATACACATGTACATCCGTGTAGTCGTTTCTGTTTTAATAAATGTCGAATGTGCTCTAAATAATCTATGGCCGACAGAACCACTTTGGCTTCATTTGTTGCACGTTTAGCCGGAAATCAAATGTGAATTGTTCCTTGATTTGTTGTGAAGTTTAATGAATTCATGTTGTGACTACATAATCGAAATTGCACAAAACCCTTTCGGAATACTTCTCAACATTGCCAAATACTTCTTTGAAGCAATAATATGATGGATATCCATAGGACAGTTTTAAGCTGAAGATTTTAATAAATAAAAAAAAAAATATCTCATGACATTAATTATCATGGGAACAAAACTGTTTCCAGTAGTGCTTTTGCTTCAATGCGTGTCTAAATCTTCTTGTCATACAACTACTTATTTTTTCTACAGCAGCCGCTTAATCCAATTTTAATTGCACTTTATTTTTTTACAATGCTTTTCAACACTTTTCGCACTTATTCCATTTACCAACACTGCGCATCAAGTTAAGCTTCATTGCAAACAATTAAATGAGCATGGTTTGCCATTTTGTGCTTCGTTTTTATGCGAATTAGTCAAGCAAGGACAATCAACGAAAAACACTCTACGCGTGGGAAAGTAAAGGTTCAGGAGGTAATAAACCTAACAGCAGCTAGCTGTACTTTTTCATAAGGACTTGGACTCAACATAAATTAATTATAATGCGGTTGTAAATGCTTGTCGTTTGGTGGTTTTGCTGTTGTTGCTGTTGTTGTTGTTGTTATGGCTTCAATTAGAACATAGTACTTAACAATTAAGTGTAAATTGTAAAACATTAAAATTGTGGTTTCTATGCGTTTGTAAAATTGAGATTAAATAGAGGTTTGATATTTAAGTTGCATGACTTTTGAGTTATTTTGTTATTAAATATTTAAATACTTATTATTAAATATATTAAAAATCTCATCAATACAATAAATAAGAATAGCCGAATTGCACAAAATATGCTAAAGTAGCTAATTGTAAGTCCAATAATTTAAATAAATTTAATTTTGAGTACATAAGTTAATTCGAACTTATCACATGCGTACAAACTATTTCAATGTCATATCATAACATCACCAAAACTAAACTCAAACAAGTTGAACAATATCGAAATTAGTTGGAACTATCATTTGTGCAATAATACCTACCCACCTAACCACATAGTGAAATGATTTCGCTACAGTTGAGTACTCTATACACAACCACTTGAGCAAACAAAAGCACTTCTGGTCATTGAGACTCAACTTGAATGGCAACGGGCAACACTTTCATTGTCATTTAATGCAACACAACGTCTACACGCAGCAACTTGAATATTCAGCTTTAATCTCAAATGCCGCCAGTCATTTAGCTGAGCAAAGGCCGCACACCAAACACTGCTACATAATGAAACTCATTTACAATATTGTTCCAGTCGCAACCCCTCTACTACTTCAACTTGTTTCAAGTTTGGTCTTGACTTGTGTGGTTATGAGTACATTTGCGCATGCAAATTGTAAACGAAAGTCGGACATTAGCCAACTTATGAGGAGTCAGCGAGACAGTTGAACAGTTCAACTGAGACAAATTAACTAACATTGACACACTAAACGGACAAAAGTGCAGCAGCGAACAAATGAGTCAATGAGTGAATGAGTCAGTGGACTCAAATGTGAGTTGAAAGTTTTGACAGAAACATGTGTACTCACTAATTTGTCTGTGTGTTAGTTATGCCTACATTACCATAATTGTTCAGTTTTATTCGTATGGAATTGGACAATTGGGAACGTTTGTATTTTAATTAAGGTTAATTGATCTTGCAATTTAAGAAGCTGAAAATTTTAAGCCAAGGAAGTTGCGTATATTTTAATAATCAATAAGAGTTTCATCACCATTCGATTCCAAAAAAAATAATTGTCAGCAAAGTTGTGGATCTTCTTATACTTTTGACCAAATATATATTCTAAAACCATGAAAAGGAACAAATATATACAACAAATATATGCAACAAATATATGCAACTAAAAGTAACACAGATAAAACAGCTAAAGACCATATTATATTCCTACAACGTCGATACAACAATGGACTTAAAAACAACGGATTGTGTTATAATAATTTATTTATCTGTAAGTAATATGTGTGAAAAGGTGTATTTGATTTAATTTAATAATTTTTAAAGGTTCCAACAAAATATTCAAATGCGCTATGAAGTCAGCTAGCAAAAAGCCAAAGAAAAAAATTCAAGAAGTAATTTAGATTTGGCTAAGCTGAACACTGTGTCGACATATTTCAAGATATACTATACATTCTTGAACCAAAAATTGTATGGTGTAATATTCATATCTGGATCCAATAAAATTTAACAAATTTAGGATTTCTTTGAACGGCGTCTGAACTTTCATGGAAAATTTTATTAGAATTGACATAATAAACGCCAAATTTGGATTTTCTTGTTTGATTAATAAAACATTAAATTGTTTCTCATAGAAAAATCCAGAAGGCAAGTGTTAGCACACTCATTGAATACAAGATATCTAAAAAGGACTGAGTATATCTGAATTTAAAATCTATATCGCTTATTTACACAAAGATCTCGTTATTGATAAGGTTAGCCAGGTAGAAGGATAGACAAATATATCTATATTGGCAAAACTGATCGAAAATAAATTTACTTTAAATTAAAAGAGTATAAAGCCATCAAAGGTTTGGACGGTAGCATTGCTGAAATACTTCTGAACGGGGAAGTGATGTTCTTAATGTTACTTTTACCTCGCAATAAAAAAACGCAGTGATTAAAATTTTTTCGAAACATAATTAGAGAATCTTGCAAGAAAGAGTCTCTCCGAGCTCTTTGACACCAAAAGCAGTTTCATTCAGAAATATTCATTATCATGCGATGTTTTTAATCTGTTCATGAAATACATGCCAAGTTAATGCAGTTACATATTAAATATGTGGTACTCTAGCTTTCAGAAGAAGGTTATGTTGCTCGACATCATTATCACGCAAGAACGGTTATTCAGCTGGAGACTATTTAGGGAGGAGCAATCTCTACTCAATATTTATTACTTAATATTTATTAAAAGCGGCTTCTATTTCTGCGAAAAAATCGAATGACATTAAATTGGTGAATTTAAATGAACAACTTACAACTAATGAAGCCTTAGCTAATTAAATCTCGTAGTTGCGACATATTCTCCAGCTTTACAGCATTATTCAAAATCGAGTTTCAGACCATCTGGGATTTAAATTGCGAATGTCTTCTCACAGTTTCTATTATAAAATCTTTTAAGTCAAACTGTCGACCGAATATATTAATGCCAAATGATATTTAAGAGCAAATGCACGATGTTGCATCTTGTACATTAATAGTGCACTACGGGTTTGATAGACCTACTGGCTAAAGTTTATATATACATAAATGTAAACTAGATAAGCCTATTAAATTAAATAATATCAACAAATTATATACCTTATAATTGAACAGAGTTCTCGAAAATTTGTACACACAACCACAATATTGGTAGGCAAATCCCTGCTGTAAGCAACATACTATCCTTAACACCAAGAAATACTAATAAAAAAGATTAATAAATTCCACAAAATCTAGTTTCTTAATACTTCGCACAGCAAACACTCGACTTCATCAAGCGTAATATTCATTGTCATTGTCAACACTGGTAAATAATATTATGCAAGAAGCTACTAGTATATAGCACAGCAATATGCCATCATCATCAACAACAAATAATACATGAACATGATCTACATGCATATGTCAACAGCATCATCATCATCATCGTCAGCTTCATTGTCTTGTATACCCAAACCACTATTGTCATCGAGTTGTGTTGGTTGTATCCTTTTTTTGTCTGCTTGTGTCCTGCACATTTGTTAGCATTGTTAGAATACACAAATGTATCTGAAATGTACTTATATGTATGTGCCAGCTGAGTTGGCAACAAATTGTTGTTTTTAAATTTTTCCTTCCTTTTCCATTCACAACTGATTCCCAGCGCATTGTCAACGAAGGTTCAGTCCTCACTGTGGGTGCGTTAACAAAATTTGCATGTCATGAGATATTGCATAACATGAGTATGTAAATTTTTATACACACAGATACTTCTGTGCGGTGGCTTTATATTAATGGCATAGAGTGTAGCCGATGATTTAATATAAGTATTTTGTGTAGTAGCAAAAGAAAAAGGTATTTTAGTAAGCGTTGGCGTTGATAAAAATATGCTAAACAAGTGTTGGCAGTTTGTCAAATTTGATTTGTCATACATCAAAATGACTTTTGAGCTGACATGAATGATGCTGGCTGGCATAGAGAAAAAATACTTAAGCGACAGTCAAGGCTTTTATATATGTACTCGTATGTATGTATGTATTTTAAAACTAAATTATTTTCTAAACGTGTACAGCATAAATATTTAACTTTGCCACTTTTTATAGTCAACTTAAAAATTAAATAGTTTATTCTTACACAGCTGCGCCAGTCAAAATTTAACTAAATGTATTCAAACTTTGCTTTGCTTGTAACACTTGTACAGACTGACAGCTCAAAGACAAATTTTCTAAGTGACAAACGTACAATGCCGTAGATGCAATGCTGGAAAATCTCTTTCGCTGCTGCAATGCTTTGAAGTGCGTTTTTTTTCTTACTCACGAATCAACACTGCATCGGTTTTTTCTTGCCTTTTACAGTGCTACACGCTTCATATGTAGATACTATCGTCATGTGTGCTGGCTTCTGTTATTTTTTAGTAGAGTGCTTCATTGACATTATTGAATACCCTTCATGTATGGAGTGTATGCGGAGTAGATCGGGTTGAAATCCAACTTCTTTGCTGCAAAACTTCAGAAGGTATTAAAGTGCATCATAAGCACTCTATGTCTCACTGATACGTACTACTCCATGACTACTGCTGTGGATATTGATGTGTTTCTTTTAAAATTTTCGACCCATAATCAGAAGTATAACCTCCTTACACATTGGAGCGCTGAAACAAACTTGTTGTGCTCTGCATATATTAGCTTAATGCAGTAACTTGAACCATTATCCAACCAGTTCTCAATTGACGCCAGATAAGATAAGTCCGTCGTTTTATAAGGTGCCTAGCTAAGCGGCTGAGTGGTTTAACAGAGTCTTCATATAATCAATCCATTTCTAAGTTCCTTTTCTAAGTTCATGGAGTATTCCAAATCCTGCTAAGCAAACTTGTCTGAAGTACACTTATTTTGTTTAAATGAGTGATTGCTGCTGGTTTAATTATGTTCTGATAAATAATAATCTTAGTTTTTATTGTTCTTGCTGTGTAGGAGGCAGCTCAATTTGACAATCCTGAGTTGTCTTACATGTTTGCTGAATGTATGTTCCCAAGGTATTTGCATTAGCTAAGATCCTGCCAAGTGGATCATTCATAGGTATTGCAGAACTAGTAGGCATTTCTTTAGTGAAGAGGGAGTACAGCTCGGAATACTGCACACATTCTTAAGGTAAGTCAACTTGACAGGCTTTAACATTTGAATCTAATCCATCCAGGACAACAGACAAAAAGTTTTATCCTACAAATAGCTCCGAAGTAGAGAGTATATTTGGGGCAGCTACAGACTTTTAAGTTTATAAAGCCATCGTCCCACATTCTGTCAAAGGCCTGAGTTTTATGTAAATAGACAGCCACCAAGTACTTCTGGGCCTTAAAATCTTCGAGAATGAAGTTGATCTTTCTATTTAGTTGCTTTGAAGTTCCATGGGCTTTCCAAGATTCAAATTGATAAATTTGTGCTAGCGAAAGACACTTTTCAAACAGTTCGGCCGCTGAAAGTAAGCTAATGCTTCTGTATGAATCTACTGCCAAAGGCCTCTTTCCTGATATATGTACTTGTATACATCATACAGCTTTGATCCTTTTTCCAATTTCTCAAATATTAGAATCAGGAAAAGTACGCCTTTGGCTGGCATGAATCTAAAAGTTATAAAGTCTATCTTCGTCTGGAGACTTTTTAGGTACGACTTGATTTTCCAGTTATGGGAGCAACTGGGAATGCAAGTTACCCTAGGTCTTTTAGCTTCGAATGTACTTCCCTTTTTGCTTCATCAGAAGATGTGCCTCCAGCTAAAGTTTCTGTATGTTCTTTCCGATAAGAGACCTAGATACCATCAGACTTTCTGATTTGCCTACAAAATGTATTTCTTTAATATGTATCTTTCTCGATTATTTGTACAATAAAAACTAGTCCCACTTTTTATTTGAATAAACAAAACTTTATAAAAAATTATTTGTAGAGTATTTAAAATGCGGATTCGTTAAAGTTTCTTACTTTGGGTTTTGAATTTTTTCGTCTGGGTGCAGTTGCTTGTAAAATTGCATTTTGTTGATTGATTCATTGTGTGTGTGAGTGAGTGAGTGAGTGAGTGAGTGCAAATTTGAATGAATCACTGCGTAGATGACTCGATTGGTTGGAATGTCTGCATGCCTGCATATATGGAGTTTTGTATCCATTTGCATAATGCACAATTTTCTACGTCATTGCATTTGCTTAAGTTATGCGAAAAGTGAAAAAGGCTTAAAGCTGCATTTTAATGGGTAAAATGGTTGAAAGTAAAAGCTGAATTGTTTAGCTGAAATTGATTTGAATGATTTATTTTATTTATTGTTCTGTAATTTAAATTGAGATTAAATGCATTTTAGAAAATAATTTGTATAAACGATTTGTATACACTTGTTCGCTCAATTATAGAGTTTGACTGCTATAGAACGCTTCCTCCCTATTCACCAATACCATATTCGGTTCAAAACAGTTTCTTCGTTTTAGTCTTCGAAGCCTTAGTTGGGATATCAAGTTTCTTTCATCTAATAATTAGATCTTCCAATACTTTAATCATTCCGATCAATAGATCTCGTTGAACCAACTCGCAACTGTGTACCAATAAATCTTACATTATTGAAGGCTCTTGTACCTTCGGTACAGGGTCTAAAAATACTAGTAACTTGGATTGTCAGTTCTGAATTATTATAGTACCAAGCGTCCAAAAAGTGCTCGACCACTTTTTACATTTAAAACTCCATCAATGTATCTATCCTATATCATTTGGCTAGGGAATGTTAAGCGTAAAATAAAACAAGTAAAAAAATTATAATGTTTCGCAATATATATTAGCGAAGTTAGCTAAAGTAGTGGACTTCGTTGTCCGGTGTTGTTGTTTTTACATTCTTTCTCATCAATATGGAGAGTCAAAGCACTGTGAAGGACTCCCAGTAGCCCAGGCTAAGGATATAGTACCTCAGCTACAACAGAGACCGCATACATAATTTTATTATTCGCAGTCCCTAAGGAAATAAACAATTGCTTTTTCTTTGATTTTCACTCCTTTTTGTTTTATTTTTATTTATTCTCTATTATCTTCTCTTGGTCCTTTTGCTAAAAGTTTCAAAACGAGCTCCACGGTCTAGCTGTCGGTCCGATTTTTTCCATATTTAAGACGTATTTCTCCTTCTTCCAAAATATTTCAACTTTAAATACTTATTTCGGAATACTTTAATTCCTTATCCTTATTTACAAATTCTTTAATCTGAAATTTCTAGGATATGTTTGTATTGAGTATATATTTATTAGCACTACTTAAATTGATTAAATTAATTTAATATATTTGAATTAAGTTGCTATACATATTTTGTAAGTCTTGTCGTTTTGTGATCTTGAACAGAAGAGCGAGTTAAGTTAACTGCTGTTGTCGTACTCCTCTAACAACTGTCCATAATGGCTAGCAAAATATTATTACTGCCAGGACATATTGGCGCTACCAAAAGATGGTACTAAATTATAATCTGTAGGTAGCAGAAACCAGGGTCGCTAAAAACTCGAACTTTCAAATTATTATTTTTATATACATAACTTTATATATATATTCCTCCTTATCTAATACCTTTCTTAAGCTCAATAATCATATCCTTTGTATATTGAGGTTCCAACACAATGCATCCGTGGCTTTTCCGTCAATTCCCAAAACCAAACTCCGTGTCTCACCCGAGGCTTTTGGCGATGCAGCTCCTTTTACATCGTTATTTGCTTATTTCCCTGCAACAGTACTATGTACCATGGCGCCATTCATGGCGCCAGGCTATCGCGCACAATATTATTTGTCTCCTTGAGCGTAGTCGATTTTTCATACATTCCTTATGCTTTTTCGATATTATTGTCTCCAAACTCATTCAATTTGTATTACATACAAACAATCTTGTAAGGGAATCCCGGTTATCCTAGGTCAAAGGCTGGCATAACTCAGCTTCGCCAGGGTTCGAAAATATTAATTTGCAATTTGGCAATCTCTGAGGAATGAATCAATTTTCTCGCTCTCTCGGTTCGTACTTCTGGACAGGAAGTTTATGTCTTCTGGGCTGCTTGTCTGGAAACTAAGGTCGGTCTGCTCTCTTTGGTCTTCGTCCTGTTGGTACCAAAAGATGAATTTTGATTTTTGATGTAGAAGCTTTTGTCGGCCGCCTCCAGGTCGTCTTCTTTGCTGCTGGTTTCAGGAAAAATTCCAGTTCTTCACGGTCCGCCGTTATTCTTCTTTTCCATTAATTTGAAATACTTTTTTCAAATCCTTGATTTCAATGACATAAACCTAATAATCCTTATCCTTTAAATCCTTAGCTCTTAACATGCATCCATACGTCCACGCGTTGCTTTTCTCCTTATTTCCCTATTATATTTCCGATTTAGTGCCTTTATCGTATTCATGCTGTTAATATGTTGTCGTTTCCTCAAGTTACCATTCTCGTACTCATTTTGTTAACATGTTGTCAGTTCCTCAAGTTACCGAACTGTTAATATTATCCCTTCTCGACACTGCAATTAACCGACGTGGTAAAACAATTTTCTTTGAATAGTTTTCTTCGTCCCGAAAAGTATGCTTTACTTTGCGAACGACAATAGTTCAACCGACCAGCTGCAGCCATCGATATAGCTGTCTCGTTTCTTATATTTCCTTTTCATTCTTTTCGACCACTCGAACAGCTGCTAACGTCATTAAGTTGTATCTCTTCCTCCTGCACTTGTATTGGCGATAATAGTCGTTCGACTCTACTCATCGGTCCGCTTTTCATCGATTCTATACTTCTACTAGGGCTTCGTGAGCATGAAATTGAATTGAACTATGTCTTCCGTTAAGTACTGCATCAATCGCAGTCTGTCAGCAATGTTATTTAACATATCTGCATCCATAAGCATCCATATATATGTACTTTTGTTGGACCAATTGAAGATCACCGTTGATTTACTGTTATTCTTTATTTGTATTAACAGTCTTTTAACATGCTCGTACCATTTGCTGTTAACACTCTTTCCTTTTCTCCAAAAAAATTGTATTTGGTGGTTCTGTTATGCGATAGGTTGGGTTTGTGTACGTGTTGACATGTTAAAACAGACAAACAGCTGATACCATCATCACAGTTGACGAATGGTCGTCGTTATTATTGGAATCGAAGTTGCACTTGGTTTTGATCGAACAATCTCAAAAAAAAATTTTTTATAATAGAACAACGGCATATTCAGTCAAAAAGTGTGGTGAACAGAACGGGTTGGTTTCCACGCCCACTTATAATATCATTAAAATAGAAACCTGTAATAATACTTGAAGTTTGCTATCGATCGTTTAAAAATAGACGATAGACGAAACATGATAACATGGTTCTTAATACATACTACCAATGCCCTCTATACATGTACCTATTCTCATCCATCCATCATTAAATAAATGTAGAATAATTTTTTTCAATTTCTTTATACAACTAAATCATGATCAAATACACGGTGATTTATAATTGCTGGGAGCTTGACACTCGATTATAATAAATACTGCTTCCGATTCCTTGCTTAGTTCCTTGATTTACGCCACGAAAAGTAATAATCGTCTAAAATCGATTGAAGCGCTGAAGCCGTTTATAAATTATTCTTGAGCTAACGAGAAGAAGACTATTTAAATTCTGCAGTTGTTGACTGAATTTCTTATTTTAAACAAACTAAATGCCGCTGTTTTCTTACAAATGTCTCATGAAGATAACGTGCATACGGAAGTGATGATGCTTTTTATTAACCAACATATTAAATTGCTCTTGATGGAACTTCTGTTTGATGCTTATACGAGTAATCTTTCAAATTATGGCACCAACACGAGTGAGATTCCATTCGTATTCTTATTAGCATTAGACGTTAAACACGATTTTATCTTGATTCACATTTTCAGATCAAAATTCGGCGTATTTTTCTATATTCTGTGTTGAAAGTAATATTAATGAATAGTTCTCATTATCTTAGATACATAACTAAGCAAAGTTAACAAAAAAATAATAAAAAATGTATCTACAAATACTTTTATTGTCAACGAA
Organism: Leucophenga maculata; assembly: GCA_035044805.1. NCBI lineage: Eukaryota > Metazoa > Arthropoda > Insecta > Diptera > Drosophilidae > Leucophenga > Leucophenga maculata. The sequence continues at coordinate 76,520 of JAWNNP010003312.1, forward strand.
AACAATCAATAAACAACTCGAATTGCAAAAGGCAGCGCGCACTTTAATCAAATGGCGCAACAGTCACCAACAGATACTATTTTCTATGTACGCTATACTCAAGACGACTGTTGCTTCTAACCGCACTTGTATATAGAAACTATATTGCATACCAAATACAGACGATAGCTACAACATTATATAGTATATATATTTGTATATGTAACATGACATGTCCTTCTATACTGCTTCATTTTGTTTACTCTACTCATATATATAGAAGCGCGTCCTGTGCGTGTATCTGCCTTGCGTTATGAATATAAATTTAGTAGCTTCATACTCTAAACCAAGGCAAATATTACCGTGGATGTGTCAGAAGAAGAGCTGAGCTATACGAACGACGTAGAAATTTCACACATCGCGCATAATAATAACAAACGATAACGAAATTTACTTCCTTCCTTCCTTCCGTGCTGAGCGCATTCTGTAACTTCCGCTCTAAGGATTAAGCTTTGTGCAGCAAGGCATTGCTAAATTCATTTTATTTGCACACATGAATCAGCGCAAAAATAAAAAAAAAACAAAGTAGAAACTATGCCATATATGAGTTTGTGCTAACATTGAGCTATATCTTTAATATTTTCCACCAGTTTGAGGCTTTAAATTATGGCATGAAACGATGTCCTTCAACTTGAAATGTCGACTGCCATCCAATAGCGTTAGACACAGCTGTGCTGCATATTTTCTAATAATATTGATGTAAGTTTTCATTATGCGACGCAAACGCAACTCATAAAGACATAGATGAAAACCGACATATAGACTGGGTGACAGGCATAGACTGGTATAGAGACAGTTGGGGTGGGGGAGAGTATGAGATGACTTAGACGACACCGGCAGCAAGCATTATTATTACGATAAACATGTTCACTTTTTCTTGCTGTCATTTTTTCTGTAATTTTTTTCTTCTGTACACTTTACATTTAAGTTGCAAAGTATTTCAGATTTCTTACTGTGTTTGCAATGTCTTAAAGGAGTATAAATATTATACATGAAATTTCTTTTTACTCCAAAGTATATGTTAATTAATTTACTATGAATAAAGTTATTACAAACATATTTGACTGAAATATTTATTAAGTGAATTAAACATCTTGAATAATAGCTTTGATGACAGTTATTATGGTTTATAAACGGGCCTTTATCTAGATTGACACCAAAGAAACTACAATATCTTCTGTTACTCGGTGTCAATCTAGATAAAGTCTTACGTTACAAATCTCCTGGGAAATGAATATTTTTCCTACAGAACTAATTACAAGTTTTACTCGACCTTATGATAAGCCTTATGACTAAAGTTCTTATGAAAAGCCTTATGACTGTAAACATAATTTCGTTTGTATTTGGACTTTTGATCTTTTGAATCAATTCCACAATGGCAAGATCCATCATCTCCAACACAATTTCTTTGTAGATCCTTCATCTCTAATTACACTACTACCGCAATTGAAGTTGATTGTTCGTCTGGCACTGCTGAATATAATCAAACAATCTTCAACGTCAATTGCTGCACCGAGGTTCCAGACTAGCTCTGGTTTTCCACTCGACAACCTAGTAGGATACCATAATCTAGAATCTAGTATCTTTAAATTAATTCCTGGCATCGAGATCTGCAATGATGCTTCGACAGACGATTTGACTATTTCGAGCAATAATACTGGGTACAGTTGCAGGTATCTTCGTATTCAATATCAATTTTTTTTTGCAACGGGAACCTGACGAACAGATTTTTAATCTGAGTTCCGTGCAATCGTGGTCTGCATCCAACATATACAGAACCATTAGAGAAGTCCAATAGGAGCCAATATAGCTATATACTCAGATAGTAAAGCGAATATCAAATCAGATTGATAAAACAACGATTCGATAGGGGAATTGAAGGTAACGAAATAGCAGACGGACTGGTCAGATCGATGGTCTGATAGCCACTTGATAGACAAGGGAACTGTTCTGCGTTGGACTTAGTTGGAATTTGGCCAAAACAATCATTGAAACCCTTTAAGTATTGCGCACGGTATCCTAGACTTTGGCAAGCAATCCATTTAAAGCTAAGAATACTCACGGGCCAACATTGACTGAGAAATAATCTTCTTCACTGTCTCGATACAACCAAGCCGGAAAATGGTTTAGCTGGTCAAACCGCAAGTCCGATATTGGAAACTTAGATTTTTTGCCTTAGCTGTGATGGTCGCTGCGAGAGTGGAGACTGCATTGTCCAATCAGACTGTGAGCATGGTGACTGTATTGTTTGCCCTGACTCAGAAGATGCTGACTGAATTGCACGTCCTTGTAAAGATCGTTTGTTGTAAGTACTTATAAGACGACCTGAAAAGATTTCGTTTTAAAATGGCACCAGATCTGCAGCAATCGATTTGCGAAAATCGGGCAATATGTCCTTCTCTTTTTACAGGCCTTGCTGCCATATGGATCCAGTGGTAAATAAATACCTTTCAATCGCAGATAGACCATCAAAGGCAGCATATACTGGTGCAAGTGGTGCTTATCATTTTTGTGTTGCACATTTGTTCGTCGACACAAAGGCGGACTTGCTTTGGCACGGAGTCAAACCTTTGGTTGAGACAGTCGACAAATTTACGCGTGCGGAACAGTGGATTGTAGCCTGGTTCACACTTTTTGATCCGATCGATTTCATGCCTCGAATTTGCTTCGGGTCATGCAGGTTTGTATAGGTCCAAACACGATTTTCTCCTTTTACCTTTTCAAATGGACCTACATATACATAAAAATACCGATGTAACGGTGAATATCATCATTGTTAATTATGAACTTATTTGAAATATTATCGGTTAAAGCTCCGTGCTTGGATTCCTCGACACCACCAGAATATGGCGAAGATATGCATGCTGAATCTTCAATAATTGGCAATGGCGATCGAGGCCTTTTTACAGTTTTCCGTATAGGCTCGTACATTTTGAACATTAACGTCTATTAATGATACTGTATCAGCATCCTCTAATGCAGTGGTCAGAGAGTGTCTCTAGGCACTTATCACTTTTTCTCTGCTACAACGCACATCTTGTTTTTTTAAAGTAAATAAACATACCTTTCACGCAATAATGATGAGCTATCCACTGAAAAATTGTAAATAAAAATATTCTTTAAAAAAAGTAGAAATGACATATTTTCTCTGAATAATATACAGTAACAATTTTTTTCTCTGAAGAGTATTAAAGCTTCGTTACCACCCAAATTAACATATACTCTACATTTTTTTTTTATTATTTATTTCGCTTAGTAGATTCCTTTACGGCTTGACTTTGAAATTTCTCGGCTTTTGTTGCGACGAAGATAACAAATCGCACGAAACTCATCTAGAAAATTGTCAAAGTGACAGCTGCGTGAAAGTATTGTGACATGTGTTTAAATGAGCTTCATTTCTTTGCTCGTCTAAAAAGTTGATGCATAAATAAATAGATGAAAAAAGGAAAATTTTGTAAAATTCAAGCGAGTTGAAAATGCATTCTTAAAAATAAATAAAAAAAAAATCATCTACACTTCGCTGTAGGAAACTATGAAAGTTTAAAAGTCACTGCACCAGTCTCGTTAATCATACTCAGTATACTCGCTCGCAATTCATGGCACACGCTTTTGGTAAACGAATTCAGACAGCGTTCGGCGACTGCATGTCAGTGTCCTTTGTCTGATAAGCGTGCACTGCTGCTGTCTTTTCGAGGCAAAGGTTAAGGTTTTCTATAGCTTTTATTATTCTATATGTTCCTTGTTTGACAAAAGGGTTTTCGCCAGTTTGATAAATGACTTAGGTGTTTCTCAAGTTGGGTTGCTACAAATTTTTCAAGGTGCCTTAGTTGAGCGCACATAGACTTACTTATACAAGTATAAGGCAATTCATATGAAAAATTCAATGCGAATTTATGTAAATTAACTTAAGCGCATAATTTGCCAAGTTAAAGTCTTACAGGCAAATTAGTTACAAAGCGAATCATCAAGTATATACTTTTATGCAATAAAAATAACTTAAATTATTATTTTTAATGTAGAGGCGTCATAAATTTATGTCGGAGCGTATACTTTAACCATGAATTGAGGTTACATACGTAAAGTCTGACTATACGATTAGCAAAAGTAAGCCATCTCGTGTGCACCATTTTTTCAGGCTTGCGGTTTGCTAGCTCAGAACTACAGGAACTATTTGATACAGTTTGACATATCTCTTAAATTTTTTTTCGGCAATTTAGGCAAATTACCATACACTGCACAAAAACAACGTGGTTTTATTTTCGCAAGCAGCAAATTGTCTTCCTATAATAGGTCTTGAATATTCTCTAGGTCCCGAAGTGCGACCATTTAAAGTCAAGAATAATAGACGAAGAGGTAACTCATTGGTTTGAAACAAACAAACCATTGTAACGGTCTCTCCAAATATTCCTCTAAATATTGAATCACGTCACCTTTCCAACCTGTGTTATTTGGAGTTTCGTTCGTCATCTAAATTCCATTTTAAATATAGTTCTGATCATCTAATATAGTTGTGAATGACTTTAGAATTTCCTTCGCAGTGCCATAACTTGGCGTTGTGATCCAGGTTCTGCTAAGAAAGAGATGGGCTCTTTTGAAACTTCTTTGTGATGAAAACGATCCACTATTTTCTCATTAATCAGAGCCTTGTCTTTTGGTCTATTTAAATAAATGCTTTTTATAACAATATCTTTAATATCTTTTGAAGTTTCTTTCCGGGCTTTAGATACAGGTCGACGTCAACCAAAACCGCAATGGCAACAGCAGCAGCAAATCGTATCTATAACCGAGTTTAGCAACAGTTGGCAACGGCAATGTATTTCGAATGACCGTTGAAGTCGATAGTGTCTTTGCCGAGTGCATGTTTGTCGAGGCTGTCTTTGTTATGGAATGAGTTTCTAAGGAAGAATCACACATCGGATCTTCATCACAATTTGCTGGGACAGAAGCCTATCACAATTAACAGTTATAGTCCTAATTTGTCAGTCTTGTTGTTCCTCATGCAATTGATGCTAAATCAAAAAGATTTACTAACCCAACTGATATGAAGCTCACAATGGTCAGGCCTGTGGTAATATACGGCGGGGGAAGTAAATTAGCCGTAGACAGTTAACAACAGTATTTAAATCAGAGTTTAACTTGAATAACAAATTGGAATAGAGATTGACACCACCTGCAGATTCTGTCTAGAAGATGACGAAACTCCGAAGCATATATTGGAGGACTGTCCAGCCTTGACTCTAACCAGGCACAAGTATCTTCAAAGATCACAGTGCCTACTAGCTTTGATCTGATGATCCGATGTGCTACGCAATTGAAGCTACAGCCAATGTTAATGAACCTCTATAATCTTTTTCTTTATTTTTTTTTTTTTGATAGGTAATAGAATTCGATATATCCTATTCTACTATATCATGTCGCACACTTCTATTATAATCGCTAAACTATACAAATTATTGTGATAGTGCTCTCGAAATATATTAACAGTCAATTTCGTCTATAAGGTATTGCGCTGACTTCAATATTAGTTCTTCTTAATCTTCTTATTGGACGTCTATGTGGCAAACTTCTTGCAAGCATATTGACATGATTTAGCAGCCTAAAGTTATAGCGACTTGTGTGGTAGATGATTTGTTGTTGTATGATGTTTAACCTCAAGTTTCGGTGTAGTGTTGTATTGCGAACGTACCAGGGGCACTATGTAATCTAACGAAGACTTCTATTTTGGATTCGCTGCCTGTGTGTTTTGGTTGCGATGTCCCATATTTGTATCGTCTATCACCAAATACGAGCCACCGCACAGTTGACAAGTGCTCGCTTATAACGTAGAGCTAGCCTCTCCAGTCGAGCATCCAAAAGAGCTGTCTTAGTCTGCGGCGACATCCAGATATTATCTTATTGACATGCCGTTCAAGTGTTATTCTCTTGTCCAGCCTCACACCTAAGTACTTGACCTCGTTTGCCTGATCAAGGACGATGTTGGTAAGCCAAATGTGAAACACACATTTACGCACTTCCCTGTATTTAGTTTAGTATTCCATCGCTAGGCTCAATTCTCAAGCTAATGGACATACTCTTGCAATACGTCTGCTGCATCTTATACGCATTTGGCGTTGTAGAGAATTGCGAGGTCGTCTACGTAAGATGCAAATATGACTTTCTCGGGTGGCATTAAATACTCTTCGGATATAGGCAGAACGGCAGTGAACAAGGAGTACAGTCCAAACAATTTTATAAATAATTAAATAAAATAAATATTGCTGCTTTAAATAGTTTCGGTTACTAACAAGTTAAGACATTAGAAAAAAACTAAACAAAATAGTCTAATTTGCACTTAAATTAGTTTTTAACTTACTCAAAAGTAAAGGTTTTTTTTTTTTTACGTATCTAAAAATGTCTACGGATCTGAGTTTCAAAAAACCGAAGACTTCAATCTTCTAATACACACACAAGCTGGCACTTCAGAAGCAACATTCGCAGCTACTGTAGACAATCTACCGAGAACTTAAGCTGAAGTTCACATATCACGTCAACACAAATGCAGATAGTAACTTAATTTGTGCAAAGGCAAGCCAAGCCAAGCCAAACCAAGCCAAGCCAAGTCAAGTTGCATTAACGGGCGTGCAAAAGTTGGCAAAGGATGTTGACGAAGAAGAAGTTTCTGTTGACGATATTATGGAGGACACAAGAACTTCATAGAAAATGTACAAAAGGCAATTGCCAGTAGTCAAGATACTCGTTTGCCTGCTTGTATGCTCATCAAAGGCAAACAAGTTGAAGATGAAAAATAACTCAGTCTTAACTACATAGTGACAGACTGGGTGCTGGTAATTTTGTGCATCATGTTGCGTTGAGTTTATATAAAGTTGGTTGAAAGTATTGAACGCATGTAGCAATGTGCGTTTTTTATTTCTACTTCAGACTATATCAAAAAAATAAGCCAATCATGCATGAATATAACTACACATGCACACGAAGTGCTCTATTTGAATGTCGTGTCGAGCAAATGACGTCAGGCAATAACTTAGTGACTGATATGCCGCGTATTGAAGTCGAGCTGTGTCCTGGGGGGCTACTTTGGCGCAGAGTCGATTGTGCATATGTAGTACATACGTCATGTGCTACCGAATTCTACTCAACTCAACTTGGTATTTGCCAATTTTTTTTTTTTTTCGTTGTATACGAAAGATATTTGTAATTTTTTGTTTTTTTGCTTCTTTGATCTGTTTGAGTACGCTTCGTATTTTGTGTGAATTGAGTATTAGAATTCGATTTATAGTTTCGTATAAAATTTCGCAAACAAATAGAAAATGCAATAGAGAGGCATTGAAAAGGAGTTCACCTTTTAATTATACAAAATAACAAACGGACTTTTGTAAGACCTGCACAACTTGTAGTCAGCTCAAAAAGTTAAAATAGCAAACTCAAAAGCTCATGAAGTACCGCTGCCCAGAGTTCCTATAATAAATACCAAAAAAAAAAAAAAAGAATTTTTTAAATTATAAATCTAAACGAATATTCATTATTTATAGCCAAAACTTGCTTCGGTTATACCGAATTACATATTCTCTCTTGATCTAACACAATTTTATTTGCCATGCTTTATTGCTTTTCATATACATATTGTGTTTCATATGCAATTTTATTTGATGTTTCCTTGTTCCTGTTTGTTTGCCGTGTGTGTGTGTAACTTGTAAATTTCCCAAGTTGCATTTGATTTTTTTTTTTTTTTTTCGTACACTCTGACGCAGTTACAAAGATAGTTTTGTATCTCTCGCTACTTGTACTTCTACGTCAGTAGCTGCTTGTTTTGAGCGCTTGATTGGGCGCACGTTTGCTCTTTGCCAACGCAGATACTTTCTTTGCAACATACTACATAGAAATATTTCGCTTTATTTTATTTTAAATATGCTTTGTGGCTTTCGGAAATTGCGAAAAATTCACTGTCGCTTTGCTATTTATTTCCCCTGTGCATTTCGCAGCGGATGTATGCAATTTTGACTTGAAACAAATAGTTTGATATTTGCTTGAATGAGTGTCTTTGGACTGTATAAGATTTGGCTAGCTTAGATAGATATATTCTTTGTACGAATTTTTAATGCGAAATGGCAAACAAATTATAGTTTCTTTCTTTTTCATTTCATTTCGTGAAATTAAACAATTGCTCAAGGACATTGGTCATTCGTTTTGAAATGCAAGTAGAAAAAAGTTAAAAAAATAAAAGTGAAAATTCTTCGTTTTCTTAAATTTCGTGCACCACAGGCTACGCTCTTAATCCTTAAATTCCAAGTTACTCATAACGCGGAAGTACTTTTTAAACTTGAATTTTCTGAGGTAGAAACGCTTGTCTGGTATTTCTTTCTTTTGCTTTTGCGTCGCTGTACTAACCGTGCCGCCGGCTTAACTTGAAACGTTACTTTGCAAAGGCTTCGCGCATCGACTGCCGGGATGTGCTGCTCTTCTGTGGTAACTGCAGCCCTTCACACTTCACACAGACAGTATAATTCAATTGTCTGCCTTCAAACATTTTTTTTTCTGCCAATTTTTGTATCTTTTTATGCCTCTCTTAATAAAAAAATTGTTTCGTGCTTCTATGGCACTTTAACAATTTAACAATTCCGTCTACGTTTCGAAAGCAAAAGGAGAAACCGAAAAGAATTTTCCGGCTGCGATTGTCTATTATATTAATCCTTGTTGCGTAGTTCAAGTTGAATTTTGCGCCTGGCTGGATTTGATGTTAGTATGCAATTGAATTTTTTTTTAAGGAATGCATACTTATTAGATTTGAAATTCTTGGATTCTTATAGACAGATATATTGCTTTAATTTGAACGGAACAGTCGTTCGCAACAGTTGTTCTAATTACGTGCTATAAAACTAGTTTGACATTGAAGTTCTTCCCTAAGCCCACTGTTAGAGAATTTTATTAACGAGATCTAAAAGTTGTCATGAGTTTTTGAATTAAGTAGCATTTAATGCGAAAAATGACGGTTATTTTTAAGTTTAAATGTACCCTCAGGGTAATGGATTCCAATAACAGATTCGGATATGCGACTAAAAATCCGTTTCACAACTTACGGGTAATAGGCAAAATCCGGACTGCATTCAAAAGACAATTTAATAAGAATTTATTAACGAAAAGTAAAAATTAATACATTATTGGAAAGCTCATGATACAACTAGAAACAAATTGTCTACTTGCTCTCAACAATGCCATGATGCCTGATAAGATCACGTCTTGTTTATGGTATCATCCGCCAATATCAGTACAAGGTTTAGCTTTACTTATTACCCTGTTTCCGTAGAGAGAAAGGATATACTAAGTTAATGCAGATGGACGCGAGTTAGACCCCGTAAAGTGTATGTGTATCTTGATTATCATAAAAAGTCCAGCATATATAGATATGTCCGTCCGTTTGTTTGTATATAATTAATACGCTAGCTACAACCGACTGTAGCGTACTTTCTTGTTTTAGATATAACTTAATGCGATTTGTAATTTGATTTCACATCACCAACTATTTTTGTAAACATGATCTTTCAGAATTTACCAAGATTGACGTTAGTAGCATTGTTGTCCTTTGGCATAGTATGAACTGGCTTTGTCGGCCCAGAACACGTAGATGTCATCATAGTTATCTGTTGAATCAGTTCCTCCTTATTGCATTCCTCTATATACACTGCACCACTAATCGCAAAAATTAACACTTTAATGAGCAGTTGTAATATACCATTTGGACCGAGTAGGCTCCCCTTGCATCCTAGTTTAGAATGGAGCATATATTTCTATATCGTACCGCGTGGCATATTTTATTGTGATTAGTAAAGATAAACCAATTTTGAGTTTCAATATGAACTTAACCACAATAAAAAGTTTTTCATACAAAAACCCAGAAAGATGTATATATTTGGAATATTTTATTATAATTCTGAAAAGGAAATATATAAAAAGGCGAGCTTAATATCCAATCTATCTTTTAAAGTCTCTAAGTTAGCGAAGTTTATACGGACAGCCAGAAAGACTCTACTTTTTGCATGAGGCTACATAAATTAAAATAGTTAAAGCATTTGGAATATTTTATTCGAACTCAGGTAAAATACACGGATTTAATGTATGGAATATTAGTGTTTTATAGGGTTGTGCATATAGATTTCTGCCATATACCTTGTTATGACGGCAATATGAGGAATTTTTTTTTTTGATGCATTACATTAGCGTGCAATTTGAGCTGCAGCTCGTTTGTAGAAGGCATCTACAAAGAACCTGATGTATTGTATAGATACTCGTATGGATTACTCAGGGCTCTGTTTTGGAGATATGTACAAGTTTATTTCTCATACTCTCTAAACTAAATCTTGGTATATTTTATAAAAATGAAAAATGTATCCTTTTTGTTTTTTTATCACCACTTTAACTAGTCAGGAATATACACACACGCAAAATTACTTTGTAGGTTCTTCGCAACAGAATTTAATTTCTTAAAAAACAAAACAAAAAAACAATGTCTAATTCTATTCACACTGCATGTGAAGATTATCTATAATAAGGCACAGATAGCGAGTCACACTTTGAAGTCCAATTGGTTTCAGTCATTCTGCATTTTCAACTTTTTCCATTGTATTCTTTTACACTTGCTCATTGCAGATTACTTTGTAGTCGGTTTTTTTTAGCCGGTCTTTCTGGTTTGCAGCTATTAGAACAAAGCGCATTGCAGTTACTTTTATGTCTGATACGTGCATGTGTCAACGGTTGCGAAAAAAGAGCTGGCAAAAAAAAAGAAAAGATACTTTGAACCGGTAGAGGAAGCAGCTAGATTGGTTATAACATGTTGGAGCGTGTCCGAATACGTCACTAAAAATAAAAAGTGTAAACAAGTAAGTACTTTGGACATGAAATTCGACTTTATTATACCCTGCAGCATAGTTTTTCATAGTAGAGTTTGATTTGTCTTACATTTTATGAACTTTGTTACAAAGCAGATTTATGATGCAAGGCCTTCAATCGTCTTCCGGTCATGGCCGCATTTAGGAAGGCTTGTCAGCTTTTCGTAATCTTGTGAGCGCTGACGCCAGTTGTTTTGAATGGTCATTCCAGCGCATTGCCGTTCATTCGCTATTTCGACGTCCACCAATCAAGTTTGGATTCCCCATGTAAACCAATTCACCACTTATTCCACAGCGACCGCTTGTTTCTGCTGTTGAAAAGCCCACAAAGTAATATGTGTTTTAAGAGTGAGGCATCTATGCAGATACACCTACAAATATTCATACCTAGGGCAGTCATCTCAGCACAGCGCTTGGGTCACGCTGACGCACAGGTTAATGCCTATGTTCTACCGTTTTGCCCATTGTTCAAAATCGCGAAGATAAAGTTGGAGTATATCAGTGGCACTGTATATGCATTTATTCCTTAGCTAGGATGGCTGCATCATCAGCAAGTGTAGCAATCATAATGTGCGTGGACATATCGCTGGTAAAAAGCGTATAAAGTGTTGGGCCCAGTACGCTTCCTTGTGGTACAACAGCATTGTCACTTTTATATATTATATTGCTGGAGTTCTCGGAAGTTTTGGAATTGCTGAGTAAGTTCCTAAAGTGATCCGCTAGAACAATCTCTTTTGTTGTAGCTCTATGGAAAATTATGTTGATGAGGTTTCTTGTTGCTCTTCATAGCTAGTGCTTTCTTCAAAAGTTAGGAGTTAGATTACGCAAGAATTTTGTGACTGCCTCATAGAGTTTTTCCTTAATGTCCGATGATTTTGTAAGTTGACATGACTTGCAAGGATTTCTTTTCTGTTCTATCTGGCGTCGTATATATGTGGCTATAAGTTGTTAGTTGATGTTTTGGTTAAGAATATGAGTTGATTTGATAGCAGCCTCATTAATATTATATCTATATAGTCTGGAGAGTTCACAGGTGTCAAGATAAAAATTTAAGTGTACGTGAAGATCAACTCAACTAGTCTTCCATTTAGTCATGTAAGACCGAGCAGCTACGTGTTGTGCTGTTAACATTAATTTTAGCTCAATTGGTGAGTGATCAGAAGTTAATTCGAGTCTTGACTTTAACTGAAAGTCCTATTATTATTAAAGTTTCTTAATATGCAGAAGTCAATGTGGTCCAGTAATTTGTTTCTCCCGTTCATTTTTTGAATAGCCTTTCCAATATGTTACAAACTTTTAGACAAATCGTTTATACTTTTTACATACTAAGTGCAAAGTGTATAATAAAGGAGTCATGCCGGCGAAAGCAAAAAATGCAATGATGTAGTACGTGTCAACATCAACGTAGCAACATGGCTGCTGTCAACATAAATGTCAGTGCGGCAAGGATATATGCAACAGTGTGGATATAATATAAATACAACACTGCTGCATTGACATGATTTGCCACAAGCGCTGATACGAATTATTAGTATGGCTATTTAGGCGCAATAAATAAGTTCAAACACTACAAAAAAATATACACAAAACCTTTAAAAAATGGTATTGAAAACTTTATATTAAGGAGACTTTTAATAGCATCCTTTGAGCCACAATTTCAATTTATTTTTTTCGTAGCAAATTTAAAAGCAGATTTATACGCTACTTTGTTGCTTTGAACTGCAACTACAATACGGCAAAAAAAAAAAAAATGCAAAGGCAAAGCAACTCTGCCTGCTACTGCGCGAAAAAAAGGTATTATAACTCTTTGAATGCAAGAGGCCGCTCAGTTGCATAGGCTACTATGAAAAAATATAACTTTGTACTATCTAAAATTGTACAAAGTCTGAGCTGCGGGCTGTTCTGAGCTAGAACAGATTAAGCGAAATGTGAATGTGAAGCCGCTAGATACAAAGTTGTTCAGATTGCGCATACGACATGTTGTACGAACTGGTAAAATCATATTTTCAGTGGCTATCTTTTGGTTTCGTTTTCCTTGTTTCTTTTATTTCTTTTTGTTACTAGAATGTAGCCTAGTAAAAACGAAACAAAACTCTAAATACTACTATTTTCATTTTGCTTTAAAATTTTTTAAGCAATATTAAAAGTTTTGGTGAAAAAAGTGCGAAAGTTTATTGTAAAAGTATTTGCTCCATTTTTTTTAGCTTTCTGAGTAAAAGTAGCTGTGTTTGTCGATAGTAATCAGCCAAGTGAAGTGCGAATAATGCTTGTAGCGTAATTTAATACAGCCAGACAGTCTGAGAGACTTAGTACAGAGTGAATGTATTACTCGTATGTACTGGCACTCGTATGTATGGCAAAAGTACGCAAAGTTGACTTGAAAAGAAAACTTGAACATATTATATTTATTTTTTTTTAACATTTTTTATTTAAATTAGTTTTTAAATTAATACTTCAATTTTTGGAGAGATTTATTCGGAGTCATCTTTAAGAAGGTTCATGTTTCTGTTGGCATCATTCAAACTCATTTGATCAAACAACTTTTAAGGTTTTTCATTTGTTTTGGTATATATTGCCCGACTTCTCTTTCGTTCGGGCTATCTTTAAGTTTATCCTGAATATGTGTAGTTGGATCTGTGTTGAAGAACTGGCATTCATATTTCATATACTTCTTGTAGCTTCATATTCCTAATCCGCCCAGTCGCCAACTGATAAAACTGATAAAAAACTACGGTTGCTTGTTGGCGACGTCTTCGTGCCTACTATCCCACTCTAATCAGCTTTAAAAACTACGCTTCCTGCACTCTCTTCTTAATTGTTTCTGCCATAATGATATCATGCCGTTTACCCAGAGATTCTGTTGCTCATCGTAACCACGTGGAGTTGTCCTGGTTAAAGGCACAAGCGTAGAAAGCAGATAAATATAATTCCAGCTTCGTCTATATTGGGTAGACATGCTAGCTTGTTCTGAGTTGAGGCTATCATTCATGTGTTGAGAGTGTGTATTCTGCGAGAGAAGAGATAAAAACTTCACCTCTTGTACAAACAATCTCATTTTATTAAAGCTAAAGTTGTTGCAAAAATGAGTTACAGTAAGATTGGAGCCGTCATTTGTATCGAGAAAAATGTGATGCGAACGCTACCACCTTAAGAAGCTCAGCTTAAGAAGACTAGAAACAGAAGGTCTATCTCAGAGGTGTGGTACCGTGACAGAAGTATTCCAAGACGGCTAGAACTTGTGTGTTAGACAAATTTTAGCTTTCTCCATACACTGCACTATGCACTCATATACGTATGCGCGAGATAATGGTGAGCATAGCCTGGAGTATTGGATTTGGATTTGGGTCGTTAATGAATTTCAGTCCATAGCGGACACTAATGCAAATGTATCCGACATGTATGAGGAACAGCTCAAACTTCTAAAATTCCTGAAAAGTCGTTGAAGGGAAGAAGATCACGCACAATCGATATGAACAACATAAAGTCATGGTAAAACATTTTGTTCTTTTTAGGCCCTGTACCGAAGGTACAAGAGCCTATTGGTTTTGTGCAAATGTATGTAACAGGAAGAACTAATTGTCGGAGACCCCCAAAGTTACCCCCATTATGGTCAGAAGTGATAGAGGAATCGATATAGCCATGTCCGTCTGTCCGTCCGTCCGTCCGTCTGTATGAACGAAAGGATCTCGGAAACGGTAATAGATAGAGACTTCGTGTTTTTTACATTCGACTAGGACTGCTCCGGAATTTCACAAGTTTATTTTAAAATTTTGCACCTCCCCCCTTCCCCATAAAATCACCCCTTAGGGTACAAATTTCTTCGGCACAACAAAAATTGAGTACACCAGTATAAAGTTAACATCCATCTAAGCCCAAATCAAAAAAGTTAATAAAAATCGGATAATAAATGACGATTTTATAAGCAATTGAATTTGAACGATCCCCCTTTTCTTTTCATTCATATTCACGCAGTCAGAAGTGGTCATGTGTTTTTGGGCATAAGCTCGGGAAACATTTAATGTGTTTGTTAGGCGAACTGAACTGGTACAGGGCCTCTTACAGTCGGTTACGCCCGACTGTAATTTCCTTACTTGTTTTTTTTTTTTGTGATTAGGCTACATAGCTTCTATACGATTTGAAATTTTGCTTGAATGGTATTAAAGTTTCGGTTCAACCGAAGTTAACCATTTTTTTTGTGCTTTGTTTTTTAAAAATGCAGTTCATTGTTATCGACAAGACAACACACACATTCATGTAACATATTTGTGGAGGACGTATGTGCTCGCAAAGTAAACTTATACGCTGAAATGTCTTCCATTGTTAATGTTTGATGTTTACAAAGAGGATGTGACTATGTTTTGTGTATTTTTATTGCTATTGCAACAATGTATTTTCGTTATTTGTTTAAATTTATTGTTTTCAAATACAGAAATTTAGAGAAATGCTGCTGTCTTAAAGCTATATACTTGCAGTATTTAGTTAAAATATTTCTTTAAACAATATTTTTGATAGATCATACAAAATATGTTCCTTTTAAAGACAAAAATCGTTTAATTATATAGTGAATGGCTCGAGAAAAGTGAAGAAGCAGCAGAGGATTTCAGCTTCGAACCAGAATAAATTGTATTTGAAACTTCTCTGGCTGCGGATTTTAAAGTTATCACTTTATGGAAGTTCAAACAGAAACTATGCTTGAAAATTTTTATAAAACTTGGAACAATAAAACAGAATAAAAAGAAATCGTTTCTAGCTTTTTATATACTGACACTTAAATAAGACAACTTATTATCTCAGTTGGACTGCAGATAAGACTAGAACCTTTAAAAAGTATATTGATATTTGCAAAGCCTGTTGCTGGCCGCAGCCTAGAATAGTATATAGCCGCATTACCAACAGTGCACACTTTATACCGGCGTGTTAAACACCTGATTGGCTTACGACTTGAGATTTTATATGTCATCAGCTAATTTAGTTAAAAAAAAAAACTGCTTGAAATGTTTAAACATAAACAGAATATCTGCCGATATACCATATTAAATAAGCAGCAAATTTTGTCAAATTTAAAGCGCAGTCTAACAGTTCAAGTATCATGCTTAACCCCAAATCACCCATTTGCTTTAATTACCCCCGACCAGACAGCCAATTAAGTCAAACATGACAAGCCATTGGATGGAGATACGAAGTTCAAATGACTGGCCGGAAAAAACGAACGATGGAACTAAACTAAAGAAATCAACGCCCAGGCATTCATAGTAGTTTTCTCACAGCGGGACACATACTCAACATACACAGCAACAAACATAAGCACAACTCCTTTATTTGTTACGGACTGCCTTCGGGGAGCAATCAAGTTGAATCCTTTTTTTTCACTAACACAGCAATAAAAGCGTTATCCTGACGCTTCGTAGCTCCGCTTTTCTACCAGTGCTTACAGTTGGGTGTTAATGCGCGGTTTTGTACTGCTTCCTAGTTTGCTTGCTTGCTTACTTGCTTGAATTCGAAGTCCTTTTGCCACACTGGCTCTTCAGTCTTCCTATGCTGTGCTGCAACAAAACTGAAGTTAAGCATAAGAAATCCTTTTCGGCGTACGTGTGGCATTTTCAACGCTAATAAAATCACATAGTCACGTAGCTGCTTTTGTGCTTGAATGTCCATCAGGACCCTCGTTTCCAACTACATATACATATGTAAGTATTTTCAGTTCGTCTATATATGGTATGGTCTTTCTCTCTCTCGCTCGGTCTTACCAACAGCAACATTTGTATCTGTATGTGTGTGTGTGTGTGTGTATTATGCCTTTGGCTTCCGTTTTGTTTTGTTATATTTCCGCTCGACTGTCCGAAAAACGCCCAAACATATGCTACACATAATAGTCTGCTCGGTGGCAAGGATATACAAAGAGTGCTTTACACTTTTATTATGACAAGCTGCGGTTTGTGTGAATTGTAGTCCTTTTGTTGTCTTTGTTGTTCTATATAAAATAAGTCAGCTTATTTGTGTTAATAGTTTTTGTTGTTGTTTCCCTCAAAATATAAGTTTATTTGCTGTGTGTGTGTTTGCTTGAATTGTTGCGTCTGTCCGTCCTTCGCGCACACATTTATTATGATAAATGTCCTTGAATACGCTACGCACATTTGTTGCATGCGAAATATTTTATGTGTTTTTTTTTTCCTTTTTTTTGCTTATTTATAGATTTGTTTAATAGTTTTGATTGGTTAATAAAACGTTGTGTTTATGAGTTATTTGTGTTGCTATTGCTGGCATTGAATAAAATTTGCGGATAAAATTGGATGGTTTTAACTAAATGTGCGATTAAAAATAATTAATAAATTTAGAATAAATACGTTTAAAATTAAATATTAACTTTTCTAAGAAAAAATGTTTATCTTTATTTAAGATCCATGTATAATTCGGAGTAGAAAAACGCATAAAATTCCGAGCTATATAAGATATACATCTAACAACTGGTCGACAGAGCTATTCTGTTGGTAGGAAGACATAATAGTTGTATAGTTGACTTCCGACAGACGCTTAACCAAAACTGTTTTAATTTTGTGACAACTTTGTAGCATAAAAACCAAAGTAATTTCGAGCCGTAATATTAAACCAGAGCTTATGCGCTAGTTTACAGATGACTTAACGGAGAAGAAGTATTTATAATAAAATAAAATGAATAATAAATTAACTTATTTAATAAAGTTTATTATAATTAATAAAATAAAAACAGATGAGCATGTTACATAAATTAGCCGATTAGAGAAGCATTTTCAAAGGCACAACCGCAAATAGGCATTGCCTGGGTTTAAGACTTCTATGCTATTGTAGTTTCTGACAATATCGTTGGGTTACGCAGCAAAAGGATTATAGCCTTAATGCCTTTTTCTTAAATATTTTAGTATTCTTGGTTTTGTCTATAAAAATTCCGGTGATGCATTGAACAAACTTATGCCCTAGCATGACATAGTAGATTCAAATTTCTTAGCGAATCATCGGTGTACCAATCTTTAAATGAAGTTTATGTGATGCTATTCCCGGCTTATCTAGAGAATTTAAAAATTAACTGTTTAATTTTTATCAATGTCAGTTCAAAGGCATGGTATCGCCTGACAACGACTTTTGTATCTGATACTTAATTTCGTCAACAACATAATTTTTTCGCCACTAAAATAGCACAATCACACAATTATGGTTCATTATATAGCCGGGAATAGATTCTCAATTAATTCATTTTAGCAACAGTTGTGAGGAAATGCAGTAAGATAAGACCTCAGCAAAAGAAAATATGCCGCTGGAAGCAAGTTTTTTTATTTTGTAGAGTAAGTTAATGAGGTATTATTTTCTGGAGATGTATAATAATGCAATCTTAGAATTGCATTGTAAATGTATGATACAAGGTTTACATTATGGAGAAAGATTTTTCAGTTTTATCATAACTTGGAGATTCACTATTTTTAATTAGATTAATTTCGGCTTCTACTTCAGCAACAGCATTTTGTGGAATCGGAAGACTCATTTGACAAGGAGACGCAAGAAAGCTTAACACTTCATCTTCAGTAGCTATGTTGTTCACATAATTGGGCTGAAAGACTGTCTGCAAGTAGCTGGCATTTTTAACTTTAAAAACCACGAATATTTACGTAAGATTTACTGCTAAAATGTGTCTCGGAACGCAAAGATTATTAATTCACAATACGCATTAAATAGAAACTCTCTAGACTACATGTTTCGAAATTTGGCGCAATATTTTGAAAATTGAGAAATATCACGAATCTAGTAGTTATGGAGTTCAAAATAAGTCTTTTGCGATATATTATTTAAATGTTTTTTTTTTTTTTAACTTTAAATTCTGTAAATTCACTTAAAACGATTTCTGGGAAAAGCCATTCGCACTGCAGTAAATATTTCTTTTCAGCTCTTAAAGAATAGCAAGGATTACGCGCTTCGTTGCTTGCACGGAGCACGTGACTTTCATTTTTGAAATCAAACCGCACATAATTTTTTTTCGCGAAATTTGATTTTTTTTTCACTTTTTTTTTTTTTTATTGGTGTTTGCTCTATCTTAACCTCACTTTATCTTCATCATCAGTAGCAGCAACAGCAGCGATAGCACGGATTTCTTGTGGCCAATTAAGCGATTATCGATTGAGTGTACGAGGCAATCAAAGTGCATGGAATACAAGTGAAATATATGTCACGGTATAGCCGAAGTTCTTACATTCTTTAAAATTCTTTAGCTTAAATAGAAGTTCCAATTAAATAGCATATACTACAACAGCGAATTTTTGTTGGTCTTTTCCAAAAACTGAAATCAATGAAAACTCTTTGTTTGAAGTTTTATGATGCTTAATACTTTATGGGCTCTATCGTACCATATTTTAGTTTTCCATTAAATAAAATGGTTGAGCACGTGCGGTCCTAATGTTTAAAAGAATTTTTTTTTATAAATTATTCCCAGTAATGCATTCGCTCAATGACACACAAACAAACCAACTGCTAATACCTTTGTAAATAATATTTGTGTAGTGTGCAAATGTAAGAAGAGACAGATTTACGTTGATTTTTGTTTTCGTTTTAGCTCATTTAAGCATGATGGCCATTTAAAGTTTTTTTTTTTTCACATCTTTTAAATCTTTTGTGCGACGCTTGAACTGCTGTAAAATCTTATATCAATAGCAATGATGCGCTGTCTTACGCCAAAGCTTCTAATTAAAAATTTCTGTAGCTTATATTCGATATTGTTATTTGGCTTATCATTGAACTGTGAAATTTAAGGATTTAAAAAGGATTATGCTTATGCATAGCTTTTCAAAAATAAAAAAATAAAACGCTAAATCTACGTGCACTCATAATTCAAGAATTACTCTAAAATTATGATACCACAATGCACCAAGCAGTCATATAATAATTTCCCACAGCATTTCCGGGCAATAAAATATGCTGCTCAACGCTGGATTGCAAGCGTGAAAAATATTGTTGGCATTAAAATACAACTACAACAAAGTGCAACAATAGCAAACAGTGCTGATAATTTAGTTAGCACTATGCAGCCCTACTTCAATATTCCACTTGCTGAAAACTAACACCACTTCAACCCGCAGGCCAGACAACTTTTGTGGCCAATGTGCGACCAACTGATGTCGACACTCAGACAGGCAGACAGACAGACAAACTTCATGCCCACCACCAACCTTCCGTCTGTCTAACGACGAAAAATTCCGCCGGTTAGCCACAAAATTGTTAACTTGAACATTTAAATTATGCAAGCTGTTTCAGTTGTATTTGTCAGAGGGTAATATTGACAATTTTGTGAATTAACTCCAATGTTATATATTTTATATAATAAGCCATTTTTAGGCAGGTCAAAACGTTCTGTAAAATATATAAAGCGAATTTAGATTTATTTGTAACTGTGCGACACATAGTGTGCAAATTTATTTAAGTTCTCAGTCCGCTCTACTCAAAGCAACTTTATCTTAGACGGCAACCGCCCGTCTATATCTACTTGTAACTTGCTGATCACAAATATGTACATTTTATGAAGTTAGTCTACAAAAATTTTCATCTACATATTCATTACCTGATAATAACATATGAAAGCGGCATCGAGGATGACAATTAGCTGCAAGTAATTTGAGCTTAGAGCTGTGTGATGAAGTTTCACAGCCTTCAACTCAAATCAAAATAGTCCTTAATGATGCATTGTTTTAGAACCAGGACATTGACGATGCACTGCTTCTATTCTTCGAGAAAATCAACGCAGGCTCTACCAAAAGCTCAGATATTAATTTATCCGGTCCTGTAAGCCACAATCTCCAGGAAAAAATGGAAACTCCGTTGGACATTTATGGGACACTATACTCAAAGTTTGGACATGCTTGCACGGTGCAGCAAACCAACTTACATGTGATCTAAACTGCAATTCTCTCAGACGTTCTGTAATATGTTAAGAACATGGGCACAAAATCACACACTAACTTCTGCCTTTAGACGGCTACTAAAAATAGCAGCTGACGTACCATTCGAATTGCTCCCATCAAAAAGACTCTCGGCAACTGGTGTCGCTCTAAGGTAGTGCAAGCAGATGCATTTGCATAACATCTCGAAGATCAATTTATGCACTTCGAGTTAGTTTCAACCGAAGAGGTAGAGACATTTCAATGATTTCAAGTCTGTCAAACGGTATATGGACCCGGTATGATATCAACCGATTAGTCTCCTGCCTTTGGTGTAGAATGATTAGGAAAGACTGGTCATTGCTAAGGCTGCGATCAATGCGATGTCTTATAGCCTGATACCAGACCATAAGTTCAGTTTCCGCTCAGGGCATGGCAAGTTACAGCAACTCGACAGAGCTAACGACCAAATATTGCGAGCATTCGATTTGCGGCAGTATTTCAATGCCGACATCGTGAACATCGAGCAGGCATTCCGTTAAGATTGGTACCTAGGGCTTCAGCAAAAGGTTCAGGAGAAACTGCGCTCGTCTTAATAAGATCCTATTTCGCGAGCAGATCGTTCAGGGTCGAAGTAATTGCAAGCATATCCTTCTCTAACTCAACAATCGTTGGAGTGTACAGTGGATGTGTTCTAGGTTCTTCTTCTCTTCAGCTAATTTGCAGCAGGCACAACTGGTCTTGATGCCAGTTCACTTGGAACTCCAGAAACATCACTGCTCTTAGTCTCATATGTAGACCACCGATATCGTAAAGACGCACGTACATAGATGCTCTCGCTGAACTGTACAACAAAAGCTCTCCTTAATTCCTAAGATAATTACTCCAATCTGGCGTTACGGTTTGCAAATCTGGAATACTTCAAAGTCGAATCGACAAAATTTGCAGAGTCTGCAGAAAAACAGAAATTGACAAATTTAAATGGCGGATCCAATATGTAGATTCTATCAGTTCAGTTTTTTGAAAGGGGTTTGAAAAATATATGTTATTGTTGTTAATTGTTAATATTTTAATAATTGTTAATCTTAAAAAATATTCCATTATAATCGAATCGGAGGAAGCATTACAAGCCGACAATTCAATATAGAATTATCCGTTTGTCTGGCTATGAGCAACAAAAACTTGAACACTATCAAATATAGCGCTTTCAAAGCCAATGAAGTGCTGAGAATTTCTAGTACAATCCGAAACAATTGACGCCGTAGCTTTTTATGCTTTGTAAATAATTTATTGTTACTGCTTTCAATTCTTATATTTTCTTTTTCATGTTTTAAAAATCAAGTTTCTATATTTATTCAAATAAATTTTGAGTTCACCCTCGCTTTATATGTATATATTGTACCACCATTTCGAGTGAAAGTATGCATTTGGTGCTCACTGTTTGCGAAATGTCTGCCTATGTTTGTGCTTTGTATTATCGTTGAGCTCATGCAAAATTAAATTAACTACGGCAAAGGATTAAAAACTTTAAAAACAACTACACAAATTGCTTTTCTCGCAACAGAGCAGAACATTTTACTCGAAATATAGTCCATAAAAAAATTTAAAAATTTAATAAACTAATAAATGCATATAACTTTAAAGGACATCAACGCTGTCAACGTTCAACGCAAGGCAACTTTCACTTGAGTGCACAAATGGCAAAGGTTATGTGCAGTAAAAGATGCAAAGCATTCTTCATGCAGCATATCATTCATGCAATCAGTCATTCAGTCAGTCATTCATTTTACATTCATTCAAGAGCAAGTTTGCAACATTCACTACACGGATTCGCATTCGTGAATCTTTAAAATTTATGAAAATGATTTTATGCACTCGTAACGTCTGTCCTCTGTTGGCTCAAAGGCTACCACAATGACTGGATGACTGGATGGATGATGCGTTGTTTACCAGCTCGCTTACTGTTATATTCTTTGCCAGATCGTCGTCGTCGTCGTCGTCGTTGTCGTCGTCATCATCATCATCGTCGACATCAGCGTGTATCCCGGCAATGTTATATTGCCACTGTGTGTTTACTCACGTCTGTTTGTCTACGCCGGAGCTGTTCGACCCTCTGCAGTTGCTGTTTCGCCATTTCGTTTTCTTCTTCTGCTGACTACCCGTCCTTTGCTCTGCTATTTCGTGTACGCGGTGCGCTGAACTGTGCGAGATGTTGCTGCGCTTCAGTTTTGATTTTGTCCTTCCTTCATTCATTTGGTTCTCACTTTACTGAAGGTCTGAATAAATTTTTTTTTTGTTTGTTTCAGTTTATATATATAAATATTTTTTTTTTTTTTTTTGGCATGGCGCGTTTTAAGGAATAAATTATTTTTAATTTATTTATTTGTTCAGGATATGTTGCACATAGTTCGCTTTCGAATTTCATGCTCCTTCGACGCTGTTTACCGCTGTTGTTCTGCTTCATGTTTTTATATTTTTTTTTTTTATTTTAAAGTCATATTTGCGTTCTTTGTTTGATTTGCCAACTTAAGTTAGTTGAATTAAATTGAACTCGATCTCAAGAAATTGCTGGATTGGTCATTTGCATTAAATTTAAAGTAGGAGAAGACTGGTAACTTTCATATATAGTGGTTTGGTCAAAGCAAAGAATTGAAACACATGCTCGGAAGTTATGTAATAGTTCAATATAATACACCGTTAAGCTTGAATACTTACAATTTTAAATATTAAGAAATTAAGAAAGCAGCTCGCAGTAGATCACGCTGGTCCCATAAACAAAAACATCAAAATCGCATTTCGACTTTACGCAGCTTGAACACATATGTCATGAATCGATTTCATGGCTTTTGATGACTGTCGACTCATCCATTCCCAATGATTCTGACAACTCTTGAAGCTTAGAGTAATGTTCAAATTCTTCGTC
Organism: Leucophenga maculata; assembly: GCA_035044805.1. Classification (NCBI taxonomy): domain Eukaryota; kingdom Metazoa; phylum Arthropoda; class Insecta; order Diptera; family Drosophilidae; genus Leucophenga; species Leucophenga maculata. The sequence continues at coordinate 100,255 of JAWNNP010003312.1, forward strand.
TTGAAGCTTTTCGGGTTAACCCGGTTGTTCCCTATCTTCAAACTCAAAATCATTACGTTTAAAGTGAAACCAAACCACCTCTGACACGATTGTTCAGATAATTTGCACCTGCAAACTTCATCGATGATGCTCCTCGGCCACAGTTTTCTTCATATTAAAGTATTGAAGAAGAATTGCCCGCAAAAACAGCTTCTTGATCTGGAAATTCGACATGTTCGTGACAATATTTAGGCTTGTTGTTAACTTGTGTCCAATAAACACAATCTGCCAAAGATGCTCATTCACAATAGACGCACGTTCACAATTGACGCTCATTCACAATAGACGCACATTCACAATTGACGCTCATTCACAATATGAGTTCATATACTTGTGGCAGTCTTTTGTGTTAAACACGTAAGTACTATTAATTAAAGTTGCTTATAATTTTTTTCATGTGACAACAATGTCTATAGACAAATTGAGAGAGGGTGTGAACTGTTGTCTGAAACGCAGATTAAAAGAGAGTAGGCCCTTCTGATTGGTGGAGATTGATTGATTTTGACTAGCTTAGAGCCAACATTTAGGAAAAAATGATAGCACTGTGCACTGCTCCACCTGAAAACCTTTCAAAAAAAAAAAAAAAAAAAAAAAATCAAGCACACATGTCGTGCTTTGCCTTTCAATACATAAATGTTTTTTTTTGATTAAATTTCAAATCTTTTTTTTTTTTTAATTTTTTAGTATTAGCAGGAATACCTCGATATTTAGGACACAAGTTTAAAAATAATAAATATGTAATATAAATAATAAATATCCTTTTTTTTAAAGCAGTAATTCCTACTAACAATTAAAGTGCATGATCCAGATAGATAGAGCATCTCCTTTAATAGAATCATTAACTATTAATCTACTATTAATCGAAGTAAATCGAACAAATCTTTCAGCTTATTTTTTTTTTTTATATTTTGTTCTTTCTTCTTTCGACTTTTGTTAAATTCTTATAATTCGCTGGCAGTTTATAGTTAGCTCATAAAAAGTCAATTTATTGTACTTGGTTAACTAAATTAAATATCTTTTTATTCTCGATTGATTTTATTGCATTGTATAGATTGGTTTTCGGATTACTTATATTAAAATAAATTGTTCTCAGTTGTGAAAATATTATGAAAAGCGCTCTTAGAGGCTTTTAATTTTATTAAGTAAAAGACTAAAGTAAATTTGCCAAAAGATTCAATTTGTAAGACAAGCAATTCATTTATTACTTCCTTAAGTTGTCATGGCATCATGAAACATTGTAAAGAAGTCAAAGCACGACTAGTTGCCTAGACGAAAATTACGCTTTTCAAATTAAATGAACACAAATTCTGATGTTGCGACTTAGACATATAAACTTTGTTATTATTTATACCCTGCACACAAATATTTTTAAGTTTGATATATATTTTATGAATGAATTTAAAATTTAAGACATCATTGGCTCAATGATTTTTTATTTTAGAGGTTTGATTTTAGTTTAGCGCAAATTTGTTTTATTATAGTAGGTCTGGCCATTTCTGCAAGTATATGAATATCAATGAGAACTATTTTAATATTGGTCACGGTATACTAGATTTTAGCAAGCGAGTTTAGCTATCAAATTATTCAAATACAAACAGCGGATTAGACCTAAGACTGCTTTTAGGCTTGCTGAAAGAACATCATAAACTGAGATGTCATCTCAACAAAATGAGTCACTATGTCTAGAAGAGAAGAAGAGACAAGTATACACTTATTCTGTAATAATTCGACTCGATCACATGTTCCTAATAGGTTCGGTGAATGAAAAATAAATCATTATTTAATCGTTGTCCAGTGGGTGTGTTGTTGCTTAGCAGTGATTCAATGTTAGAATCCAATAAAAGCTTAGCGAAGTTTGCTATATGTGATGTAAGTAAATACTCAATATACCTTGTCAAAAAAGTATCGGGATTTAATTTAATTTAATTTAGTACTCGTTAGACAGTTGTGTCAACTATTGTGTTCGAAGGTTTTCCGACTAATCTTGAATGCTTTTTACTACTATGTACCGGCTGAAGCTTTCTTGGCCGGATGTAGACTTTTATATAAACGTCTGTCCATGAGTCCGTCTATGTGGTTGTGTCTGTATCGATTCGATATGGACATGTCCGTCTAACTATTCTCCGTAACGAGATATTCGAACTCTGCTAATCCTTCTTCAGATAATTTTTATTTAATTTAGATATAGATGTTAACTTCATATGATTAGATTAGATTGGCACATACCAAGCAAATATTCTTCTACTTCTAAGTTTTTGTAAGAAATACCTGTAACTGATTTTGTGAATTTACCTAGTGACGCCGATTATAATCTATTTTACGGTAATGCTTATAAAATATTTCATATAGGTCCACATTGGACCATAGGAAGTGGTAGCCCTCTTACAAATATTCCCAGCCTAAGTAAATCTTTGTATAAATAAAACTTTTGGGTGTTATTGCATTTTGTCTATCCTAACACAATATTTTATTAAGGTTCAAATCGGATCATTATAGTAGCCCAAATATGAAAATTCTATTCGATAGAAACAATATCAATCTATCCGTATGAACAACGAGAACTTGAAGACCGTCAAAACTAGAACGAGCCTTCAAGTTTGGACCTTGAGTGTCTCCTTAGCAATAACCGGAACCTGGCATATATTCTCTAAGGTATCGTATCCATAATAACATGTTTGTCTAACTTACACAAAGTGCAATAAATTAAAGACAGTAATAGATCCAAATAAATGAATCAACTGGTTACAGAGTATTTACAGATTTTATTTTTTTGTTTTTCATATGTTTTATTGTTGTTTATAAACATGTTTTAATATACCCAACTTGTGTTGTCATTGGCATAGGATTTCTTTATTTGATCCCACCTCAATCCGTTAAGTTGACGATGGCTTATATATAATAGTTGTTGAGAACATGCATAAGTTTTGCTTAATATTTATTTATATACACTTCCAGACGAATTCCAGACGAATGTAGTTTGCTGAATGGCTTGATATATTTCCACTGTCGTGCACCTCAAACATAACACATTCACTTTCTATATTATCCTGTCGGACTTCGCATTCAACATTTTGCATACTTTCGTCGGACGGCACTGCTAAACATTCATTCTGCAATTTGTCTTAGCTCATCGAAGCGCGAATGAAGTGCCCAAAGCTTACACGCGAACTCCAAGGACTTTAAAATGTTCACTCTCTCTCTCTCTCTCTTCCCATTTAGACTTGACAAGCACTTAATTATAAAATAATAACATTTTGCAACACCGTCACGCCTTCGCTAAGACATTTTCATATTTCGGTAAAAGGAATATTTTAAATGAAATGAAATTTCAGCAACTTGTTTTGTATTCACGCACTGCCGATTGGCAGCTTTTGGTCTTATAAATAATTTACTTTCGCTCTCTGTGTGGTCATAATGACCTGGTTACTTTTACTACGGTTACGACGACGCCGCCCGGCACAGTTTGGGGAATTAAATTGATTTCAATATTGTGCGCCAAGCACACTTTGAAGGACGACTGTACGACAGTTGAGCCACTTGAGCGCTTTATGCAGATTAGTTTATGACAACCTTTGCGCTGTGGTTGTGATTGGTTTGCCTGCTGCCTGATTATTTGTACCCTGTAGTGAGAAAGCAAAGTGTAACAAGGTCTCAACGCGAATTTGTTGATTAGATTATTAATTGAAATCGGTTTTTAGTGGGTAGAAGATAGCGATTTGAATTTGTTGCCATGTTGCCATGTGACTTGCTTGTCATGCTTATAGCTGTCAATTGATGGCCAGAGTTAATTATTTTATTAGATACAATTTGCAGCTAATTAGCAAAATTTTGTATGTTAAGGTAGCATCAGCTGTTGTATGTCATTTATTTAAAGAGAATATTAATTTTAACAAAATTATACTTTAATAATGAAACTAATCAATTAGTATTCAATTCAATTTATTTATTTATTTTATTTTTTATTTTCCTAATGTAGATTGGCCCTAAGACCGTGTGGAGTTGAAAGAAGAATATTTTTATGTATATTTAGAGACAGCTTAGATAATTGCATTGTAGTCATATCGACTCTATGATGTTAATCATATGGAGTCAATATTAAACACGGCATCTATTTAAAATTTGAGCTTTCATCATCAGGATGAAGTGCAGAAGTTTAGCAACAATTAAGCAGTGGAGCCGTGAAAATAAACGAACGAAAAAAGTTTTAAAAGTGTTTTTAATCAAGGAAATAAGTATTCATGAGTGTTGCTCATAGGCTTCAGTCTATCGTCTATAGTAGATATTATCATTACGTAAGATTTTCAGACTCCGTACCCATAGACTATATATTAAACTAGGAACTGTAGATGTTGAGTGGGTTTGCTAAGTTAAGTAACTGCATATTACATTAAAAAAAAAAAAAAAAATTTGGGAATGGTGCCATTTATGCTCATCTAATTGCTACTGCAAGCTATAAAAGATGTATAATGTTGGAAGTCAGAAAACACTTAAATTTTTTTTTTTTTTATAAATAAAAAAGTACTACATTCACTGAAAACAATTCTTTTGACAATCCCAATCAACAATCACTTTATATTCAATACGCATAACTTAGAAAATATGTATATTTTTATTCTCCGTACATTTTGCCGCCTTAAATTTCCCATGCCAGGCCTATATGTATGTATGTAACAACCAATAATCGAAAGCTATTATAGCCACATTAGTGCGTCGCCTACTTGTGCAAATATTTACATATGCTAAACGCGGCGTCACACTTTTCGCACGCTTTTTCAACGTTTTATCATTTCCTCTTTTTGCACTCTCTCTCCATCATAATAAAACTGTCCTTGTACGCGTCCTTGTTGTATTAGGTTTTTGTATATGCCCGGAAGGCTGCTATATTTATTGTGTCTGACAATGAGTGTGGCAGGAGGGCGGAAAAACAGTCAGTTTCCTGTTACTGTTCAGATATTTTATTGTTATTTTTGCTATTAAATTGCGTAGGCTTATCGCACGTTAAAGTCACAAAATATCGCATGCGTGATTTTTTTTTTTTTTTTTATTTTGGCTTCTGCAGATAGACTTGCTGCCTGCCAGCCATGACAATACAAGGGCGTCTGCCTTTGCAATCTTTGTTGGCTGACATTGTTCGTTTGAATTGCAACTTTTAACTCCATTTATTGTAAATTCTTCTTTTTTCTTTTTTTTGTCTTTTTCAGTCGCCTCAAGCGTTTTTATCTTTTAGATAGCGAAATGTGAACACGTAGATGTCTGCTTTTATATGGCTTTACTTTTTATATTTAGCGTTCGATTTATATATATGTATTTTATTTTGTTTTATTCGTTTTTTTTTTTTTGTGAAAGTGTTTGAAGCTATTTTCTATTTAAGCTTGTTTTTATTTTTGGTTAAATGGGAAGTTTTTAAATTTTCATTTTTTTTTAACACTTCATAGAAAAGTATGGCTTAGAAAATTAACATAAACTAAAACAATTTGTTGGAAGTACATATTTAAACTCGAATTATGTTTAAAAAAGGGCTAAAGAGTTCTAATTAAAATATTAATATTCTTTATACTGTGCGCAAAAAGAACTTTCTAAATTAATGTGATATTGTCAAGTTGAACGCATCTGTGGGGCAAGTAACTTGATTTTAGCTTGTGTAATCTCATATATATATATCTCATATATATATATGCTCAACTGTGCTCTACAAGTATATGAAGCCTACTTTATATTTTCTATTTTTAACGATTTTTATTTGAAAAGTCAAATTGTTTAATTTTTTTAAGGAGACCAACATGCCACACTGAATCAAAAGCAGCATTGATGTCCATTGGTACTATTATGCCTGTAGATTGGTGTCTTCTGAAATTACGCTTAGCGAGTTCTTTTATTCTAAACAGAGAATGTTTATGTGATATAATATGGTTCCAATTCCGGTAATACAACGGAAATGGCTATTGTATTCTGTTAAATCTTTTGCATACTTTTAGGCATTGCTCTGTATAAGGCTACGATGCATATGATAATGTGTGACATACGCATTAGCAGGATGGGAGTGTTTGTGTGGGTGAAAGATTAAGGTCGGTCTGCGGTAAGGGAGGGGATATCCAAATTGAATGAATTTACTTGGGTTTAATGCGATTCATTGTAATAAAACTAAAAGTTTAATTAAGAGTCTTTGCTAATTAATTAATTTTATTTTCAATATGCTCTTTATGTTGCTCTTTATTGTTTGCCATCTATATAGAAACTGGAGAGGTATTCAAAGTCCTACAGTGCTGTGAGGCCCAGCCGCATTAATTTGTTAATGTTAGAAATCATTGAATCGACTGTATCTGTGCTACGAATAGAGTTCCGTTCAATAAACTGGTTGATATACATATATCTCGAGTATTGTGCCCAGTTTGTTTTGTGCAAATGTATGTAACAGGAAGAACTAATTGTCGGAGACCCCCCAAAGTTACCCACATTATGGTCAGGAGTGATAGAGGAGTCGATATAGCCATGTCCGTCTGTCCGTCCGTCCGTCCGTCTGTATGAACGAAAGGATCTCGGAAACGATAATAGATAGAGACTTCGTGTTTTTTTACATTCGACTAGGACTGCTCCGGAATTTCACAAGTTTATTTTAAATCAACCCTTAGGGTAAAAATTTCTTCGGCACAAACAAAATTGAGTACACCAGTATAAAGTTAACGTCTTTCTAAGCCCAAATCAAAAAAGTTCATTAAAATCGGATAATAAATGACGATTTTATAAGCAATTGAATTTGAACGACCCCCCTTTTCTTTTCATTCATATTCGCGCAGTGAGAAGTGGTCATGTGTTTGGTCATAAGCTCGGGAAACATTTGTTTGTTAGGCGAACTGAACTGGTACAGGGCCTCTTACAGTCGGTTACGCCTGACTGAAATTTCCTTACTTGTTTATAGTCGAATTGTCCACAGAATTTCGATGTATTGCAACCCCAGAATTAATGTCTTTAATTGAAGTCCCTGCCAATAATGGAGTAGTTACATCTTTTCGTTAACTTATACATGTCAGCAGCTAACCGTTGTCCTTTGTTGTTGCTTCTAACAGCTTTAATATTCCAGCTTGGCTTTAAATGTTTTGCAACTTGATTTAGAATGTTTTGAAAGGTTTCTTTGTCTGTACCAGGTTTAATAAAATCTACTTTTATTTATTTAGTGAACTATATTATGTAACAAAATGTGCGTACGTCGAGGATGATGAAGACGATCCGTTTGGAGATGAAAATGATGCTGTGAAATTTGTATGCCACTTCATAAAGCGGATCCGAAAAACTAGAACATTGAAACGAATGTTGCCTAGGAGAGTGATAATGAACAATATAAAAAATGATCCAGTTGTTGCTAGAAGTAACTCTATTTCAGTTATGCAGAATTTTTTCAAAGACCTTGTTACTCCGAAGAAGGTAAGTATAATTCTTTGCAAAGCATCAGCCACCATATGCAAATGGATTATGATTCGACTATAAAAGTTTGGACAGAAACAAATGAGAATATTTGCTGAATTGTTTAATTATTGAATGCAAAAAGAAGGAAGTCTTTATCTTTTACCGTTTCTGAGATCCTTTCGTTCATACGGACGGCCAGACAGACAGACAGACGGACATGGCTATATCGACTCTTGATCAAAACGGGGGGGTCTCCGACCATTATTTCTACATGTTACATACATTTGCACAAAATAGGTGCAGGGCCTAACAACTGTTATTCAATTCTGTGGCAACTCCTGCAAGCGTGGGGCAAATTGTTGGCCATTAGCCATGTAATATATTAGATGTTGTTAATCTGACATCATTTATTTTGTTCACGAATCATTCCTACCAACACGGAAAATGAGTAAACGTGGTGAATTCTTAATGCTTTTGACATCACAGTTGGTAATAGGACAATGAAAAGTCATATCTAGTGCAGCCATTCAATGTATTTGTAAGTAATTATAAAAAATAAAACATTATATATGCCTATTTCTACCATTATTATTGCGGTTGCTGTCGTATTACCCTCCTAAGCTATACCAGAAAATTAAAAGATTTGTCACACATCGTAGGGATAATAGCTTGATGATTTGTGTAGTTATTCAATCTTTTTAAATATGGTCTTGTTAATCTAAACTTTTTATCATTAATTTTTTGAAACCTTCAGTTCATTATAAACTTCCACATTTTTGATATACCATGTAGCATTAGTAGAGTCTTAGATTGGTTTTGCTGAAAAATTTCAATACGAGTTACAAGATATGCTCCAAAGCTGATTTATTTTATTTATTCCTTCATGCCTTTTGCAGAATATCCATTGCATATGTTATTTCTTTCAGTAGACGGTGTATTTGTACTGGGGTCTCCTGTTTGCAACGCAATAAAAACTGTTGATCTGGCAATATTTGAAAAACTTTTCATTCATATTTTTCCAAGGTTTTAGCGGAAGTGACCAGCTATGCTGATTGCTAGTTTTCCCATTTCAGAAATCATTTCTATGTATTTTATCTCGTTTTCTTTGCCATTATAAAGGTTTTGGAATTGTTCTTGAAAATGTTTATTATTTTGTTGCCAGGCTATATTAAAATGTTCCGTTTATACCAGACAAATAAAAGAACACCTAGATTCCGCTAAGTAAATTGAATAGAAATGCATGAAATTTGTGCCTTACCAACATTTTTACACAGATAAGCGCCAAGAAAAAGTTCAAGCGCAGTAAATAAGCTCGAAGGCAGCCAACAATGCAGTAGCTCTGCAACAAGATTCTTCACCCACCAACCATCTGACACGAATATTTTTGTTTAAGCAACTCGCCTGGTATTTCTTAACATTCCGAACAACCAAGAACTTCGAATGCAATAAGCTGTAAAATATGAGATCTAAGGGCATTCTCTCAATTTGACTTTTTTTCCTTCATTTCCTTTTTTTCCTGCATTCAGGCGCTTGCAATGCACAGTAGAATTTTTGTTATGCTCAAAGTGGGCCAGAAAATATTTTAGACATACACTCACAGATTTTTATGCTCATGAATGCATATCTTTGCAAGAAGATGTGGGAAAAAAATATCACCATTAGAAAGTAAAAATGCTTGTGGACAAAGTTTTCTGAATTCTTGCATTCTTTTGATAAAATTTTCTTATTTTCTTTAACTTTGAGTTTATTAAAAAGTGTTTATAAATAACATAAAAGTAAGAAGTTCAGGAAGTCTGCTAGTTCAATAGCTAAATTATTGTATTAGACTTTTGTGTACAGAAAGGCATAACATTTTCGGTAAATATGTTTAGATTGGTATTGCATTCAACCTCCAAAGTTTTGTGCAAACCAAATAGAAAAAGAAAAAACAAATCTTTTAACATTTTCAATTTTCTATTAAGCAGCTGAACTAAAAGTGCATTGCAAAGAATAGGCAAACAATGGCGAAATATAGGTCAGTTAATTTTGGTGGAAATATCCTTTTGTTTGCGTAAGAAAGGAATATGTTGAAAGTAAATTAGGGTAAAGAACAATTTAAAAGTTGCCAGCGTCTCCTAAATTTGTATAAATTCCATTAAAAAATATAATGACATAAAAATGGAAAAAATTAAATCCAGCGAAAAAAATAAGCTTAACATATAAACAGATATATTGCTAACGAGAAGATTATTCGATAGACAGTTTGCATATTCAGACAATTTCTGCCTGCCTGTGAAGGAAAATTGGTGCTACGCGCGGCTAGCCTGTGGTCTGGTACCACACCGGAGGAAAGGACTTAGAAATTATTATTAGTCAGAAGTCCAAATTCACACACTGAGACAGCAAGGCTGACACAATTTTGAAATAGGCTGCTTTCGAGCTACTATCCTCTTAAATAATGCCAAGTCTGACTAATAAACTCACCTTCAAATGACTTGCTGTGATTCATGGACGAAGATGTAGCACAAGAACCATGGGTAGTGAGTGAAAGTACTTGTGGCGTGAACTACAGGAGACATAATCTTCTATGGCGAAGAAACTAGCGTACGATCGTAGACATGAACATATATCGTAGTAAGAGCTAAGACTAATGTCTTCTTCTGTTTGCTGCAACAATAAGCATCTCAGAGTGTTAGCATGCGAGGGAGGAGCGACATCAGAACATTGTTCAGCAGCCAACCACTTTCTTTATGGGGGAGCAAGGACAACAATAAACCTATTTTGAAATAAAAACCCTTGGAAAAACTGTTGACAATACCTTAACGACGAATAATTATTCCATATTGTTTGATAACTGAACCTTATCGAGTATTAATTATCCGCTCAGTTCGAAGGACTAGGAGAAGCACTACAGTAAAACAGACGCTACCCACCAGAAGGACTTGTTCAAGCCTGACATTGTTGAGAGCGCCTCCTAAATTATAACGAAACTAAACTCCTAAATTAAAACGACTTAAGCAAAATAACATAAATCGAAAATAATTGGAGCTGCTCATGGAAATCCATTTCCTGGCCTACTTAGCAGCTGATCATAAATGAGATCTTCACTGGCATCGAAGCGCTTGGGCAGGGCTTAGTGGGAAACTAGGCGGCTATTGCAAAAAAGAAGTTAATCCATGTTATCAGATTATAAATAATCTGTCATAGTGGTGCATTTCCAAACAACATTTTAATCTACTTCGCAGTCAGGTTGCATTTAAGAAAACGTCTTCGTAGCTCAACAAAAGCCATTTCCTTCAGACCACTGTGGCTGCACTAAAACAGACCACACTCTCAATCGAACTTATCTACCTATTCTTGCATATCAAGTACCCAGATGGCCATGAAGTGCGCCAGGGTTGGATTAACGCTGCTTGTGACTTTCTCGTTGATTCGCGGCATTCATAGGTTTTTAAGTAGATATTATTAGTTTTGACTAGAACTACCAAATAGTTAAGTAGTACACAGTAGGTAATGACGGTGGGTTGTCATGGCTTAAAAGTTCTCTGGCCAGAACACCAGCTGATTATACTCTGCAGCTCTTGTGTACCTGCACCTTAACAAAAAACGGATCATGATGTTGATGGGAGTTGTAACAAGGCGCTGTACCATTAGCCATATCTGAACTTCTGCCACTGCTGTAACGACTAAGAGGGTATGGAATTTATACTACACCAGCTATGTGACAGCACTACATTTCTTATCAAATGGTTCCGATTTCGCAAAAAACCAATCCTCGAAGATCTGCAAAGCGTAAAAAGCGTCCCATTGAAGAAACTTGTCCACTTCATTGACTCTACGGTATGTTTTCAAGAGTGCAGAGAATCAAATTTAATCAACTAAGCTACTAACAAACTAGCCAAAGAACAAATAAAATAAACGAAAGATATTATGCATCATAATGAGCCAACTGACCTCTGGGTGAACTCGATATTCGTTGAGCAGCCTGATTTACCACAACACGCCGTAATGTTATGGCGTCATATAGGTCATCTGTCAATAGTCAACCCAAGATGTTGAACAAAATCGCATAATGGGACTTTCAGCTAAAAACAGTCGTGCAATCTGCTTATTAGGCTACAGTAAGAGATTCATCGGTAAGTATCTGCAACACATTACCCTTAGAAACACCTGCTATGCTGTTTATAAATTCTGTCTCATCATTATCGAACATCTTTAAATGGTAGGCTAGCTTAGCAGACTTTGTCAAACGCCTTTTTCACATCTAGCAAAGAAGCAGAGCAGTATTTTTTACTTTTGAAAGCTTCCACACTTAGACCAGCAAACGATGACTCTGCTCTAGAGTGCCACGATGATGCTTCATGGTTTATGTAAGCTACTTAACTATTAGTACTAGTCCATACGTTTGCTCTAAATACATTGATATAGAAAAGCAACTGATAAAACAAATAAAAGTTCACGCTGTTGCAATATTACCAATAATACTGTACAAATTTAATTGGATGCATTTGACTGAATGAACATATTTAATTAGAACAGTGTCTACAACGAGGGGTGATTTGCTGCAAACATGAGCAAAAATTGTTAATAATAGAACATAATGCAATTATCAATATAATATAACACGTTAATAGCAGGAGTGTGCACTAAATAAGTAATTAATTCTGCTCGACAAGAAGCATTTAATTTGATGTAAACTTTTGCGAATATATTTGCCAACCAAAACCATTAAAAACATATAAGAATGCAGGAGTTCTCAATTATTTTTTAATCTTTATTTGTTTGCAAATTGAACAAGATATAATTGCCATTAGTTGGCGCTTTTCTCTATCGAGATTCTCTACTTAAATGAAAAATATATTTCAATCTGTTTACATTCTTTCGAAGCTGTACACAAACAGACAACAATAAAATATTTAAACGATTATATGGCAATAATAATAAAAAGCAATAGCAATCATAAGCGTTTTATTGTCAACGACATCAATAAAATATTTAAAACGCGAACAAAAGCCAGAAATGAGCAACGAAAGCGAAAACAAGATGCTATATTATACAAGAAACTAAGTGTACGTACTTGTATATCTGGAACCATGCACATTCGAAATGGGAAAACTTTACACTGCGCTCAATGTAAACTGATTGCACAAAATCACATCAAGTGCTTTGATTTCCTTCACTCACTCACTCACTCACTCACTCATTGCTTCAAAAGACACTTGTCATCAACATCTTTCTACAGCATATCGTGTATTCCACTAACTTTGACTCGGCTTCGCCTTCATTTCGTACGATTTCGACTTTGAAGTGGATTTAAGCATTTGAATTCAATCGCATATCAGCGCAGCATGACGGCATCAAACCACAGCAAGCGATTCAGCATTATCCTTTTCCCAATAAATGCCTTTTATTGCGTTCAATGCGAGTAGCTGCTCTCCTTGTACGAGTAGTACATATAAAAGTCCTTGCTGCTGCTGCTCGCTCTACACTTCTACTGAGTATTTTTTTTTATTTTTTTATTTTTATCAGCTTAGACTTGTTAGTGGCATCTTTTCGTTTACAAGTCCTATAAATAAATAGCAGGCGGTTGGAGAACTAAGGATGCGCTCAGAAATTGCGTTGATCCGTTCGAAATCGCGACGAAAAATCAGCTTTTTACGAAAACGTAAAAAAATAAAGCGTAGTCTTTTCTGATGGGTTGCCGTTGATAAGTTTGTAATTTGTATTGAGTCGGACGGATGAAAGCCGGCGCAAAAAGGAAGCAATTTTGTTTTTACGGCAAATCGTTTTTAATAAGCAATTTTTATGATTTTCGATTCGTTGACTATGATTTGCTTCTTTGTTAAATTAAGCATTGAAATAGTAGTTTATTTCCATAATTTTTCAGCAATTTCAATACATATATGCAAGTCGAAGCAGAGAGAAATTCATTGATATGTAAATATCAAAAGAATATTTTAAATAGAAATTTGAGATTTCCCTGTGGCATATAAATCATTTCACTCCAGTTCGGTTCTTTAGCTTAAGACAAAACATTTTTATATGCATGCACTTGAATTTGCTTCAATGGAATTTTCAGCAATGTTGCGTTTGGCTCGGCATTTTTTTTAATTACGAATGCATTCCTAAACCGTTTGTAGTTTATCAATTATATGTATGTACCTTCAAGGTAAATAGCTCAGATCACGGTGCAGATTTTTTTAAGCTATCACAAGTTTAAAATATTTCATATGTATCATGAAAGTTTAGGTCTGTGATGGTGAGTGATTGTAATAGTCGGGTTGAGTAGTGGGAGAGCGAGTGCAATAGGAGATAGAGGTGTAATTAGGGGAGAGTGATGGGGAGCCTTTTTATCGCATGTGGTTATGATGCGATAAATAGGAATAGGTGAGAGGTATACATTTTTTTCGATGGAAGAAAAAGGAAAGTGTTCTGTGTAGTGAATCTAAGAACCAGAGAGTAATGCAGTTTGTTTGAGAGATATTGTGTTGTGGAAGGAAAACTGTATCTGATCGGACAGCGATTTAACAGCGTATACTACATATAGCGAGATCCAAAATTTCAACCAAATATATACAAATGTACATACTTAAACCTAGATGATAGGATGAGTGAATAAGGAAAGCGAAGAATTTTAATGTTCTATTTGGCAGATTGGTTGGATGAACTCAGTGGAGTCTACTTTTCGCCCTTACTCCGTGATTATGTCTTTGGAGCCTTCCCGCCAACTGGTTCGGATGATTTGCAAGCTTGTCGAGATATGCAGCAGCTTGACGGTTTATAATATCTCCGAACATCGGTTCTTCTGGTGTTCTTTTTCAATGTCACTGTTGCGTATGTACCATGTCGCACCAATCGGTTTGCATGCGACAATAAAAAAACAATTAAGGAAATTTCAGTCGGGCGTAACCGACTGTAAGCGGCCCTGTACCAGTTCAGGTCGCCTAACAAACACATTAAATGTTTCCCGAGCTTATGACCAAACACATGACCACTTCTCACTGCGCGAATATGAATGAAAAGAAAAGGGGGGTCGTTCAAATTCAATTGCTTATAAAATCGTCATTTATTATCCGATTTTGATGAACTTTTTGGATTTTGACTTAGAGGAACATTATCTTTATACTAGTATACTCCATTTTTCGCCAAATAAATTTTTTGCCTTGGTGGTGATTTTATGGAGAAAGGGGGGAGGGGCAGAATTTTAAAATAAACTTGTGAAATTCCGGAGCAGTCCTAGTCGAATGCAAAAAACACGAAGTCTCTATCTATTAACGTTTCTGAGATCCTTTCGTTCATACGGACGGACAGACAGACAGACGGACATGGCTATATCGACTCCTCTATCACTCCTGACCATAATGGGGGTAACTTTGGGGGGTCTCCGACCATTATTTCTACCTGTTACATACATTTGCACAAACCCAATAGGCTCTTGTACCTTCGGTACAGGGCCTAACATGTAAGGAAATTTCAGTCGGGCGTAACCGACTGTAAGCGGCCCTGTACCAGTTCAGGTCGCCTAACAAACACATTAAATGTTTCCCGAGCTTATGACCAAACACATGACCACTTCTCACTGCGCGAATATGAATGAAAAGAAAAGGGGGGTCGTTCAAATTCAATTGCTTATAAAATCGTCATTTATTATTCGATTTTGATGAACTTTTTGTATTTTGACTTAGAGGAACATTATCTTTATACTAGTATACTCCATTTTTTGCCGAATAAATTTTTTGCCTTGGTGGTGATTTTATGGAGAAAGGGGGGAGGGGCAGAATTTTAAAATAAACTTGTGAAATTCCGGAGCAGTCCTAGTCGAATGCAAAAAACACGAAGTCTCTATCTATTAACGTTTCTGAGATCCTTTCGTTCATACGGACGGACAGACGGACATGGCTATATCGACTCCTCTATCACTCCTGACCATAATGGGGGTAACTTTGGGGGGTCTCCGACCATTATTTCTACCTGTTACATACATTTGCACAAAACCAATAGGCTCTTGTACCTTCGGTACTGAGTCTAAAAAAAATAACCACTAAGGCCAAGAAACAGCTCATTTCGAAACAATCAACAGCAAAAATGCAAATTATGGAACTTCCGCTTTCATTTTTGATTCCTTCTTGTGAGTTTTGTTGCATTATGCTTGAAATTGCTTTCAAAATTTTGTTCACTATTTAGAGATTCTCAATTGTTCACATTTTTAGAGTACTCCATGTAAAAATTTGGTTGTTCACCACATCACCATAGCAAGTTGTACACTATATAGAGTGTTCACTATATCCAGACACAACTGTATACGATTTCTTTGAGTATTTTATTGGAAATGATTTATTTAAATCAAATAACGCGTAGCTATAAAACCATATTTGACACTTTTTCTGCGTTTAGTTATAATTATTTATAGTTCATTTGAATATTTTAGCGCTTTTAGTTTCTGAGATTTCGTAATTTATTTATACATCTATCGACTCGATCATAGTTTTGCTAGAAACGCTCAATTTCGTCTATCTTACGTTAATCATTATTCAATAAAATATTTCATTTTTGTTCAGATCGAATCACCAGATGACGAAGTCTTCATAAAAATATGTACCAACTTTTTGATTTTTTGTATGTAAAAGTTTTCTTGTTTTGGTTAATTCATCTTTTCGTGGTCCAAATCGGATTAGTTAAAAAAGTGGCATCGTACAAAAATGCGTGTCAATATATATATATATATATATATATAGATATGTCCGTCTGTCTGGTCTTGAAGAACAATAATTTGGAGACTACAAATGATATATATTTAAGTTTGTATATTTACCCAAAACCGCACAGTAATGTTTCATTATTATTGAGCGGATTGTTGAAGGTTGAAATGACGTATTTTCGATGTTGAAAATCGCATCAAGGGCAGCAAGTGAGTCTGTACATATACAAGGTTAGTGGCTTCCATTAAAGCTATAACATCCGCCGAATATACAGAAGAAAAATCTGGTAAAAGACCAAGCTTAAGAATCGCCGTGTCTGTGGTTACTGCATAACCCGAGACTTTTTTATTCAATGAAATTTCAGTATAAAAGAAAGAATAGTTGCCTTATTTTTGAACTATTTCTAAGAACTGTTTTTAATATATGTACTTCGCCAATGCGGAAAACGGTTTTTTTTGGATTAATAGGTATACGAAGACTTTTAGTAGCATTTAAAGATCTATGCAGAGTTAAGGCTTTGAATTTTGGAGTGTGAGTGTTGAAATTAAATTTTCTATTAGCTATGCATTTGATGACATTCAATGAGTTAGTTAGTGATTTTAGTAATTTGGAGTTAATTGTTAGCGCCAAGATTCATCTCATTTACGTCCTATTTTTCTACAAACATGTTTGTGTTCAAAGAAAAAGAAATATAGAAGGATTTGTGAAATAGGTTTCTTGAAGACAAATTATTTTAGAGGTAATACTGTTTGATGAAAAGTAGAAGCTCATTGTTATTGTTTCTGTAAACGTTTAGATGCCATTAAATAAAGAAGATTTACTTTGGACAACCATTTAAATATAAATAGAATATATAGAAATCCAACAATTACAGCGGCAAATTGTGAGAGCGGAGATAATTGATATCTCAAAGAAAGAATAGGCCCATGTGATTGGTCGATAGCTCTAACTGGATTATGACTACCTTTGATCCAATATTTTAGTTAAGAAACTTTTATTATTTTTTAAGATTTACTTTGGACAACCATTTAAATATAAATAGAATATATAGAAATCCAACAATTACAGCGGCAAATTGTGAGAGCGGAGATAACTGATATCTCAAAGAAAGAATAGGCCCATGTGATTGGTCGATAGCTCTAACTGGATTATGACTACCTTAGATCCAATATTTTAGTTAAGAAACTTTTATTATTTTTTAAGATTTACTTTGGACAACCATTTAAATATAAATAGAATATATAGAAATCCAACAATTACAGCGGCAAATTGTGAGAGCGGAGATAACTGATATCTCAAAGAAAGAATAGGCCCATGTGATTGGTCGATAGCTCTAACTGGATTATGACTACCTTAGATCCAATATTTTAGTTAAGAAACTTTTATTATTTTTTAAGATTTACTTTGGACAACCATTTAAATATAAATAGAATATATAGAAATCCAACAATTACAGCGGCAAATTGTGAGAGCGGAGATAACTGATATCTCAAAGAAAGAATAGGCCCATGTGATTGGTCGATAGCTCTAACTGGATTATGACTACCTTTGATCCAATATTTTAGTTAAGAAACTTTTATTATTTTTTAAGATTTACTTTGGACAACCATTTAAATATAAATAGAATATATAGAAATCCAACAATTACAGCGGCAAATTGTGAGAGCGGAGATAACTGATATCTCAAAGAAAGAATAGGCCCATGTGATTGGTCGATAGCTCTAACTGGATTATGACTACCTTAGATCCAATATTTTAGTTAAGAAACTTTTATTATTTTTTAAGATTTACTTTGGACAACCATTTAAATATAAATAGAATATATAGAAATCCAACAATTACAGCGGCAAATTGTGAGAGCGGAGATAACTGATATCTCAAAGAAAGAATAGGCCCATGTGATTGGTCGATAGCTCTAACTGGATTATGACTACCTTTGATCCAATATTTTAGTTAAGAAACTTTTATTATTTTTTAAGATTTACTTTGGACAACCATTTAAATATAAATAGAATATATAGAAATCCAACAATTACAGCGGCAAATTGTGAGAGCGGAGATAACTGATATCTCAAAGAAAGAATAGGCCCATGTGATTGGTCGATAGCTCTAACTGGATTATGACTACCTTTGATCCAATATTTTAGTTAAGAAACTTTTATTATTTTTTAAGATTTACTTTGGACAACCATTTAAATATAAATAGAATATATAGAAATCCAACAATTACAGCGGCAAATTGTGAGAGCGGAGATAACTGATATCTCAAAGAAAGAATAGGCCCATGTGATTGGTCGATAGCTCTAACTGGATTATGACTACCTTAGATCCAATATTTTAGTTAAGAAACTTTTATTATTTTTTAAGATTTACTTTGGACAACCATTTAAATATAAATAGAATATATAGAAATCCAACAATTACAGCGGCAAATTGTGAGAGCGGAGATAACTGATATCTCAAAGAAAGAATAGGCCCATGTGATTGGTCGATAGCTCTAACTGGATTATGACTACCTTTGATCCAATATTTTAGTTAAGAAACTTTTATTATTTTTTAAGATTTACTTTGGACAACCATTTAAATATAAATAGAATATATAGAAATCCAACAATTACAGCGGCAAATTGTGAGAGCGGAGATAACTGATATCTCAAAGAAAGAATAGGCCCATGTGATTGGTCGATAGCTCTAACTGGATTATGACTACCTTTGATCCAATATTTTAGTTAAGAAACTTTTATTATTTTTTAAGATTTACTTTGGACAACCATTTAAATATAAATAGAATATATAGAAATCCAACAATTACAGCGGCAAATTGTGAGAGCGGAGATAACTGATATCTCAAAGAAAGAATAGGCCCATGTGATTGGTCGATAGCTCTAACTGGATTATGACTACCTTAGATCCAATATTTTAGTTAAGAAACTTTTATTATTTTTTAAGATTTACTTTGGACAACCATTTAAATATAAATAGAATATATAGAAATCCAACAATTACAGCGGCAAATTGTGAGAGCGGAGATAACTGATATCTCAAAGAAAGAATAGGCCCATGTGATTGGTCGATAGCTCTAACTGGATTATGACTACCTTTGATCCAATATTTTAGTTAAGAAACTTTTATTATTTTTTAAGATTTACTTTGGACAACCATTTAAATATAAATAGAATATATAGAAATCCAACAATTACAGCGGCAAATTGTGAGAGCGGAGATAACTGATATCTCAAAGAAAGAATAGGCCCATGTGATTGGTCGATAGCTCTAACTGGATTATGACTACCTTACATCCAATATTTTAGTTAAGAAACTTTTATTATTTTTTAAGATTTACTTTGGACAACCATTTAAATATAAATAGAATATATAGAAATCCAACAATTACAGCGGCAAATTGTGAGAGCGGAGATAACTGATATCTCAAAGAAAGAATAGGCCCATGTGATTGGTCGATAGCTCTAACTGGATTATGACTACCTTTGATCCAATATTTTAGTTAAGAAACTTTTATTATTTTTTAAGATTTACTTTGGACAACCATTTAAATATAAATAGAATATATAGAAATCCAACAATTACAGCGGCAAATTGTGAGAGCGGAGATAACTGATATCTCAAAGAAAGAATAGGCCCATGTGATTGGTCGATAGCTCTAACTGGATTATGACTACCTTTGATCCAATATTTTAGTTAAGAAACTTTTATTATTTTTTAAGATTTACTTTGGACAACCATTTAAATATAAATAGAATATATAGAAATCCAACAATTACAGCGGCAAATTGTGAGAGCGGAGATAACTGATATCTCAAAGAAAGAATAGGCCCATGTGATTGGTCGATAGCTCTAACTGGATTATGACTACCTTTGATCCAATATTTTAGTTAAGAAACTTTTATTATTTTTTAAGATTTACTTTGGACAACCATTTAAATATAAATAGAATATATAGAAATCCAACAATTACAGCGGCAAATTGTGAGAGCGGAGATAACTGATATCTCAAAGAAAGAATAGGCCCATGTGATTGGTCGATAGCTCTAACTGGATTATGACTACCTTAGATCCAATATTTTAGTTAAGAAACTTTTATTATTTTTCAGCACAATTCGAGGTAACTGACAGCAAAATACGTCTTGTAACTCCTTTCATGAATTATGAAAGTTAGGACAATGTGTTTTCTAGTTATGCGGTTGAAAATTCCATTGACATTGTCCCACTATTTACTATTTACACTGCATGTACAACTTATTTATGTAATTAATATAAATGTATTTGTTACTAAATCAAAGCGTATATAAGCATCATTAGCTGCTGCTGCTTTAACCGATTAAGTTTATTAATTAACTATCAAGATTATTTTCGCTCTATTCAAATTGAATAGCCACAAAATACGCTTAAGATATTAAGACAAAAACTGATTTTCTACAATAATTGTTTTGATAGACGATTAAGCGTCAAACTTAGTTCGATGATGAATAAAATATTAAGCAGCGATGCCACAGCTCTTTACTTCTTCCTTCGCTTATTTACAGCATAACAAATAATTGGTTTGTCTTTAAAAGCTCATAGATTTTGTAATTTAAATGCTACTACAATACAATAGCATTATTTTAACTGTTTGATTTTGTTGTATTAAATCAATATTCATATTTAATTCTATTTGAGTCTTTAAAAGCGGCCAATTATGTATTTAAATACTATTTTAAGCTTAGAATCTTAATGAGCTACCAAAACAATTTTGGTAGTGAAGGAGTTACACTTTGAGTCAAGAAAGCACTGAAGCACTTGGTACATAAACTATTAAAAATAGGCATTTAAATCATATTTTACACCATTTATGTTAATTTGCGGGACTGTGCGAATATTTGCTTTTGTTAAATATTTATTAATACATATGCCCACACGTGCGCTGAAGATTATGTAAATCTTAAATATTGATACAGCTGCAGAGGCCGATGTGCTTAAATTCTAATAATTCACAGTGCTAACATGGAAAACTTTCGCGCATGAAAATACAAAACTGAAAATAATAGCAGAAAAGGAACTCATTCCATCTTCGGTGAATGCAATTGGGACATAAATTTCCATTTTCGGTTTTATGCCCTCGAGAACTTGAAGTAATTTAACGCTAAGTTTTGTTTCACCATTTTTTTTTTTTTTTTTTTTTGTTCCTGCGCGCAGAAGGACCTGCAGGCCTTCAACACTAGCAACGTACAGTGTTGCTTTTAGCAGAAAAATGCTTGACAATAAAATAGTAAACAAGGCGCCTAACGCAACTGGGCAACCAGGCAAAAAGAAAAAACAAAAAAAAAAAAAAAAGAAACCAACAGAAAAATAAGAAATTTTACTAACCACAAAGTAAAAAAAAAAAAAAAAAAAAAAGCAGAAAGGATAAAAAGGCAGATCCGCGTCCAGCAAATGAAAGTTTTCATAGAAAAGCAAAAAAAAAAAGAAAAAAGTATGAAACCTTCAATTTCGTGCAGCCATTCATGGTCCACTTTTGCATTTCTATTTTTGCTTATGCGAGTTGGCGGCATTTTGTGTCATCATAAATACAAATTTTCAGCGGCGTAGTGAGTTGCTTAGTTGGAAGTTGGCTGAATTGTTTCAAGCTAAGTGGACGTTCAAGTGGAGCAGCCCGCATAGACAAACTTCAACTTGTCGCTTGACATTCGCCGTAGATTATTTGAAGTTGTTAACTGCAGCTTTTGATGTTGCAAATTTTGTTTATGCGCGAAGAAGTACTCTGCAAAAGTTACAATTGTGGTGAGTAGACCAATATGTAATATTTAATATACGAAACCATTAAATTGGCTACAAGTTGCCAACATCTTTTCGAGAAATCTATTTTAAGGGATTTTCATTAAAGCAATTATTTTGTAATCAATTTTTAAAAATTAGAGTGAAATTGCTTTATAGTGTACGGAGTTAGTTGGTGTCTTACCAAGTCATTAATAACCGACATTAGTTTCGGCTTTATGATGCTTTTAGCGCTTCTTTACCATGCTCTGTAACACCGCTTTAATAGCTCTGATTAGGTATGGTTACATTATAATGGCCGTCTTGGCCGTCTGCGAAAACCCATGTCATTACATTGGCCAGCTCTCTACTACTTTTGAACTTTTCTTCACTTCTCTTTAGTCTCTATATTTATCTCTATATCTCTTATTTAAGAAGCGACTTCCAAGCAGCACACGCTGTTGCTCTATGTTTGCTTCCTTCGACATTTCTACAACTTCGGCTGAAATTATGGAATCTAACTCAGAGCCTAGTGCCAGTCTTTCTATAAAGGAATGACACTTAGACCTTCTACCTGTATGAAGATTTTTTTCTGGCTACACAGTACAGTTGTACATCTAAGATTAAATTTTTACTAATGGAACTTACGGAACTTACATGTAATTAGGTTACCGCATCTGTCTATATATCTCTATACGGTTCAAGTCGATCCGTAGTATCCATGTAGTCATATGTTCTTCCCTGGAATATTGGTAGCAGTAGCCTTTCTAGCCAGTCCCAAGGTGCCAGGCTCTATTAAGTGTTTAGAATAAACCACTGAACCTTTCAAGTGGCTCTAGCAATGTTTGTAGTCACATCATAGCTCTTCCATGGTATGTTCTTACTGTCAATTGCCTACTGCTTCTCACTCGGGTAGACATCAGCGACCAAGTTAATGTCTAACTCAGCAGTTCTTTTATCGTCGAATGAGACGCTTTTGATTTTTTCTGGGTTTAGGCGAGTGTATAAGGTTCTAATCTGCATATAAGCTATGTCTCTAGATCAATTTTTTCCAGCTTGGCAAAAAGGTTTCTGCTTCAAAGCCGGTACTGCAGAGCTTGAAGCTAACAGCTTGTTTTTCGTCTAAGTCTTCATTAGTCTTCATTATCTGCTGTATCGCCGCGTGCTTTAAGATTGCAGTCGAACTCTGTTAAGCGCTGCGTTTTGGCTCTCCACCATTGATTTCGCGGTTTTCTTGGCATTATCGAAATCCAGTAAGACTTTCCTATCTTAATCTGTGTTGTGTCGAATTGAATTGTGTCGAAGTCATCTTTCGAAACTTACCTTTCCAGAATCATTGCTGTAACCTAACAACTACAAATGTTTTGCACAAAGTCTTTGGCACTGCCACCTAACATCTCACATTCTTTAGGCATGCTTCTTAAGGATGAGCTAACCACTGGAAGCTGGTTGCTGGTACCTCTGCTCAAAAAAAGCTGTCGGGAGTTTGTACACGAGATGATAACCACCTGCTCTAACAAGGTATTAGATTAGAGATGGAAAATATGGAAAAAGAACAAAGCTGGGTTCTTCGGATATACTTGAATAGTGGTTGCGAAATAAATAAATGCCTGACCGACCATCATTTTAAACTGACTTTTCGCAACTTGCCTAAAATGACGTAGTTTGTTATCCTTAAACTGAAATTCTTTCATACATAGTGTAGAAGGTTATTATAGCTCTTACAGACATCTGTTTCTATTTTTATGAACAGTCAAGTCCCTCATCTTATAAGTGAATAATTCAAATCTTTGAATTTTTATCAAACTCTCTTTTATTGTTCTCTAAAAATGGTGTTTTTCTTTGAATTTAGAGAAAAATGGAAACAGCCATTCCCAAACATTTTTAATAATGTTGTAAGTTCGGCAAGTAGGGTGTCTAGGCTAACAAGGACACATTTTTGCACCGAATCGAGGATTTCGCAGTTGCACCATTGTGATTTGATGCGATATCCTCCTTGTTTACTTCAGGGAAAGCCATTTTTAAAATGTCTTTTTATGTTTTCGAATTCATACGAGAATTCATACGAGACCATGTTGTACTCCACGTCATGACTGCTCGACAGAGATGGAGGCTTTGTTCCTTAAGAGCTTTTTCGAATACCATTTTTTTTCTTTTTCATTTTTTGAATGTTCGCCTTCATGTTAGGATATTATTTATGCTGTTTCTGACTATTTTTTTCTATTTTCTAAAACTTTGAGAATTTCCTGAGATGTCTTATATAATTAATGAGGTGGAAGAAACCAGCAAAGAATACAATTTTTATGACATATATTTTCGATTACATAATTAATAAGCTGAATAGATCATTGGTTTGTCATTCAAGGCATTCAGAATATTTTGTGCAGCAACCTTGCCCATTTCATTGAAACTCGTCCAGGTGCGTGAACCCAAATGTGGCAGGATAACTATGAACAAAATATTAATTTAATATTTAGGCATAGGTCTTTATTCAAGTTATGACCCTGCTATTTGCTTACCACAATTCGGCAATGAGAGTAATGGATCATTGGCTGGCAATGGCTCAGGCGTTGTTACATCCAAACCTGCGGCTGCAATTTCTTTCGACTTCAATGCCTCATATAAAGCTTTTTGATCTACAACTCCGCCCCGTGCCACATTCACAAAGACTGCATTTCGTTTCATTTGCGAAAATGCAGACGAATTAAATTTGTGTTGTGTTTCTGTTGTTAAAGGGCAACAGACGACGAGAAAATCACTTTCCTGTAGTAATACTTCGAATGGCACATACAATGCTTTGTAGTCTGTGTCATTTATTTTACGTGTGCGCGTTGTATAGAGAAATTTTGCGATATTCCAACACTGCAAACGTTTCGCAACGGTCTGTCCAATGTTACCGAAACCAAAAAATCCAACTACCGAGTTGCGTAATTCCTGACCCAACATCCAATCAATTGATTCTTTGCACCATTCAGAACTGTGTTTATTATAAAATTATAAACAATTTGCTTTTAAACGATTTATAGTTGCATATTCACTTTTCAATAGCATTTCGGCCCGCATGAAAATTTCTTCCTGCAGAGATCATCAGACCAATAGTTAAATCAGCCAAGGCATCTTTCGCCGCACCTGGTGCATAACCCAATGGTATACCACGACATTTGAAATCTTCTATAACAACGTGATTCATGCCTGTTGATATGGAAGAGACTGCTTTCAGTTGTGCACCGGCAGCATCGATTATCTCCGCATTTAGTTGCTGAGTTGACGCCCATAAAATGCCATCAACGCCGCTTAGCTTTTGCAATAGTTCGGCACGTGAACAGGGCCATTTTTCGCAGCATATTATTTTGCAACCGTTTGTGCAAAGTAGCTCAAGTGCTGAGACGATCACTTTGGTATGCGTGACGAATACTTTATATAACCTTTGTGTTGCGGTGGAGGACATTTTGTTGCATGTGGCTTAAATCAGCATAAGCAAATTTTTCGCGTATTAATGATGTAAGTTTTCAATTATTGATGAAAAATATTTAATTTTTGCTCTGTTAGATAAAGCTTGCTTTCGATTTTAAATTATTTATTATTACTAATTAAGTTCTCCACTAACGAAAGGTTATCCATGGCCACTAAGTTCCCTATGTTCATCATAATTTTTCACAGACATCAGGTTCCTTAAGAACATAAAGTTTCTATAGACATCGGCGTTAACTTTGTGGCTTCAATATTTCTACTTCATAAGCATTTCTACTTCAAGAAATTAAAAAAAAAATGGAAAATATAAGGTGTAGAATATTAAAGAAAGAGTATAGGAGAGATTCAAAAATATTCTCAGTCATTGGAAAAAGTGTTCATCAAAAAATTCTTGAAAATAGAGGTGGAGTTTGGTGCAGCAGTCGTTTCCCCATTACCGGCGCCACGTAGTGATGACGGTCATCGTTCAGCGAAATCTTCGTGGCAACACAACGTCCAAGTTGTCAAAAAACAGGCAAGAAGAGAAAGGATGTGCTCCGTCAAAAATAACGATCGGGATATATGGCCGCAATCTAGTATCTTGTAAGACTTGATGGCTGTAACAACGAAGATCCTGAAGAAGAAGAACGGGTATAATGTGGCATATATGAAGTTTTCTAGAATTCTCAAATAGACGCTACCCGATACATCAGAATGCTATTTAATATAGTCTGATATTCCTGAGAGCTCCTCCTAATTTGTTATAACGCACCTTCGAAGAAGCCTTTTTCAAGACTTCTTCGAATTTCAAAAACTGCACAAATGCGTAGTAGAAGCCAGAGCTTGGTTAGATAAGAATGGAAACAATAATAATTTAATCCTAAACATGGTTAGAACCATTGGAAAGACTTTGCAAAAGACTTCGAGTTGACAACGCTCCTCGGCATCAAGGAAGCGTTCAACAAATCGATATATACCTAGCTCGCACACTCGTAAATCATTCGGTGAGTTGGGTAACGAGAAATGAACTCCAAACACTGCTTGTCGCAAATAAGGATTGTGAACGGGAGGAGCGCTTTAAAGGCAGAAGTTATAGCTAAACTGCTGTAGAATTTGTTTCTCAGCGATGTTATCACAAATTTCAAGCAGATTAACTGGTGCAACTGGCAATACTAAAATTCGAATCTACAGTCCCTTAAAATATGCACTTTATCCTTGGCTAACTACAACGGAACTGTCTTGTGTTTTACCCAAAAAGGATGCAACTTACATAAGTACAAAACGGAGCTTGCCTGCACGCAACTGAGTGCCACTGCATCTTATAGCCATTCCTAAAAGAACAAATCTAATTTTTACATTTTAGAAAATAATTGAAAATTAAACATATCCACAAGAATTTCCTTTTCCTTTGTACTAACACATCCTTTCTTCAGCCAATATTAGCTTTAAGTCACAAATCAAGTTTACACTGTTCGCTTTGGTTGCTAACAATTTTGCCACAAGGTTTGCTTTTAAATAACTATCGCAGTAGTCAATAAATAAAATGTTTATCAAGCCACTCGCGGCATTTGCCTTCCACAAGGACTCACTAACTCATAGCACGATACAAAAGCTAAAGTAGCGCAACCAACCGTACCAACCAACTGTGTAGCTATATGCATTATTTAGCATTTTTTTCTCACTCATTGTTGGTAGAACACATAAAACTATCAGAGCAGCGATGAAGCGCTATGAATATACACACATAAAAACAAGTAAGAAAATACAGTCAGGCGTAACCGACTGTAAGAGGCCCTGTACCAGTTCAGGTCTCCTAACAAACACATTAAACGTTTCCCGAGCATATGACCAAACACATGACCACTTCTCACTGCTCGAATATGAATGAAAAGGAAAGGGGGGTCATTCAACTTCAATTGGTTATAAAATCGTTATTTATTATCCGATTTTGATGAACTTTTTGGATTTTGACTAAGAGGGACGTTAACTTTATACTGGCATACTCAATTTTTCTTGTGCCGAAGAAATATTTCTCCTTGGGGGTGATTTTATGGGGAAGGGGGGAGAGGGGCAAAATTTCAAAATAAACTTGTGAAATTCCGGAGCAGTCCTAGACGAATGCAAAAAACACGAAGTCTCTATCTATTACCGTTTCCGAGATCCTTTCGTTCATACGGACGGACGGACGGACGGACGGACAGACGGACAGACGGACAGACGGACATGGCTATATCGACTCCTCTATCACTCCTGACCATAATGGGGGTAACTTTGGGGGGTCTCCGACCATTATTTCTACCTGTTACATACATTTGCACAAACCCAATAGGCTCTTGTACCTTCGGTACAGGGCCTAAAAAGGATATTTTATAAAGAGTTGTAGAACTTTTTTGTTTGTTTTTGTTTTTGTTTTTAAATTTAAAACTGATAACAGAAAAATTCACTTTTTGCAAATGTGGAGCCTATCTTTTGAAACAATTAGCCAACTCATATAAGCCTTTAATATATGGGATGCATTGCTCGTATCTGTATTATTTCTACGTTGTTATTAAATGGCATAGATATATCGGATGTATATATATATATTGTATACGGCACCGTACCCAAAAAGCTACTCTGTGGAACACCTGTTCCTTTAGGACAAATCGTAGAAACCTCATCTCTGCAAACATCTCTGAATGCTCTTTTCCTAAGGTATGAAGCAAAAAGTAGAAAGAAAGACGCTGGTAATCATTTTCTCAACTTTAAAAGGAGCTCTTCGTACCATATACAGTCAAAAGGTAATTCGCTGACATTGCTCAGTAGCTCCATGCTGCTACCAAATTGATGATAAGAAACGATGTTTATTTATTTAGCCTTTGTAGTAAACCATATTCTTTCAAATATTTTCAAATCGGACAATAATTCCTGGCATTTCAGGCTTACATATCATCTCAATTTTAGCACATTTCTACTTAGAAGTAAATAGTATAGCATTGTAAATCAAGATCAGAAACATAATGCACTTCTTCGGCAATATTTGAACTATTATTCATTCTTTTTTTGTAATATCCTGAAGAATTTGCAACTTTGAGTGGTTTAATTTGATCTCTAAACTCTGCAAGGCGAGATCCATTTGACAAACAACTTCAAGTGTTCAGTTTGGCTGAAATGTTTATACAAGATTTTTGCCAAATACATACGGGTTAGCCTTATGAAGAAGTAAATGTTATCTGACTTTTGGTCTTTTAACACCTTTTGTTACTTTCCGAAGATTGTATTTAATTATCAATTCCAGAAGACTAATCTAAAGAAAGTAATAATGACCATGCAAGCGGGGCCGCTATAGCACTATTAAGAAATCTCTCAACTAAAAAAATTTTGCATAAATTCCGTATGAAAAAAACATCTTTTTGCTTGCACTTTATTACTAAATCGCAGCAGTTTTAAATGGCAAAGGGAAAATATAATTTCCATCTACTTCCTATCTCAAATCTTTCTTGAAGAATGCTTTCTACTTTCCTTTTATACATTTTCAACTTCCCAAAATGTTCTAATCTTATCAATAATCTAAACTTTCTTCGTTAAACGTTGTCATAGCACAATACTTTGAAGCTTTATACTCGGTAACTGTACCACCTATCTGTAGCTGTAGCTGTACTATCCATCCAAACATATTATTCCTCAACTGAAGTTTCCCTTCGTTCAAATTTTGCAACAGGATTGTACGAAAAATCTTAAGATTTTGTAATTGAGTTAACATTAGCCCGCATTAAGATGATATCAGTTATGCAATCCAAAAATATATACCATCAATTGAAATACAGAATAGAAATTTTTAATTTTTAATATTAAAGTTCCATTAATTTTGGTTTTCAGTAAACTTCAGCAATATCAATTTTTTAAAGTAAACTAAAAAATAAATTTTTTAATAAACTGCCAAAATTGATATCACTTTTAATAACTATTCTCTATAAAAATATTTATCATTTTAAAGAAACACCCTTTAGTTGTATAAAGTGTAAAATGGCATTAAAACTTAGTTGGTTGTTTAGTGGGTTTGTTGGTTTGTCCTTGCACTTGAGCAATAATGGAAAAAATAATAACTGAACAAAGTAGAAATGTAAAAAAAAAAATTGTCACAATGTGCAAATGGCTGCCAGAAATGTTGTAGATTCGTTTAGCGAAGTGTGCAAATTATTTATGCCACTCTGGCAGCATACAAACAAACAAATATAACACACAGATACATATATACAAACGCGCGGTTTGGTTGTTGGGTTTATTAAAAAAAAAAAAATAGAACAAATCCAACTAAAACGACTTGCTACTATACACAATTACAAAAAGCCAGATTGCCACTTTCACTGAAATGTTACTTGCCGCCGCTGCCACTTTACTTCGAGAACCTTCACACACACACATACACACCTCGATCTGGTAACACTTTTCGACACTATGGCTCTGCCTTACGCCACATACCGGAAGTCGAGTCTTTTGTTTTCATTTCCGTTATTTAATGCAAGCAGTGCCGCCATTGTTGCACAGGTGGCTGTCGTGTTGCCGCATGTTGCAAGTTAAAACTGTAAAAGGTGTTGCAGCTACTGTGCGCACCTACTGGTAGCGCATGAAAAATTCGTATGCAATTCCCATAATTCACACTGCTGTTGCTTTTGTGCGCTACTTCTAGACCTTCCTCACTCCATCTACATATATATTCATATGTATGTGCTGAGTTTTATATTTCAACAGTTGAAAGCATAACTTTCCATCTTACCACATTTTGCTGTCTAGAAGTAGTAGTAACCCTTCACATGAAAATTTTAAATTTTACTTTCTTTTCTGTTTTGGCATTTTGGAAAAAAAAAAAAAAATTTTGTGCTGGCTGTAACTAAGCATAAGAAGCACTAGAAACGCTAAGCGCCAAAGTTCTGCAGCAGCAAGTGGCATTGAAAGCAAACCAGATTTTCATGCACAGATAATAATTTTGGCTTTATTTGCATTTGCCAAACTTATTTTTTTTTTGTGCATATCTTACCTATATATATTTTTTTTTTGCTTTACATTTTCACAATTTTTCCGAAGGGTTTTTTATTTTTACCATTGCTCCGCGGCACGAACTTTTGCAGATTTATTGCCGCACACTATTGGAGTGTTGAGTATAAGTTTTCATCGGATTTTCGTGCGGTTTTGTGTTTTGGGATTATTATATGCTGATGTACTGCCTGCCAGATTGTATTAGAGCAGAGCTTGTGCTGTCAAATGGGTGAAAAAGAAATATTAATGTGGCCTTGAAAGCAAACAAAAAGTGGTAGTTGCACATCAAGCTTTCAGAGTTCCTAACTAAATAAACGAAGGTGACTTGTTGAATAAAATATTTTTAAAATATGATCTCCTAGAATGATTTTGATTGAAGGACAAAATTAAGTACGCGGTAGCATTCTGAATTTTGACTGTGGCATATGGTGAAGCTCCCTTGGACCGAAGCAACGTTTATCGGCGGCTCTTAGAGGGCGGAAAAGATGTGTGCCGGACGCTCGAGCACGTCAACAACTGACGAAAATATTGATGAAGTGAAGAAAATCGTATTGGCGAATCGTCGCATTACCGTTAGAGAAGTAGCTGAGGACCTTAATATATTGATTGGCTCCAGCCATTTGATTTTTACCAATGATTTGGGCATGAGACGGGTTCCCGCATCACATTAAGCAGCTGTTGGACTTTGTTCGCGACAACCCAAATTTTCTGCAGAATCCCGTGGTGCAACATAAGTTCTTGCCACAGGATAGAGCGGTCAATAAGGATTATTAGCAATCCGCCAGAAACGCTCGGATTTGTGAAAGAACAAAAATTTGCTTTTGCTCTATGATAACGCCCCTGCTTACACATCGTTTCATGTGCGCAATGCCGCAGCCAATGTATTCTCAAGATCTGCCTCTTTCGGCTTTTTTCTTGTTCCCGAAACTGAAAAGGCACATTAAAGGACGACGCTACGCTACGATTAAAGGTAAGAAAAAATGATTTTTTGAATTGCTTCGAGGATCGGAAAAAACGTTGGCACAAGTGTATATTAAATGGTGGGAATTACTTTATGGCGGACAGATAATATGCAGAAAATGTTCGCAATACACCTAACGCACTATTTCTCGATTCCGCTTGTATATACATATAACTTGTGGTCTTTATATTCGCCTGGAAAAATGAAGGAACTATCGAAACTTTCTGGCTTCTTCATGGTGTCTGAAGAAGTCTATAATCAAAATGTTTGGGTATAGTTTTCCTGATCCGCTTCCACTCCTTTTTTCGTTTAATTTTTTTCTCTCTCTCACTCACTCTCTTTGAATTGGCTTTCCATTCAACTCTTTTTCGCTCGATTTCTCTGTGTTTTATTTCTTTCTCTCTTTCTTTCTTTCTTTTTGACACTCTTTCCAACTTCATATTAACCATATTAATAGAATTTTTCATAAAGTGGAACTAATTAAAATAAATATTAATTTGTTTAAATAAAATATAAATTCTTCGAAACGATTAACAAATGCTATCGATTGATTGTTATCGGTATGAAAACGATTCAATATCGATTACACTTTACGTGGAATTGAGAACACTAAACTTTCAAATTGTATCTATTTACTTTTCAAAATGATTCGAAATCAAGCATAATTTAAACACAATCGACATTTTTCAAACTGTGACTTTCAACCGCACAATTCTCATTAGTAACTCATTTCGTAAATTGTCCAAGACAATGAAAGCATTTGTCTGCAAAATATTTTCCACATTGTTCCATAGCAAGCCATAAAATTATTATTATTTCAATATTTGTCTAAGCAGTTTATCATTTTGCAGACAAAACCCAGAAAAAACAAATACCTAAACAGACAGATTGGAAAGCTAAATGCCAAACGGAAGGCAATGCAGTTTTTAAGTTAAAAGACAAAACTTTTGCCACTAAATTCACAAACTGCTCAAGTTTTAAAACACAACTCCACTTAAAATCAGTGCAGAGCAAGATTTATATACACAATTTTTCACACATACTCAAATACTTTGTACAGAGAAGGAACCAAGCTGCTATAAACAAATTTTTGGTTGGTAAATTCTAGACAGGAAGTCAGGCAGGCAGGCAGGCAGCAAGTCAGCCATTGAGCCTGTTGTTGTGTGCAATGAGTTTGAATGCCTGATAGGATTTGTTAAACATCTTTTTGATTGTTCTTGTTGTTCGTAGTCTTGTTTTCAAGCTTAGAGTAGAGTTATTAAAAAACAATTTTGAAGCTTGCTGTGTATCTGTGTGTGTGTGTGTGTGTGTATTTCTGGCTCTTAGACTGTCTGATTGTGCAGAAATGTTTAACAGCTTACTAGATTTCGACTTGGCAGCATTTGACTTAAATTTTTGTTTTTGTTTCATAAGATTTGAGTTTTTTATGTGTTTAGACGCTTCATAGATTGCAGTAACTTTCATATGAAAACAAAACATTTCATTCGGTGTAAAAGTAATAGGTAATCGGATTTTTAAGTTGAACTGCTACACTTATAATTTATAAAAAATTTGGCAAGCCTTTACTATGTACGTATCTGTATATCAACAACGCAAACTCAGAACAGCTATATCAAGTTAATTTCTGGGGCGTGTAGCTGCAGTCGAGTGTGCTTGAATCCTCATTGAATCTCTAATTTGATTGGATGGTTTATTCTTATCTGGCTCCTTGCTGTCAATATTCATGAGGACAGACAGACAGACAGATATGACTTAATTGAGTGGTCACATACCTATTTGAAATATTTTGTACTGATTGGTATAAACTACAATTATTATATATCTCTAGATCCGAGTGGCATACTTTATTTGAATGAGTGTTAGATATAAACCGATATTCATATACAAACCAAGTAAGTGGAAAGATTTGAATGGAGCCTACACTTTCTAATGATCCAATATAGACCTAAATACAATAATTTATTAAATAACATACATCACATTTGCCATTTTTTAGTTAAAACAAAAATAAGTTATAAAGCAGTTCAATGCTTAGATCAGAATTCCATTAGCTCACTCAGCTTTTCCCTCTCTCTCTCTCTCTCTCTGTTCTTTCTCTATTTGTCTTTTGCAAATACATAAATCAGAAGTCAGCCAGTATGGAGCATAGAGTTCCACAGAGTTCTTCTATCTGTTTCCCTTTGTAGCTGCCAAAGAGTAGGAAGCTTGTCTACTGTAGGATGCTTTAAACAGATTGACCAAACCAGTGCTGTGTTGAGCCATTGAATCACTTTCTTCTCCCATTTTCATATTCTTTCGAGTAAATTACTAGCTCAGTCTTTGTTGGGTTAATGCCAAAAGGCTAAACCTTCTCTGAAAGTGCAACTGAAAATGGTTAGCATTCAGTTTATATAAGATGCGCTGAAATTTACCTCAGAAGTTTATCTTTTTAGTATAACCCTGCTACCAGAATGTGAAAAATTAAACAAGAGTTTATTTGAGGAAGAGCAGTCATCTTTAGAGATTTAAAACGAGTGTTCCATATGCATTTTAAAATTATGGTTTTTTAACCAGTCTACATGTCAGCTTTGTTAAGTTTTTCAAAGTTGACCAGGAAACTAATTATATCTAAAAAAATTTAGTAGTGAAAATGGCTCAGTATAAAGTGTACATATTCTTGATCAAAATCAAAAATCAAATCGACTTAGACAAAATCTTTCTATTATGTAATGTGTGGAGTGAATGTTGAAACTTTTTTAAAGTTTAAACATTCACTTCTTTATTTCGAATATTATGATTTGATGAATGCTGCAGTATTTAGTAATTTTCTTAATATTTAATGAACAACACTTGCCTAGATTCATATAAACAATTTCGAAATACAAACTTGTTGTTTCGTTACAACTTGAAAGCATTTGTGCCTATAACAACAATATGTCTTTGTATATTCTATATATAACTCATTTGAAATGCATTTATAGCTGCTTTAATAAATATTATTTCATTACTTGCTCATCACAAACAATTTGTGCAGTCAACATATCATCATACATAAAGGCATTAAAACGAATATAACGCCAACAATTTGTGCAATCAACTTAAATACTTTGTACACGGATTCGTCTCTCTGTCACTCTGAAAATCCTTGCCAAATACGTTTTTTCATGTGCTTAAAAACAACCACAAAAAGCAAATCAACACAAAATAGCAACAGAAATGTTACCCAAAAATATTATGAAACATAAAATGAAACTATTAAGCTTGCACTAGCTAAAAAGGGAAGAGATTGTAAGAGGAGAAAAGCGAGACACATGGCAGAGTGACAGAGATGGCTATATACAAACGAGGGCTGTAAAAAAAAATTTTTTTCAAAAAAAAAAAGTGTTAGACTTGCAACGAAAAGTATCTTAATATCAATTGTTGAATATATTAGTGCAGTGTAGTAGTCTACATGAGTTCACCCAAATATTATGTCAAAGAGAGTACCTCAGAATAATAAGGAACGACTGAGTAAAGCAGAATGTAGGAATAAATGCAGCTGAAACATTCAGAGTAATCAAATTAGACCAAACGCTGATACAACAAATTAAGTTGCTAAGATTTGCTCTCCCATTTTAGTTCAAATCTTCTCATTAGTATTGTGCGGACAAACATTTTCGCCTTCAATGCCTCAAGTGCCGATTTGATTTAATTCATGCAGAACTCCAGAACATTATACAATAAAACAAATATCTTAAAACCCTGTTCAACGCATACACCAATTTATCAAACCGCCCTCGTTGTATAATATTTGACAGTCGGAAATGCGCCATATGGCATGCATTTCACTACAACGAACGAAGGCAGTCGAGTCGAGTCGAGTCGAGTCGAGTCGCAAGTTGCATGCCATTTTTGGCAATAAAAACTAATTAAATCTGCACGGCGCAAGAAAAATCAAGATAACGAGAAAGAGCGGGAGAGCAAGATTGACATAGTAATGGCTAAATAGAAAGACAGAGACAGAAGAAGGAAACAGAAAACATGCCAACAACAACAACAACTAGGAAACATGCTTTAACACTTTACGCGCATTTCCGGTTTGCATTCACACTTTTCGTTTTCGGCTTTCTATCTCTGTTTTACACACACTCTGTCTTGCGCTATATCACTCTTATATATTGCTTTATCTATCTCGCTCTTTCATGTAGAGTTTTTTCATTGTAGTGGAAATGCACAAAGTGTTTCCTTTTTTTTTTTTTTTTTTTCTCAGCTGAACTTTTTGCTTTTAAAATTTAATAACCCAAAAGTTTGTTTATGTTTTTTGTTGTATGCTAATTTTTTTGTTGTTTTTGTATATTTTCCCACGCTTTTTGAGTAAGTTCGTCGACTTAAACGTCACTAGTTGGCGTTGTTGCATATGCAAAATGGAGGTTAAAAAAAGCAGAATATGGAATTGTAAAATTTTCCAAAAAAAAAACAAAAAAAACAAATTCAAGTTTTTTTGTATAGTTTTCACGCTGTACAGCTGGTAGCTGGCTCAGATTTGCTGTAATTGTTGTTGTAATGATTATTGCTACCATTTATGTACCCTGCACTAGATAGCCAAGGATATAATAAGTTTGTGAAAATGTATGTAACACACAGAAGAATAGCATAATAAATTGAGTTTATATAAGCATGTCCGTTTGTTTGTCTTTCAGTGCGCACTCGGAGATTATAAATAAATAAAAGCAATAAGATGGGGTTTTTAGTTTATCCTAATTCATATGTAGTTAGGCGCGAAACATGTCTTACAGCATGTTGGTCGAGCAGTTCGATGTTAGGCTGAAACCTGTTGTGAGCCAGCATTGCGTTTTATGTTGTAACTCTAATAATTAAAAGCTTAGCAGCGCATCTTGCAGTCCTGTATGCACAATTGCAGTATGCCGACTTGTTTCAACCGAAGTCTTTGTTATTGTTGCAGTTATTTGGGTAATAAGTGTTTCAGTCTGTTTTGAGTCCTGTATTCGGTATAAAATACATATGTAA
Source organism: Leucophenga maculata (assembly GCA_035044805.1). Lineage (NCBI taxonomy): Eukaryota > Metazoa > Arthropoda > Insecta > Diptera > Drosophilidae > Leucophenga > Leucophenga maculata. Next base: position 136,537 of record JAWNNP010003312.1, read on the forward strand.
TAGCATTGTCGGCGGCGTCAGTTGCTCGTTGCTCTTTCCATTGTTGTCTGCTCTGTTGCAATTGTAGACTATGTATTTTCATTAAACAATCACACATATTCATTGTATGTAAGTATATGTTCCAAAACACATCCTTAACCGCCCTCAGACACTCCTACTTTTTATTTCAAGTACAGAAGAACTCTTCGTATAATGCTCGTAAGCAGGTGTAATTGAATGCCGTTGTGCTCAAGTGCTTTTGGCATGGCATCAGCTCAATGAGAGCAAGCTAAGCGAGCGGCAATCATCATCCTTGTAGTCCTTGTGTGTGTGTATATGTTCGCTTGTCTGTCTACTATTACGTAGACATTCTTCCGTGTTTGTCAGAATGTTTGCATGCAAAAGTTTGCCGTCGGAAGTTTTGTATACGAGTATGTCGGCATATATGTACGTGTTTGTGTGTATGTGTATGCACTCTAAGCGAATTTAGTCGGCAATAAATGTGATAATTGTATTAATTGTGCGGTTTTGTGTGAGATTCGTTTGCGGCAGCGAAAATGCTTGCTATATAATTTGTTGTGGCAAGGTTTGTGTCAAAAAATTAACAGCGAAAGCAATTTAGACAACACGAAGTGGATGTGAAATATAAGAAAGTGATATATTGAGATAGATAGATAGATGATAGATAGATGATAGATAGATGATAGATATATGATAGATAGATGATAGATAGATGATAGATAGATGATAGATAGATGATAGATAGATGATAGATAGATGATAGATAGATGATAGATAGATGATAGATAGATGATAGATAGATGATAGATAGATGATAGATAGATGATAGATAGATGATAGATAGATGATAGATAGATGATAGATAGATGATAGATAGATGATAGATAGATGATAGATAGATGATAGATAGATGATAAGATGATAGATAGATGATAGATAGATGATAGATAGATGATAGATAGATGATAGATAGATGATAGATAGATGATAGATAGATGATAGATAGATGATAGATAGATGATAGATAGATGATAGATAGATGATAGATAGATGATAGATAGATGATAGATAGATGATAGATAGATGATAGATAGATGATAGATAGATGATAGATAGATGATAGATAGATGATAGATAGATGATAGATAGATGATAGATAGATGATAGATAGATGATAGATAGATGATAGATAGATGATATATAGATGATAGATAGATGATAGATAGATGATAGATAGATGATAGATAGATGATAGATAGATGATAGATAGATGATAGATAGATGATAGATAGATGATAGATAGATGATAGATAGATGATAGATAGATGATAGATAGATGATAGATAGATGATAGATAGATGATAGATAGATGATAGATAGATGATAGATAGATGATAGATAGATGATAGATAGATGATAGATAGATGATAGATAGATGATAGATAGATGATAGATAGATGATAGATAGATGATAGATAGATGATAGATAGATGATAGATAGATGATAGATAGATGATAGATAGATGATAGATAGATGATAGATAGATGATAGATAGATGATAGATAGATGATAGATAGATGATAGATAGATGATAGATAGATGATAGATAGATGATAGATAGATGATAGATAGATGATAGATAGATGATAGATTGATGATAGATTGATGATAGATAGATGATAGATAGATGATAGATAGATGATAGATAGATGATAGATAGATGATAGATAGATGATAGATAGATGATAGATAGATGATAGATAGATGATAGATAGATGATAGATAGATGATAGATAGATGATAGATAGATGATAGATATGCAAATATGCAAAATGTATAAGATTGGTCTGCAAGATGGTTGCGCTTCAGTTTCCGTTCGGTATATTAAGCAGATTGTTTTTAAATTTTAAAGCAATTACAATTCTCAGATAGTTTTAATATATTTCATGGGAGTATCATATCACATCTGAACAATATGTTTGCGATAGGTTTTGGTGGGTGATATTGCTAGTCGTTATGTAGTCTATGCGGTGTGTCACGGGAGTATGAGTGCCCGGGAGAAAGAGTGGATGATGAATGTAATAAGAATTGTCTGCAGTGAAAATTTAGTTAAGGGTACTTAGAGTGATATTGCGATGGCGAGGAGACTGTATCTAATCGGACAAAGCGTTATTGACGCTCAGTGTGATCGGAAGGCTTGGTTTTTTTTTTTTTTGTAAATGTAACCAACAGGATATGTATTTAAATTAATAAAGTTTGCAGCCTACCTTAAGCGATAGAAGATTACAGCAAGTATCTTGGCAATCTATAGTCACGGGATATGTAATAACATGGTCTCATAAAAGTGAAACAGAAAAGAATGCAAAGCAGAAAAGTACTCAGGCCAAATAAAGCGAAGACTGCAAAGCTTTTAAGGCAACAATTGATGATTAGCACAGTCAAATTAGTGTACATAAGAACCATTCGTTAACCTTTAGCAGAGGCTCCATTTGCAAGAGATGGGCATTCCAATTAATTGGAATGGTTTGTACTAATCATGCTAAGGCGTTGGACAGAAGGAACTTACAAAAATTAAATTAAGCTACTTATTTGTTGTTGTATTCCGCAACGATTCTTGCATGTATGTACATATAAAACGTTGTGCAATTAAGATGAACTTGCCATGCTTCTAGTTAAGCCTTTAACAATTAAGCCAGTTATAATTGTTGAGATTAGCATACAATTAAGTATATTTAAATATCTATTTACAATAGAATATTAAAGTACCTAACTGTAGGGCAAATAATACTATTTATTAACTATAATTTATGAAACATTACCAACATCAAAGCAAACCACATACCACAAAACGATTAAATTACAAACAAAACGCTACTCCATCTACTTCATCAACTAACAATCAACACTGAACACGCCACAAATTAACATAAATACATAAAATTGTGTAAAACATTTAACTTTTCGATTTTATTGCCTGTTTCCGCCGCTAAGTTCTGCTAAAATGCTTTCATATTTCCCATCGTCTTCCGTTTCATAGACAAACAGCCGACTCCATAGCCTGACACTTCAACTTCCGGCAACGCTTTTGAAGCTCATTAGGTCGACGGCCATTAAATGGTAATTTGATACTTTATTGACTTCCCTTGAAAGGAAAGGTACTTCCAAACACCAAATTCAAACAAAGAAAATTATATTTCGTTGTTTGACTATTGAATAGCGAAACTGAAGTAGAATTTAAATTAGCAATTCATGCGTTTTAAAATTAAAAACAAATATTCTTTGCATCGCTGATAAACGAGTTCTGATGTGGCAGTGTAGTGCATTGGGGCATCGCTGCCAGACATATAATTTATCATCGAGCTAAGTCCAGGGCGCGACGCCTAATCGGCTGTCAGAAGGATAGCTGTAGGTAATAAGTTTTTGTGTTTATTTTAAAAGCATGCTTTGTGGTTTAGCCGTGGCAGTGTATAAAGGACAATTCTTTGTGTTGAATAATTTCAACAAGGAATGTACTTGTTTAAATTAAATTTAAAGCGAAATGATTAATATGCCATGGGAAAAATTGCGGCACATTTTACATCAAAATTGTTCTTTTAGTAGTTCGATATGGACTTATATGGAATATTTTATTGCAATTGAAGTGAGATGCTTTAAATTTTATGTTTTTACTCGGCTGTCTCGGCTTAAAAAGTCAAAGAAATTGTGTATGGCCAATTGCTTGTAGGAAAACTTATTCGCGTTTACTATATACATTTTTCGGTATTTGCAAGGGGTAAGTCGGTGGGTTCAAGGTATCAAAAAAGGATCTGGTTTAATGAGGACAATGACTTTTGTATAATTTGCATAAAAACGTTGTCACGAATGGCGGCTAACATCATTTCCATCGAGTGTAGAGTCTGTGAAACAGCATTTCACCTTAAATATGCCAATATGCAGCGAATATGTTTGTTACTGATCTGTTATGGATTCCTTTCTCTGCAATCATAAGTTAATGACTAACAATAAGTTTGATTATATAAATATTTCTTGACTCGATAAATTTTAGGGATTGTCCAATAATTTATGCGATCGACCTACTTTAACAATTTTTTCATTCCACTGTGCATATTTTTTTAAACGGCTTTTTACAATTTTATGAAGCAGTTTTGCCACTCCACAAGAGATACCTCCAAAACATGCGTTTTAAAGGCATCAACAGCTTCTTCGGAAGTTGAAAACCGCTGCCCGCGCAATTTATTTTTGATGTAAGGCAACAGGAAGAAGTCATTTAGTGCCAAGTTAGGGCTGTACGCCGGATGACCCATCAATTCGATGTTTTAAACGTCCAAAAACTCATTTGTTACAGCTGAAGTGTGAGAGCTCGCATTATCGTGATGAAGTATGATTCGACTTTGTCGGTTGGTTTTCCTCAGTTCATCGAACACTTGAGGCAAACAAATGGTTGCATACTATTCAGAGTTGAACCTCTTCTTTCCATAAGCGGCACATGTGCGGATTTCGAGAAGAAACATGTGATCTTTTGCTTCGATGTGCTGCGCGAGTGAGTAACTTGTGTTGGATTTTGCTCGTCTTAAAAGACCCAGACGGTCGACTACTGTCTTGTTTCGGGCTCATACGCATAAATCCTTTGGGGGGTCTCCGACCATTATTTCTATCTGTTACATACATTTGCACAAAACCAATAGGCTCTTGTACCTTCGTTATCTAAAAAGACTATACTTCATATATTTTTTTTTTTTTCTGTTTCCAAAAGCTGATTTCTCGACGCGATTTCAGTGCAACTGCCTGAAATTTATTTATAAAGCTTGTAAACGAAAGTCTAAGCAGATAAACATAAAAAATACACAGCATAAGTGTAGCAAGGACATGTATACCACAAGCAAAAATACGCGCATTGAGCGCAATAAAAGGCATTTATAAGGAAAAAGGATAATGCAGATTCGCTTGCTGCGCTTCGATGCTGTCATGCTGTGCTGATATGCGATTGAATTCAAATGCTTAAATCCACTTCAAAGTCGAAATCGAACGAAGCAAATCGAAAGGAAGATGAATCCGTTGCAAGTTCAGTGAGGCAGTCGATGCGATATCCTAGAGAAAGAAGATGATGACAAGTGTCTTTTGAAGCAATGCCAAGTTGAATCGCAGTACTTGTATAGCATACTTAGGCAGCATAGTTGATTTTCTCAGTTTCGAATAGTCCTTGTGCAGCTTTCTGTCGCAGGCTTCTTGTGAATGATTGCTCTCACTTTCATTGTTCATTTATGACTTTTGTTGGCAATTTAAATATTTTATTTATGTAAGAGATTGTTGAGCGATTATGATTCTTATTACTTGAAATTTATGATTATTAACACATATTCATTGTATGAACTGGGAATGCGAATGCGGTTGGAGACAATTTTAAAATTTTCTAAACACTTTCTGTTGACTTAGTAAGTCTGGCAATTATCGCAAGTTGTTGAAAACACGAAATCATTTTCACTTGTGAACTTAAATGTTTTGCTGGTGAAAAAGGTTTCTTTTAAAACTCTCTTGTGTGAGCCGATGTATAAAAGCTTACATTGTTATGGAGTACGGAAACTTGACTTCGGCATTTGATTTTGCCCATTCGGCAGAAGAAACCATTGGCTTCGCAGTGCTTCGTGCGATTGCTGTTTTGTTTCCGGCTCAACTTCGACCGGTTTCGATTGTACAATGGCCACAGTCCAATAATGGCTGACTGATGAGAAGTATTAAACAACAATCGATGAAACGATCAGATCTGCATTTTGCAGTTGCTTTAGATAGTCTTAGATAGATAAGATTAGACACCTTCAATGGGAATGGGAATATGAGTGGTTAAATTGGTGCAAATTAACAGAGCTGATTCATTTTTGATATTTAAGATTGGTAAATGATGAAAAGTATTTATGCCAATTTATTGTTGCTGCTGCTATCCCGAACAGTGTTTATTTTATTCTCTCGTATTATATAATTGTTTATCGATAAGTAAATATTTGTTCGGAATTATTTCTTTTGAATAAGCCCCTAAGCCTAAAACCTAAAAAGTAGATAAAGAGGACACATTCCCTACTATTCATAGAACCCCCTTTACAAAACCAACATCACGCATATAATTTTAAAGTGGTGAAATCTGGCCACAAATTCGGCTGATCAGCAGTGTTCTGTGTTCAGTCTTCTGTGTTTATTAATCAAAAGTTCTTAAGGCGTTTATAAAAGCTCAGAGTTCTCAAATCCGTTTCGCTTGATTTAAGCGACTGTTTATCTCGTTGTATTTGGCAAAAAGAAAAATTTGAAATTACGTGGGTTCATCAGGACTAGCACTTGTTAAAATGTTGTCAATTTGAGCTTCTTGGTTCCTATCGAGAGCTAATTGAAGACTATTGGACAATTTTTTTTTATATATTTGGTGGACACGTTCGTCACCTTTTCTAGCATAGTTTCGTCTAATCCTCTTTTTCAGACATAAAAGGGCAACAATTGTTGAAGGTTGTTGAACCGTTCGAAAATTAGTAAATTAGAAAATTCGGAGTAACATAGTTGATGGAAGTGACCTATTGCGGTCACTTCCATCAACTATAAAAAGGTCTAAGGCGGACGGGATATGTGGTCTGTGGTATGAGTGGAATGTTGGAGCGACAGTGAAAATAACTTGGCAGGTCGAGTTAGCTAGAACTTCTTGCATCTTCTAGGACTACCCCAAGAAGAATGTTTTGCGTTGAAATCATGCAATATATTTGTTTCCGAGAGTAACGAATATCTGCTCAAAATCAAGTCACGACCAAGGTTTCTGAGGTGGAGGACTTTTTCATTTTATATTAGTTTCGGTATGTCTTCTTTTGTACTGCCGTGCATAGCGAAATGGCACACTTTAGGCAAATATCTCTCTGTGATGTGGTACTGACAACTGAGGCCGGACCTTGTAAACTTTTGTGTAGAATGTTCTATTTATCTCTTAGCATCTTTAAAGCCATTTTCCTCATTTGTCTTGCGTTTTGGTACTCTTCGTTTCACTCAATAGTCCTTCTCGTATTAAGAGTTAGGCACAGCTCGGGTTTAACCAATGGCCTGTTTGGCAGCCATATCCATAGAGCGGATGATATGATATGTCTCCACAGCTCAAATATATGCTCAGAAGGCGTAAGGCGTTCGAAAAGCTATGAAGGTTTCGCGGATTTCAGCTTTCCGAAGTCTATTTTCATTGATCATGCTAAGCTTAGTTTGTACTTTGCTTTTTTGATCAGCAAAAATTTTCCGTTGAAATCTTCATGTTTGGAATACTGTTCTCAGAGAGGTCTTTCAAGCGTTTGTAAAATTATCTTTGGCTTCTTCGTCTTTACTTACAATGCAGCCTCATCTAAATTCATGTTATTTCTTATGACATCTTTGTATTTTTCAAGGACTTCTATAAAAATTGAGAAGACTTTTAAAAATATATGAAAAAAAGTATGAAGCATATACATCTTTTTGGAGAGAAGTCTTTAGTTCCATTTTAACATAAGTTTTCGCTTGTCCTCTTTTCTCAATAATGAATAGTTAAAGTTCAAAATGCGTAAAGTTATGTTCCAAATACTCATTACTTTTTTTGTTCAACAAATGCAGTCTTTAATTTACCCAGAGCTGCCGATAATAATATCAAAAGAATCGAGGAATTCAAAAAACTTTGTTCACAAACATTTTTACTTTCTAATGGTGAATTTTTTCATGCCAAGATATGCAGATACGAGTATGAGTAGCTGTGAGTGTGTATGTCTAAAAATATTTTCTAGCCCACTTTGTGCATTACAGAAATTTTTGCAGTGCATTGTAGGCGCTTGAATGTGTGCAATAAGAAAAAAATGTATAAAATTGTAAGGATGCGCTGTCCTCTGACCTCATACTTTTCAGTGCGCTACTTGGGGAAGTTTTTGTTCGGCAAGAATGTTAAAAAAAATGACATAAAATGCCAGGCGAGTTGCTTAAACAAATATGCACGAGTTAGGCAGGCGGCGTAGCATTGTTGGCGGTTACGGCGGAAACTTGTGAAAGAACTTCTAAAATTTTGGCAGCATTCGAGCACGTTTGTCGCGTTTGAACTTTTTCTTAGCGCTTATCTACTTAGCAATGTTGAAAATACACAAATTCCATGCATTTCTATTCAATTTACTTGCAGAAGTCTTTTGCGTATTTGGAATTTTTTTGTAAGTTGTGGCCAAATGCAGAAAATTTTCAACAAGTATTCAAAAAAAAAAAAAAAAAAAATAAAAGAAAACTAACTGTACTACAATTTGCATAGTATTTTGTTGCAAAATTACTAATTAATAAATAAGCTAAATACTTAAAAGTATTTTAAAAGTCAATCTTTCAGTTGAGGAATATGCATTTCTGCATTTCGTTGCATTATTCACTTCAAAATGCTGCGGAAATTGTTTTGAATAGTTCATTTTGTCATTTAACATAATCTAAAATCTTTTTTTTTTTTTAAATTTATTTCTTTTGCTGAATTTTTTTGTGCTTGCAAAAACTTTGCACAACTTCTGTTCTAGATACTTTATTTCCCCCAAATAAAAAGTCGTATCTGAAGAGTTGCAGAAAAAAAAAAAAAAAAACAAATTATATAATTTCCCCTTTATGCAGATGAGTCGCTTGGTTCTCTCTGTCATTCTTCGTAATGAAATTGACATCTTGTGTCGCGAGATTTTCCTGCTATTTTTCTTTGCGACATTTTCTAGACTTTTCCGCTGGTTGTTTTTGCTGTTTTCAGTCAAGTCGGAAAGTGGTTTTTCATCAAGTGTATTTGTACAAAAGTTGTTTGGTTTGTTGCAATTCAATTTCCGCATTTTAAGCTGATTTCTTCGTTTTCTTTTTTTCGACTATGAACTACTTTGCTTTCGTTACTTTTTATAGAATGTCAAACTGTTTTTGTATGCATTGAAATAGTAGCAAGAAAATATTTGCAAAGGCATAAATATTTATGTATTTATTTTATTTTTTTTGTTGAAGTTAGTAGCCACCTAGACTCACGCGGCTTTTGAAGTCCAACACCGCTTGAGTTTTTCCTTTTTTTACAACTAATTAAATATGCATGCATACAAGTTAAGGGTGATTGTTTTCGGACAGACTGTTAAAAATATTAATGGAAACGGGAGAAGTAATCCTGTTTGATTCAAATCGGTGATGGTGGTACGTTAAACCAACTCAAAGATATCTTTCCGTCCATTGAAGGTACAGCTATGGAACTTGGTATAAATCTTAATGGGATCGGGACAAGTATAATCTGGTCAAGTCAATAATCAAGTTATCTGAAATTTTAAGTGTCACCAATCACTAAAGTTATTAATAAAAAGTAGCCGTTAGCTGCGTCTAAAATTATTATGCCGCGCTAGTGTGCCACTCCAAGCCATAAATTTATTCAGTTCAGCTTTAACTTTTTCTTAAGTCATTCAATTAGAACAGGATATTTTCCAACTTCGTTAACAAACCTTTTGTGAGCCAATCCTTTTTTAAAAGTCTTCCAATATGAGCAGTATTTTTCCGGCTTTCTACGATTTTGTGAAGCAAATCGTTTGAAAAAAAAAAAAAATGAATAAACAAAATGAATAAAAGAACTTTGAGATTTCCTATTCCTAGCGATTTGTATGAGGGCTACCCCTTTCATTGTTCTAATATTAGCCTTTATGGAATATTTTCTTAGGAATCATGCGAGATACACTGAATATGGCGTTTCCAGCCAAATAAACAACAACAATAAAAACAATTAAGGAAATTTCAGTCGGGCGTAACCGACTGTAAGCGGCCCTGTACCAGTTCAGGTCGCCTAACAAACACATTAAATGTTTCCCGAGCTTATGACCAAACACATGACCACTTCTCACTGCGCGAATATGAATGAAAATAAAAGGGGGGTCGTTCAAATTCAATTGCTTATAAAATCGTCAATTATTATCCGATTTTGATGAACTTTTTGGATTTTGACTTAGAGCAACATTATCTTTATACTAGCATACTCCATTTTTTTTGTGCTGAAGAAATATTTTTCCTTGGGAGTGATTTTATGGGGAAGAGGGGGGAGGGGCAAAATTTTAAAATAAACTTGTGAAATTCCGGAGCAGTCCTAGTCGAATGCAAAAAACACGAAGTCTCTATCTATTACCGTTTCCGAGATCCTTTCGTTCATACAGACGGACGGACGGACAGACGGACATGGCTATATCGACTCCTCTATCACTCCTGACCATAATGGGGGTAACTTTGGGGGGTCTCCGACCATTATGTCTACCTGTTACATACATTTGCACAAACCCAATAGGCTCTTGTACCTTCGGTACAGGGCCTAAATAGTTCATACAAAAACTCAAAAGGGTTAGACAGGTTTCTATGAAGGCCAACCACTTCTAGTGGTCCAAGCTGCACCTAAATGGAATATTTTATAAGGAATAACGTAAGATATGCTGTATGCTGTAACTGTTCTAAGATTCCAAAGTAGCTTTTAGTAACTTAAAGGGCGACAACAAATGCCCTCCAACGACTTCTATCAGCTACTAGGGTTCTTAGTTCACGCCACGTTGCCCTGGACCCGATATCAGAATGGATAGTGCGAATCCATGTTTGCCTTAGACGAACTCTATGACGGCTGCCTTGTGGGTTCCACTGGAAGCATATCTTTGCAATGTTGTCGTCTTCTCTGCGCAAGGTGTGATCTATCCAATTTCAGATACCTGTTTTTTATTTCAATGCTGATAGGTTCGGTGTTTGTTGCTTGGCATAGGTCAGTATTTGAGATTGTTTCTGGCCAGAAGATACGGCAGATAATCGTTAGACATATGTTAACGAAACACTGTAGGCCTTCTGGCACCTACGCGTTTGTGAGTTTTAGGATCCTGTCGAGGACCACTATGAAAAGGAGTGGTGAGAGAGTGCACAACCTTGTCGCACACCTCTGTTTATAATAGTAGTGGTGCTGTTGTTGGTATTAAACCGCACGTTGAGAGCTGCGTCTTCGTTACGAGCCTTTATGAGATCAATGATTTTTGTCTGGCATCCCACACCTGCTCAGTGACCTCCATATTGCGTTTCTATTCTATTGTGTCACACGCCCGCTCGAAGTCCACAAAAAGTAGGTATAACGGGAACCTCTAATTGACCGATTGCTCCACAATGATGCGTAGTGTATTAACCCATTCTGTTCTCGCCGTAATTGGGTGTTTAAAGTTGGCGATATTCTGGCTAAGATGATGAAGGCTAGCACTTTTTGGATGAGGTTTAAGTGCGTTATACAACGCTAATTTCTGCACTGACTTAGGACTCCATTTTTTGGGAAAGCATATCTGCGACCTTCCAGTCATCTGGTAAGGTCGCAGATATTCATGCCGTACAAAAGGGTGTTGGGCGCGTGAGAATGTGTTTGCGCTGTACTTAAGCAGTTCGGCCAGTAAAATTCCTCGGCCAGCAGTTTTGTTGTTTTTTAGCTTGCTTAAGGTCTGTGTTGTTTCGTCCCCAGTAAGCGGATCAGTAGAAATATTTCTGTTGGGGTTTCGCCGCTGCTCGGTGTTGGGAATTGCTGGAAGTTTCAATCATTAATTTCAAAGAACTTTTTGCAGCGTGTCAGTTAGTCTTCGAGTGCCTTAAGACTGAACACATCACTAGCCTTGATAGGTGGAATATTTGGCTTAACGTTTGCCTTGTTCCTTTACCGTTATGTAGACAACGCGTAAGTTGTTGCAGATCGCTGTTCTACCCTATTGGCTATACTTTACACATGAGTCCTCTTATACGAACGGACTTATACGCCTTTGCACTTCGTTATATGATCCACAAATCGTGCATTGCACATCCAGCGCTCCTCAATCCGAGTCCAAGTGGTGTTACTAATCTGTTTTGCTTTGCTTCCAATTTGGTGTAGAATTATGAGACGTGAGGGCAGAGGATAGTTCTTCTTGGTACCGTTGAAACATGGCTGGTGTGCCCAGGCTACCAGGTTGAAGATCTGTTTGCATTGCTGTTTCCTTCTGGACGTAGACGTAACAGTCCAACAATCAGATTGTGATCGATGTACATATCAGCTCCTCTATATTTTCCAGCATTTTCAGGAATAGTGTAAAATGGAAAAGACTAAAATCTGGGCTAGAGTTGGCCATAGAGAGGGCTTATATCGGGACATAATGTGTTCATGCCAGCAGTTCCAGTACAAAAGGCACAAAATTTGGATTCTATTTCACGATTTGTGGAAAATTTATACTTTATGTGATCTTATAACTGATTTCACAATATATGTGATTAGTGTAATAATATCTGAATTATAGAAGTTTAACAGCTATAGACCTTTTACATCATTTTCGATTTCAATCAATTGGTAAGAATTTTTGCTGTAGAATCTTTATCTGTAATGAAGCAAAGTGTATACTTTGATGAAACATTTCTGACCAAAGAAACAAATCTTGTGAGGTGATATAATGCGTGTTTTTTTTTTTTGTCAAAATCAATTTCTGTCACTATTATATCTCGAAAAAGACACCCTTTTGTATTCTGATTTTTCTTGTTGTTATTGTTGTTGATAAATTCAACCGCAATCTACTATTTTTGAATGCCACTGGCATACAAACACATGTCAGTCATGCATGCAACATGCTGCATGGCAACAACGTCCTTTTATTTCATTTATTTATAGAACTTTGAATATTTTGTGATGCTAATTTTATGCAATTCAGAAATAAAAAGCAAAAAAGACTTTTGAAATGCTCTGCTAACAATGTAAATAAAGCCAGTGTCAAGCTGTGAAATATTAATCCAAGTCGTGTACATTAATTGAATAAAACATTTTTTTTTTTTCACAATTATTAAATTGTGTTAATTTTTTTTTTTGTTTGTGTTAAAGCTTTTGAAATGTTGACTTTTTTTTTTTTTTAAATATTTGTTGTTGGTTAAATTAAACAATAATGAAAGTGCTTTCTTTACATGTTTTATATTCATTTCATGACATTTTGTTGTTGAACTTTTGTAAAACAGCTATGGCGAGGGTAGTTTTTAATGTTGCGTAGTATGTTAATATGTAGTTACTATTGTATCGCAACTGGGAGAAACGAGTAGGCAACGCTACCGAACACGCTTGAAACCAAATCTTCCAAATTATCCAAAATACTCTTACAACAATCAATAACATGGAATCCATGATAGCATCAATGCAACAAAGCATGATCTGGAATTAAAATACTTTGATTCAGATGCAGCCCAACAAAGCAAATTATGACTTGCTTTATATTAAAGATATGTCTCTGGATTGCTAATGTTGTTTCTCGACACAATAACGAACTCTTAAATTGACTCAAAGAAAGGGTAATTGATGTAATGTTTCTCACAGAAACACATCTTTCGAACAAATATATTTTCAAAGTTCTAGGGTACCACTCAAATGGTAAAACCCATGGTGGAACTGGCATACTTATTAGAAGACACATCAAATACCATTTCACAGACGTTTGTAACTAATTATCTCCAATCCACCTCAACTAATGTTTAATCAAAGTTTAGTAATCACACATTGTCAGCAATTTATTGGCCTTCTTTGACACTCACGGCTTTCACATCCCATAGGAAATACTAGAAACAAGCTTAGCTATGTCTCGCCTTCTACTCCCATATATTAGTCTGCAGATCCGATGAGAATTTCGGATCTCATTTACTTTCCAATAATACGAAGAATCTCTAGTTATCTAATGTCAGCTGTATCTCTTGCAGATCTCTCATCTGATCATTTACCAATTCGCTTAAGCTTTCTGGAAAGACTTCAATTTTAAAGGCACCCCACTAAACAACTGGCTCAAATATGAAAAGTACATCTGTAAGATCATGCAGGAACCTGTAAAATGCAACGGAATCGATATTGATCGATCAGTGTGCTGAGTACTTTTCTTATGGCTGCACTACTCGATGAACCAAAGCATAACCAACAGCTATGTCGAAATGGCGTCAAAGAAGTGAATGATGGTGTCGAAGCTAACCAGCCTCTAAGCAAACACTAAACATTGCTACACGTGAACTAAGTAAAACTCTTAAAATCAAGCAGAAACTCGCACATTGACGATACATCGAACGTCTCTCTCCAACAATCTTTAAGATTTGCTTATGTTGAGCGCTTGCGAATATTTTCTCTACACTCATTAGAGAACAAACAGGAAAGTGCGATCCTAACGACATAAAAAAAGCAGAGCCACTTAAGAAATACTTTTTAGCCACATTCGTCATCAAGTGCATTTGTTCTTCCCTCTCTTACGATTGCGCATTTGTCTGTGCCCCTCAGAGTTGACGACATCAATCCCAAAAAGGTTACAGGTCATGATTTAGTTTCGAGTTTCCCAGCCCAACTGCTATGGGTATTAAAATCCTAATTGATATGAATTTTAAAAGCGAACGCTTTCCAACTCATAGACATGATCCCGAAAGCCGGAAATGATAAAACATACTCAGTGTCATGTAGGCCTATAAGCCTACTATCCTATATATCTAAATTATTTGAAAAGTTCGTTCTTAAAAAATCCAATCCACTCACCAATTTAGGTCTCGTGAAAACCATGGCACTAACGAAAATGTAACCGGAATACAGAGAATATTTTAGTGCTTGCTTTTTGCTAGAAGCAGAACGCTATATCGAACAAAAGAAGGAGCATACGTTGGATCAATGCAAAATTTCCAAGTTTAATATCTACTTCATATAGCATGAATTTTGGAGCATGAAGATGAAGAACAGTTAGAAGCTTGGAAACAATGCTCGATCAAAAACTGTTTCAATCTTATTTTCGTTTCGAAAAATGCCAAATCCAGCAAAGGCTTGAATTAATAAATCAGTTTCAAGTTTGTTTGTATGTAACATGCAGCACCGACTTGATTTACATTTGGTTTTTCAGAAACAAAATACCCAAATAAATCGACGGTTTCCTGTATATTGTTTCCAATAGTGAAATGTATAAATTTTTTGGAGGATACAGAGATGTTGAATTTTTTTTGGATTACCCTCATAGATTTTATTCTTCTTAAAAAAAGCGGTCTAACGAGAGATTACTTCATGTTGAGGATAGTTGTGCTTTAAGCCACTTTATTGGTTTCTTTATCTTCAAAGAAATAAGTTCTAAAGATGTCTACGACCCAGTCTTTGCCAATTCTGTGATATGCAGGTATAAGCAGAAGAAAAGTCCTAGTGTATACTACGGATAGCCTATTAATTCAATATGTGTAATGTTCGTCTTTGTCGGTTGTTTATAAACTTCAGCTGCTCTCTAACCAAAAAGCTGAAGCACATCATGGCATACAATAAAACACAGTCATAGTAAAAAGTATTTACATAAAGCAATCTTTTATATACATTCTATTAAAAACCATTTTTTAAAAGATAATTTGATCGGTGCTCTGTGGAGACCACAAAACTACAGCTTCATCAAATTCTTAAAAAAAATTGGTAATTGAATGAATAGATCACGTTATTCATAAAACATACAACGAGATTATGACAAAAGTTTATGAACAGAATGCTTAATTAAAAACGATTGGCTGTGCTCGATCGCTTGCAGTTCATTAACAATCATTTAAAAATCTAAGATATTGATTTGTTTCATTGAAGTGTTTCGAAATATTATAACCAATTATCATTGTACCATCTCCGAAATAAATATAAGAAATCTTTATTAATTATATTATATAGTATACTTCCAGAGTATATTGATTATATTATGTATTACGCAATATATACGACAAGTAAATCAAAGCTGTGGTTGCAAAAACTGTCAAAATGGTGCGTTTATAAGTATTTCCAGTGCGTCAGTGTTCACTCTTCTCAATGCCAACAATTTGTCTGATTTCGAATTAATTGTTTATTAATGATTTCAACATATTAATAATGCATTTTAAAGGTATATTTCTACTGTCATGTATAATATTTAATTTATGCGCAAATTATATATTTAAAACGTTAATTTTTTCATAACATAATTTGGTCTGTAATTAAAAATTTTATTTCTTTTCTTTATGTATTTATTTTTTAATTATTTATTATTAATTTATTAATGAACGAATTGTGAGTGGAATATTAAATATTTTAAAAAATTTGGCAGGATTAAATACTTTTTATGTTGAGAAATATGTACATATATGCAGTTGCAAATAGGCAACAAAAGCATGTTTGTAAAGCAATGAGCATTGGTCATTAAATATTTATTAAATACTTGACTACATTTGCAAAGAACAAGCTGCTGCCACGTTTATAAATAATTTCTGAATACACATTATCGATCAGATATACCATTAAAATCTTCAAAGTATATTTATGCCATGTAATGCATGAATTACTACATGATCTATTTTAATCTTAGTACTAATATAATTTAAAGAAATTATTCTTTTGAAATTATATTCATCACATAAACCGTATTTTAAAATATTCTTGAACTCATTTAGAGGGATTTATAATTCATAAGAGCTAAAAAAAAATGTGTTTTTGAGACAGAGCATTGCCAAAAATTCCTTTGAAGTGGTCACGTAGTCAAGTGTAAGCTTTTTTCATTTCAAAATATTCATGTTATATGTAATTTAGTAGCTCAGTTGAGATGTCTATAGATTTATCCATTTAATTCCATGGGTTATGTCGACGATTGCTGGCGTTTCCATCTATTTTAGGCAACTGTAGAATCTTTCATTCAAACTTTCGAGATAGCTGTAACCTTCCAGAGAGAACACCAAGACCAACACTGGCCAGAATGTTGTCAATTTGGGCTTTTTTGTTTCTAGCGAAAGTCTTTCGAAGTCGCTTAGTCAATTTTTAGGCCCTGTACCGAAGGTACAAGAGCCTATTGGTTTTGTGCAAATGTATGTAACAGGTAGAAATAATAATAATGGTCGGAGACCCCCCAAAGTTACCCCCATTATGGTCAGGAGTGATAGAGGAGTCGATATAGCTATGTCCGTCTGTCCGTTCGTCCGTCCGTCTGTATGAACGAAAGGATCTCGGAAACGGTAATAGATAGAGACTTCGTGTTTTTTGCATTCGACTAGGACTGCTCCGGAATTTCACAAGTTTATTTTAAAATTTTGCACCTCCCTCCCCTTCCCCATAAAATCATCCCCAAGGAAAAATATTTCTTCGGCACAAAACAAATTGAGTATGCCAGTAAAGAGGTAACGTCCCGCTTAGTCAAAATCCAAAAAGTTCATCAAAATCGGATAAAAAATAACGATTTTATAAGCAATTGAAGTTGAACGACCCCCCTTTTCTTTTCATACATAAAAATATGTTTTATAAGGCACTTATTCGTGCAGTAGGAAGTGGTCATAGGTTTGGTCATATGCTCGGGAAACATTTAATGTGTTTGTTAGGAGACCTGAACTGGTGCAGGGCCTCTTACAGTCGGTTACGCCTGACTGTATTTTCTTACTTGTTTGATTTGGAATTATACTCTCGCCTTAGCCTGCTCAGTAACAGTGCAGTAATTGTTGGAGGCAGTTGAACCGCACGGAAAAACATTGTCTTCAATATTCTCCGGGCTGTTTATATTAATGTTGAGTTTTACTTTTCTATTTAACTCAGTCTTAAAAGCCTCAACTATACAGATAACTGGCAGGAAACGTTGTCGTTGCAGCTTAAATCGTGGTGCATAGTGCAATGTTATTAGGATTGGCAGGAAATCGGGAGAGAGTTCGAATAGCGTTTCAACAGAGAGCCTATTGCGTATATCGACAAAAAAAGTCTAAGGCGGACAGATTTAGAGTCTAATTTGTGAACAACGTCATGGAAGCTGAAGTTCCTAAATAAGCTTGAACATTTGATCCATCCTAGCTTTTACGTCTTAAATGGCTTTTTTTTAGAACACATTTTCCCTTCTCGGTAAATTTAATAAAACGTATTAGGTACGCCTTAACTGACCTGTAAACATTGTAGCCAGTATTTCCATACATCTGGAACTACTCTTGGTGAATGGTTTCGTTCTGATGTTGCCCAGAATGAATTCCAACTTACAATAAACTTGAAGTATTCATCCAAACGCCTGCAATAAATGTCATGCTTATCAATGAAAAACATTTAACTACCAGATCCTACTATAGAAAATTTGGATTTGATATCAACACTGCCAATCATCCGGAC
Organism: Leucophenga maculata; assembly: GCA_035044805.1. Classification (NCBI taxonomy): domain Eukaryota; kingdom Metazoa; phylum Arthropoda; class Insecta; order Diptera; family Drosophilidae; genus Leucophenga; species Leucophenga maculata. The sequence continues at coordinate 154,641 of JAWNNP010003312.1, forward strand.
GATAGAAGCACTGTAGGAGCTGTTATTCTCATAAAGTTTGATATAAGCCATTTTAACGTTTATTACATGCGTTCAACGCGCGTTCAATGTGTTGGCATCAACGTTTGCAGTGATTTCGGAGAAATAATGCTGGCCTCAGTTTATTGTCCACTCAACTTTGATTATTTTCAGGAAATATTTAACGAACTTGGTCAAAATTTTCTGATTGCTGGTAATTGGAATGCCTAACATTGCCTTTGGGAAGCTAGCCGAGCATGTCGAAGGGACAACACATTGTTTGATTTTTGATTTCAAATACAAATCTGCAGGTTTTGGCTACTGGTTATCATACATATTTTCCGTATAGTAACCAAACTCTTTGCAATTTATGCGGGAATTCCATCGTCAAGACTTGCTATTACTGAAGTCGCGTACTGACCACATTCCGTTGATCATCGAATGCATGAGACCTAAATTGTTACCATCTTACGCGAGGATCGATTGTTTTCAGTTTAAACTGGATCAGTTACCAAACCTCAATTTGAAGATTAATACTTGTGACGCTGCAGAATTATTCCTAAGGAATGAAGCCATAACTTTTGCCGACCATTCGATCTGGCTCCACCAGCAGATGTTACTGACACTTTAGAACCAACTTTCACTACCAACCGATCTTTCGATCATCCTTCGTGACATTATGAATGAAATCAAACGTCATAGTTCAAGATATTATGATCGTCTATTTTAAAGTTCCTAATGTCATGGCAGAATTACAAGCGAGAGTCATTTCTGAAATAAAGTTTCACTTATATTATATAAAAATTGTGAATAATCAAATCTTTTTGATTGAGTAATAAACTCGTATAAAGTCGAAAGCGTGCATGTAGATACATGTAGACTATATGCTGCTAGTTTGTAATCCACGTTGCTAATAGAGAACTCCAATAAATAATTTTTTTTTCATATTCATATTTGTTCGTTTTATTGTTGTTGCAATGGTTTATATGCATTTTAATTTCTTTGTTTTAAATATGCTTAAATACATGTTACATAATATGTAAGTTCACGTGTATAATTTTTTTTTTTTTAATGTTTAATTATGTGTTTACTTTGTATAATGATTTATATATACTCATATGTAGGTATGTATTCATTCGTTATGCATTATGTAGTGCTACGATGTTGTCCTTTAATGCATTTTTATTTTATACCTAATATGTTTAATACTATTATTATTCATATTGAAATATTTTTTATACGCTTCACACATAAAGTTTCTAAAGTTCTTTGAAACATATAGTTGGGAATTTGATAAGTAGATTAAATTCAAGATATCTTAAGAGGGAACGTGAAATATTAAACTATTTAAGGATTTATATCTTCATTATTTATACGGACACCACTTGAATATTTTTGTTAGCTGAGCATACACCTGAGATATGACTGCATATTTAAATATCCAATTTAAATGTATTCTTTATTCACTCCAAATGAATATTTTCATCTAACGGGGTTTTCTGCAGGCACATAACTAATTTATATTATAATATCAAAGCACCCATTTTTATGTTAAGGATCCGTGGGGTCGTCTGAAGAAGTTCACACTGTGAACTTAGGAATTCTTGCGAACGGCGTAAGCAACTCACATCGTCTCACATCTTGGATAATCACTGAACAGCCGTACGAAGGCAATCTCCTTAATTAAGAGTTGGTGCTCTGGTTATGGGATCAGCAACCGTAAAAAATATTGTACCAATTAAAACAAAAAGGAAACATCAAATAGAATCCTATAATGACGACCCATGCAAACAATATAAGGTTTTACAAATATGCTCCTAGAATAATGCAAATATCCAGCTAGTTGATGCTCTAAAAAATATCATTTCGATGCGGTTTCGTGGTAAGTAGAAAACTGAGTAGCCTCGTCTCAAGAATCACGCATTTTGACGAGCGCCTAGACACGATATACATCAAGGGAAAACATTTTAATATAAACTTGATTTGTGCACACGCGGATGAGAAAGACGACGTTGTTAAAGTTGAGCTCAATGTGCGGCTGGAACGCCTGTACGAATAGAACTTTTTTCACGTCACTACCTTCAACAATGGAGAGAGAGTATTGATTTTTAATATAAAATAAATCTTGGAACAACGAGGAGTGTCGCAATGCTCTTGTAGAGAAGAATGCTTACTAAAAGCGAACTCTGCAGTCGGGAGCAACGCGAGTTGTTAGTGAGCGATATCAAGAGAAACAGAGAGATGAGAAATGCCTTTGCAGACGCAGGAAAAAAAGAGCAAGGAAGGCGTCAGTTAGAAAAAATTAAACTCGAAAATACGATCAAAAATTCAAGATTCGAAGATTTTAAATCCGAAGTAATTTTCTGTAAGGGCGCATATGGAAATCTGGATACAGATGCACAGGATTCATTGATATTATGGAGGAGTAATTTTTTAACCTACTTGAAGGCAATGAAGTGCACAATACAACCAATAGAGCAATGTCACCGGAACTACCAGTTAATGATGGCATAATTTTAAGAAAATCACAGTCGGGCGTAACCGACTGTAAGAGGCCCTGTACCAGTGCAGGTCGCCTAACAAACACATTAAATGTTCCCCTAGCTTATGACCAAACACATGACCACTTCTCACTGCACGACTAAGTGCCTTTTAAAACATTTTTTTATGTATGAAACGAAAAGGGGGGTCGCTCAAATTCAATTGCTTATAAAATCGTCATTTATTATCCGATTTTGATGAACTTTTCGGATTTTGACTAAGAAGGACGATATATCTATACTGGCATACTTACTTTTTTTTGTGCCGAAGAAATTTTTATTCTTGGCTTAAACTTGTAAAATTCCGGAGCAGTCCTAGTCGAATGCAAAAAACACGAAGTCTCTATCTATTACCGTTTCCGAGATCCTTTCGTTCATACGGACGGCCAGACGTACGGACGGACATACGGACAGACGGACATATCTATATCGACTCCTCTATCGCTCCTGACCATAATGGTGGTAACTTTGGGGGGGTCACCGATTATTATTTCTACCTGTTACATACATTTGCACAAAACCAATAGGCTCTTGTACCTTCGGTACAGGGCCTAACAACAAAGCGGCAGGTTCTGTTGGGCTGCCAGGAGTATTCACAAACTTTTATGCAAGATATGGTTCGATGAACGCATACCCAATGCCTGGAATTTCAATATTCTCAATCCTATTCTTAATAAAGGAGACCCCATCCGATATAATATTATGTCGCGCGTATTGTGTTATAGGCTGATGAGAGACCAATAAGGTCTACCAGTGACCAAATATTCACATAACGCTAAATCTTGGAAAAGAACTGTGAATTTAACAAAGACACACAGCACCTATTTGTGGACAAAAAAGTCACCTTAGACACGCCAATACGATTCGACGCCCCGTCTGCACTAAGTATTCCGGCAAGATTTATTTGTATTTAAATGATAATGCTAGCACGCACACAAAGCGTTATTAGGGTGGGGAAAAACATCTCCGATCCCTTGGCTACCAAAAGCCGATTCAGACAGGGTGATGCGCTGTCGTGCGATTTTTTCAATATTATAATGGAATACATTCTACGCCAGTGTCCGTACATAGAGAATATGTCGGGCTCGATCTTCCAAAAGGAAGTGATGCTGCTCGCTTACGCTGATAAAAAGATTGGAGATTGAAAACTGTTACGGCTCGTTGGTCTAGCGGTAATAAGGACAAAAGGACGAAGAACTTAGTGTCTTCTCGCACTCCTTCATCGCTTCTTTGACGGTCAATGATGATGAAGAATTTCTGTAGGAAATTTGGATCCGAGGTAACCAGCAACAACAACGTCAGCCTGCAGATCAGGCAAAGAATTACGCTTGCAAATAGATGCGTTTTTGGGCTGAGCAAGCAATTCAGAAGTTAAGCCTTCTCTTGAGAGACTGATATCAAGATCTACAAAGCGCTGATACTATCGATCATACTGTGTGGCGCAGAGGCATGGACTGTGATTGACTCACTCGAAAGGCATTGAAAGTCTTTGAGAGGAAGTTAATCCTATTAGAGTCGGCGATGTGTCACTTTTGAACCGTGAGCTGTTCAATGTTGTTGACATAGTCCTGCGCATAAAGTTCCAGCGGCTGCACTGGCTCTTCTTTAAGCTCTTCTTTACCAAAGAGTGAGTGTTAAGATTTTTAGATATTAAACATTAATTCCTTTATCTCATTTTTTTTTTAATAGCAACCAAATAAACATTTTAAAACTTTGTGTGAAGTGTATTCAAGCTTCGATTGCACCGAAGTTAATAGTTTACACTGCTGTAATTTTTTTCATAATACCAGCTTTGCATGGTCTTAACACTTTTGATATTATTTTTTTTCTTTTGTATATACTTAATTAATATATTTTTATATTTTTTAAATTTACTTTAAATAATGAACCCTGCATGTTTATATTTTTTTGTTTTTTTGTTTGTGTATTACATATTAAATATATGTTGTATATGGTTTATGCTGGCTTAGTTTGTTTTATGCTTAATCTTAAGAAATGCAAATAAACTGCGCCATTTTAATAGAGCGAAATATTTGGCAACAGCGTTTTTCACAAAGTTAAGCGCAAATTTATATTACATTATTTTTGGCGCCTTTTTTTTTATTTAGTTTTAAAAATTTTCTAAAATGAAACACTTCGCTTAACTACTTACAGCATATATAAACCTATTTTATTTTTTAATACTCTTCACAACTTTGATTCACAAATCTTAGTACGAACCACTTTGCATACACATGTCTGAAGAGTATTAAAGCCTTGGTATAACCAAAACTAACTACTTCGCTTGTTTATAAATAAAATTTTTATTATGCTATTTAAAGAATAAACAACAGCATTTATTTTTTATTATATTTACTTTTTTTTTTGCTTAACAAACATTTATTAGTTAATATAATTTTTATTTTTATTAATTTTTTAATACGTTATATGTTCATTTGATATATATTTTTTTTTTTGTTATAAGGATATGTTTAAATCGCATTAATGCATTGCAATGCTGCATACTGTAAGGCTTCTATGCAAACATTTTTTTTTTTAAATAGCGTTTAACGCCAGCTTTTTGTATTTCTAAATCTTTATTTGTTTATATTTTTTTTATTTGCTTTTCCTTTATTTAATTAATGAAAAATTTAACCAAAACTGTACTCAATCAATTCGTACAATAAACTTCATTTTTGGGGGCGGATTCTATTTAGGGTTTCTTGTGTTAGGTACACTAAAATCTAGGCTTTCACTGTTTTTTTTTTATATTTTTAATTTGCATCAATACTAGGGATTTACATACTTAAGCATATATTTTAATTATATATTAATATGTATTGTGTCTATATATATTAATGTATGTATTTATATGTATAATATATTTACCTATGTGTGTGTGTGCACTTATTTGCTTAGAATTACATTTAACATATACGTACATACTTACTATAAGAAAGTATAAGCAAATTAAATTGTTATATATTAGCCTGTAATACATTAATTAATTAATTAAACACAACAATAACGTAAGCATTATGCATATCTGCCACGCTATAGCTCTTGTACGTCTCGCCGGTGAATCGGCATCTCCAACAGCATTGAGTCCATATTCACCGCCATTGGCTTGATGATCGCCAAGTACACCGCCAGCGCCATTGGTTTTATCTAAGAAGGATTTTTGTTCTGATAAACCGATTTCATTCAAATTCGATTGATAACGATTATCTGCGCAATTGTGAGAGGTAAGAAGAAAATAAGAGGTAAAACAGCGATTTGAGGATGATGTTTTTTTTTTTTTTTTTTTTCGGAAAAGGGAAAATAATGAATGAAATGAAATGTCTTAAAGTCTAATAGCACTCGGTTCACTTACTTTTATCATGCGCATATATGGAACGCGTTGAATCACCATTTCCATAGCCATAAGGATTGCTGTCCCAATGCGTTTCTGTTGTATATATGCCAGATGATGCTGTTGTTGGCGGATAGGAGACTGAAAATAGAGAAATATTTTGTTTTAACTTAAAAATAACATCAATCTGTAGGAGAAAATCAGATTTAATGATGATTTTAATGATGGTCAAACTCTGAATTAATGAAAATTTTTAAAGCTCGGCTTAGATCCAGTTATTAAATATGATATCAAAAAGGCTTATCTAAATTAGAACCAAGGGTGACTACGGCCCAGTCATCTATAATTTAAAATGTCCAAAATTGACTTGCTTGAGCCAAAGTTCTTGCCAGGCGGTTTTGGCTAGCAATTATTATAACTGCTAGAAAATAAGAAAATTTTAATGTTGTAAGGAGTTTGGGTGTTTTGAATGTACCAAATGCAACTTGTCAATTTTCTTAGTGCCTGGTTTTCCAAAAGTTGCACCCTGTTGCAGTTAGATTTAGCTGCAGTATCTATGATTAGCCCTAGATACTTCGTTTTTGAAGCTGGCTGCAATATTTTGCCAAACACATTGTTACAAAATTTATGCTCTCTGCCCCGAGTGGAAATCGAACAAGTGATCGATCAATAAATGTTTTTAATCTTCAACACTTGCTAATCTGACCATAAAAAGCCTCTCACATACCTTCGAGAGTGACGGAAATGTACAAATTGGCTTATATGACATAGGATTGGCATCTGTTTTGCCACTTTCCAAGCTGCTGGAAAGTGTTGTATCCTTATAATAGCAATGAAAAATGTAAATAGAAATAGTGGCGCTTTTAATGGACAGGGATTACCAAGAAAACCAAAACGAATCATACTTCATCACAATAATGCGAGCTCTCACACTTCGGCCGTAAGAAATGAGTTTTTGGAAGCGCAAAATATCGAATTGATGTGTCATCCGGCGTACAAACCTGACTTGGCACCAAATGACTTCTTCCTGTTCCCTCACATCAAAATTGTTGTTGTTGCCTTCAATACGCATTTTTTGGAGTGGCAAAACTGCTTTAAAAAATTCTTCGGGCGAATGCAAAAGTGTATCAATCTTAATGGTGAATATTTTGAAAAATAATGAAACCGATTTTTTTTCTCATAAATTAGCGTTTAGAAATATATAGAAATATATGTAGCAACCCTCGGATATTAGTAATCGTAGGTTTTTTTTTTTTTGAACTGAAAAGTTGGTTCTTCTTGACGCATGCCAGTGCTATAAACAGACCAAATACCATGATTTACCAAAATTGTTACAAAAGGAACCCAACCATTGACGGATGGTGTAGCTCGTTATTCAAATGCTGCAAGAAAGTGTAATGATGTCACTTAATTTCTTCCAAGCCACTCAATCTTCTATAGCCTTAGTGACTCCCTGAAGTCAGGATTTTACAAATTGTTAAAGGCTTTAAAAGTAGAACATGGCCTAGTCTAAATGGTATTAACAATATATGCCTAAAATCTTTAACTTGAATTTTTCTTAATTTTTGAAAATAGCTAAAATAGTTTCGATAAAAAAAAACGCCACAATCCCCCTAAACAAACGCACTTGTAATTTTCAAAACTGTGGAAAAAGTTTTAAAAGAAAATGTTTCAGATTTTGGTTACTTCCAACTTAGCAATTTGGATTTCGTCAGGGACACAATACTGCTCATCCAATTTACAGCATTAAAAGCATATTTTTTAGCACGTTAAATCAAAAGGCATGGTCAGCCTGGATATAAAATTGGCTTATGACTCAGTTTGGCATGACGATCTCATTTATAAGACTGCCCGTACAAATATTTTTGTGAAGATGATGTCGATTGTTCACGAATGTATACTGAGTGTAGCAGACTTCACCAACCAAAGCCATAGCTTTTAATGTCCAAGCCAAAGACTTCTATTGACAGAAGGTATTGTTAAATTTCATTCATGTTTTGTTAGCCTAATGGTCATTTAAGAACAGATACATATGTAGGTAGTATAGATCTAGACAGCAAATTCTTTGTCGGAACGAAGACAATAAGCCAAACTCAATAAAAACTGAACAGCTTAATTGGCATCCATAGAGAGCAAAAGAAAAAAAAAAGGAAAAAATCATGCAGTGATAAAAAGAAAAAAAACGAAAGAATTGCTTAAGGCAATCAGCGGCATAGAACAGTCGAAATCAAGTCACGTGCGAAACTCACTGAAAAAAATCTTGAGAAAAGGAGAAAAAAAAAAAATTTAGTGGTTTTTAGCTGAATTGACATTGGAGCTAACAAAAAATTTTCAACAAAAATGGACGCGCGTCATTAATGCAAATCGGGTTTCGCGTCTTTTATTTTTATTAATAAGTCTGAGTGTACACAGTTGTATGGCTAGGAACATTTCAACAAAATAAGCGACGTATTAGAAAAATCTTGCGTGACGGCTTGTGCACATACAGTTACACCATTAACAGATAACAGATATGATGCAATAAGTTATATTTCCAAGCACATTTTTATTTTGTGTGTATATATAAAAAAGTACTCCATTACTTACATAAGTGGACAACCATGCCACAGAGACAAGTATCACAAAGTCGTGGTAACAAATATGCCCCTCAAATACCTTATTAATTTGTTCCCTTTGTACATGTGCGCTTCACTGAAAACGTATTTCAATTATGTATACGAAAAAAATTCAATGAATTATTATTACAGAATTTGCATTTTTCGGTTTAAACTTTGTGCACCAACATGTTATTTTGTTTAAAAAAAAAATATACCTCTGCGTATTGGCTATTTCTCTTAATACCCTACGCATATCAAAAAGACAAATGGAGCAGTGTATATGGCATTTGTCAGACCAGTCATATACCAAACCGATGATACTAACCGATCTGTTCAAGTTCATACATTTATGTTTCCGCTCATCTGTACTCTGATAGTCGATATGTGTCAAAAAGAGAAAAAGTTTCTTTTATTAGAGAAGACATCGAGAAACATATCTCATCATACTCATCAAATTTATTTCATTTTATTGTTTCAAAATACTTTTCTTATATGTACATACTCAAATTTTGTGTGTGCAAGGTATCAAATATTCGCATAGCTCGAATAAAGCGCTTGTTTTTCAAACATTTGTCCTACGCTTGACTTGTTTGTGCAAAATGCTAATTATTTTGTATTTTCATAATGTGACAATACGCCATTTTTCCCAATCATTTTCATTATTATGCTGTCGCGCATATGAATAAACTCACACGACAGCATCATTATAAATGCACTGGTTGTCTCAAATTTACTACCACCGCATCCACGTTTTTATACAATTAAAGCTTTACGCTTGAAATTTTTGCCATTTTACATTTTAATTCCGCTTTTTAATTCATTATTTTTCAATATTTGGATAGCATCCGTCCGTCGTCTGTCCATTGTGTCGTCATCGTCGAAAATTATCCGGAAATAACTAAAAAGTTTTTCAATTATTTATAAATGCATAAATACACTTTTTTTTTTTTTTTTTGTTGGAATAAATTTTGATATGCTTGGAGTTGATAAGTGATTTTAAATTGTGCTGCAAAATGTATCAATAAATTTGTATACTTTATTTTGGGAAAACATATTCGGAATTGTTTATTGTTTTTATTTCCATGTTAAAAAGAACATAAAAATCACAAAGAAAAGTAATAGTCGAGTTCTACGACTATATTATGGAGTATACATTTTTTTCATATTACGACTTGATTAGCCTGCCATTGCGATGCATAGAGTGTCTTATTTTATACGTTTTGTTGCGAAACCTGTTAACAGAAAAACAATTTGACGAACTGAAAAAGCTTAATCGACTCGCATCAAATGCATTTAATAACTTTATTCGGATCAATTAAAGGACATGCGTACTGCAGCTATAAATGTGCATAAAATAGAATTACAAAGTAGATTATTGAGTACTTGTATCATAGATAATTTCAGCTTGCCCAACGGAATAAAGTCACATAGTGCCAAACAGGCGAATACGTCGAGTTGTTGATGTTCAAAATGCGATTTTTTGGTCAAAATATCGGTCACAAGTGTCAATCGATTATCGAGCAAAAAACGCCAACTTCCTTCTTCTCGATATACTGAACGAATATAAAGGAGCAAATGCCTCATAATACTAAGATAAAATTGTACATTAATTGTTTGGCCTGGTGGTACGAACTCTTGGTGAATAATGCACTTCGAATCGTACAATGTGTTTCTCAAAATTTCCCGAACTTTTTCCAGGGCATTTTATCATTGCTGCACCGATGACAAACTGTCACATTAGAAGCTATAAGTCCACTTTTTCAAATGTCATGTAATTTTGAACGGAACGCAGGTCCTCATAAAGAGGTGGAGCCACCAGAAAATGCCCTGGCGAATCTTAGAAATATAGCCAAGAAGCAGATGATTTGAAGGATTACATGGCGAACGTGAAGCTAAATATATGCTCAAAACGGAACTCAATGGGTATCACAATCGCAATTTGATTTAAAGTACATATACTTAGCAATATATTCGAACACACCAGTACCAATTCGGAGGATGAGGGGAAAAGTAAGCACTCATTTGTCTGAAAGGAGATCTGCCGACCGATCTTATAACAAACACAAAGGTACAAAATGCTTTCCTCTCCGAAATGCACTTAAACAAATGAAAGAAAATTGAGAAGAAACTTGACCCCACTGCCAACGAAAAGACGCACTTGGCAACCAATCTACTAAATGTATAAACCAATCTGATTAAGCTATAAAATTAATAGCTTGTCAATGCAGCAACATGCATTGCTATAAACAAATTGACATCAAGTCAGATGACAACAGAATCATGGAAGAACTGTTTGTTGGGACCTCGACTGACTTTAATGAGCTACAAGAAGAACTCAATTAAACTGACACCATGACCATCTCTCGATTTACAGAGTACTAATGGAGCTTTGACGTGTGCTGCTCGATTAAAGGACCGCACTAACTGCCATGCAATCGCAGTTCAAGACAGATACAAGTCTTGGAAGATCGGTATGGCTTAGCCGATTCAATTAAGATCAGAAAGTATGTTGATATGGTCGAACAGTTGTGACAATGTATTTCCGCTGGGTGAGACTTATGTGCAAAAGTATATCCATGTAGTGGACTATTTCTAACTGAGGAATGACCGAGTTATGTAGCGAAACAGTTGGACAGTAGTCTCTCCTATGGCTATGTTCCAGCAATCATTCCACCTGCTTAAGCTAGCTAAGAACTACTGATTGCGCTTAAATGCCTGAGACACTGTGTTATCGGTTAGTGCTGGAAAGTCAGCGGTGTAACGTGTGTATCGGGCAGTTCCAAGGACACTGCCCTGATGTATACCAGTTCTAATGCGGCAGATGCTCGATCGCTTGTCCAGGACACCAACCATAATGTTCGTCCAAGCAAGTTCAATTTAAATAGGAGGTACTAGTCGGCTGGGAGATGGTTACATTGCTTGCAAAGCAAATATTCATTCCAGATTGATTGATTGCTGGATATACTAAAAGATAGAAGAACTTTAATGTTTATTTTCAAAAGACTCGACGACATGCTGCACAACTCAAACAATCCGTCTGATGCACCGTAAAGATTATGAAAGCCAAACTGGTGGTCAGGTAAGAAATTGTGAACTTACTGTCAAAATTTTTTTTTAACAATTTGGAGAATGTTGTCAGCAAGCTTATTGCTCTATTTATGGCTTGCTAGGTTTTGACTTTACAGTTATCACAGCACAGTTCCATTGCGTAAGGAAGTGGTCAATGGGGTTTAAAACCAGAACTAAATATTATATTGTCTTTTCGGGAAGGGCTTTAGCAACTCTGTCGTTCGATCTATCGTTACCAGGGCCAGGCTTTGGTGGGATTCAATTTGATAATCTGCAGACGCAACTTATCAGGCATGATAGCTGAGATACGCTGTATGTCTGACAGTTCAGTATTTTAAAGTCTCCGTTGCGCAAAGTTTATCTTGGCGAGCGCACTCTTGCAGATCATCATCAAACGCCTCTGCTTTCCTCTCGTTTAACCAATGGTTTTTGTAAGGGTCATCCTTTTTAGGGATGAATACCACATATCATACAAAAATCAATCAGAAATATTCAGTGTTGGTCACAAACAATCGGCTATCGTAACTCAATAAGTGTTCCCTACTGAATTCACATGAAGTGATGCATGGAGACTTAAGGAGGTTGTCACTGTTCGATATATTTTTTTTGTTAATTTCTGCACTGGATTGATGAAATGTCGTAGCTCACTTGTACTTGTAAGGAATATGATTAAGTCTGGAATATGATTTTTTAAAACCATTTTATGAAGAGGATTGGTTTTAACACAAAAACAATGACGCTTAATAGCAAATATTTATGTAGGGAATTAATCTGCCTTTATAGGATTCAAATTAATAAAATTTTCTAGGACTCTGATTAATTTATGTATTATTTTAAAATAATTTAATGACATTTAATATAGCTAACATTCATGGGCAATAAGGAAACATTTAGTTACAAGCAAATATTTAATTTATTTTTCTCACAGAAATAGAAAGAACAAGTAAGGAAATACAGTCGGGCGTAACCGACTGTAGAGGCCCTGTACCAGTTCAGGTCGCCTAACAAACATATTAAATGTTTCCCGAGCTTATGACCAAACACATGACCACTTCTCACTGCGCGAATATGAATGAAAAGAAAAGAGGGGTTGTTCAAATTCAATTGCTTATAAAATCGCCATTTATTATCCGATTTTGATGAACTTTTTGGATTTTTGCTTAGAGAGACGTTATCTCTATATTAGTACACTCAATTTTTTTTGTGCCGAAGAAATTTTTACCCTAAGGGGTGATTTTATGGGGAAGGGGGGGAGGGGCAAAATTTCAAAATAAACTTGTGAAATTCCGGAGCAATCCTAGTCGAATGCAAAAAACACGAAGTCTCTATCTATTACCGTTTCCGAGATCCTTTCGTTCATACAGACGGACGGACGGACAGACCGACATGGCTATATCGACTCCTCTTTCATTCCTGACCATAATGGTGGAAACTTTGGGGGGTCTCCGACCATTATTTCTACCTGTTACATACATTTGCACAAACCCAATAGGCTCTTGTACCTTCGGTACAGGGCCTAAAAATCCGACCGATTTAATCGGCTTTAAAAATGCGAATACTGAATTTTAACTTGCTACACATGAACTACATTTTTATGCAGCATTTTGTATAAATATTTTTAAATTAACTTATTTAAAGCACATTCAATTTTTGTGGCACTTTGTGCAAGCAAAATTGTGCTGCTTAACCTCAAAGATGCCAAGCCAACACACACAGAACAACTAAACAAGACCCATATAAGCCACAAGTAACAATATATAATAAATTGTACTGATAATTTAGTTGCTGCACTTATTTTTGTGGTATAAAAAGGATATAAATAAATAAAAACTATTAGAAACTATACTACTTGCCTGCCAGAGTTTCTTTGTTCGTTCGTTTATATGTGCCTTTCTAGAAAATGGCGTTCGAGCCAACAAAATGGCTTTGCCCATGCTAGATATATGCAATAAATTCTTTTTGTTGCACGAAATACGTAAAATTAAATTAGATTTTTCGTTTGAGAGTTTGGAGAATTGCGCTTAAGGGCTTAAAGCTGATAAGGCTGCGCTAAATAAATTTAAATTTCTATTATTGGCTACAACCAATAAAAAACAAAAAAAATGGAGTATTGCTCAAGAAAAGAAGAAAAATTAGAGCAATTGGAGGATCTCCTGTGTAATGGTCACTTTAAGAGAAGATTTGTTCAATTGTGACAAAGGATTAATTGAAAATTGTGCAACATTACAGCAAGCCTTGTCAACTTCACACGATGATCTATATGTATCACAGACATCATCTGCGAATGTGGTCAGCATTGCGGTCTCGGACGGGCCAGCTTCTGGCTGCGGCATGTTGTGTGTGTACAGACAGTACAAAAGAGGTCGCAAGACACTTTCCTGTGGTACACCAGCTGCTACTTTATATTGCATTGAAATTGCCCAGTAAAGGCAGACCACATACTGCCTTCTCTCCGGGTAAAATCTCAGTAGTCCAAAATATGTTGCAAGCAACGTATCCTTAATTTTGGTTTATAAGCCAATATGCCAAACACGGTCGAACGCCTCCCTAATGTTCAGAAAGAGGCCATTGCAATACTCCTTCCTGTCGAATGCCACCAATATTTGCTCGACAACCCGATGTAGCTGTTCGACACTGGTGCTCTGGAATAATTGCCAGAGTATCTACAATCAGTCTCTCAAACAACTTCGTGATCGAAGGGTAGAGACTGATCGACCGGTTGGTTATAGGGTCCCTTTCCGGCTGGCCTGTTCTATGAATCATGGTAATTATAAAAGCTTCCACTGTGCAGGAACGTTATGTAGAGGATCGCACGACTAGGTAGTGGCTTTAATGTAGCATCATGACCTGGTGCTCTGCCGACCAATTATTTCTGCTATCTCGCTAGGACATGATGGGCATTTGGAGTGGTTGAGTAAGCTTCTCATTAATTTGTTGCGGACTTGCAAGCTCAAGCGACTGAAAGCGATAGTCAGGGTGTCAATAGCATCCTTTTTGTTTTTCGCTGCCACCGTGCCACTTATAGCGAAAATTGTTGAGCGGGATGTGGCGTGGGTTAGCGGGATTTAGTGCAGTTAAAGTATATTAATTTTAGTGTTTATAGGATAGACAGACAATGCCTGTTCAGAGCATTAATTCCCGCAGATGTATTGGTTCTGGGCTTCTTGGCAACAGTGGGTTTAGTTATTGCGACTTTTCTTGCGAACGCTTGGAACATTTATAGCGGGCTTTTGATTAGACACAAAAAATTAATGTTTAGAGTTTTTAGTTTAATAGTAATAAAACCTTTTAGCAGTTGGCTTAGAACAAGTCATTATTCTCGATTTATGTTCAACTTGCTAAACTGCTTAGTGTCCTTCTTGTTACGAGTATCTCGTATTCTTTTCCGCCTTAAGGCCTGTTGTCGCATGAATTTTAGAATTCAGTACATCAGCAACTGAAAAAAGTACTTTTGACTTCTTTCGGTACTGAACGACAGAAAAATACAACCCTGAAGAAAATGTTAAATGATGAAAAATGACATTTAGTTTCAGTTCTATTGAAATTGAATAATTGAACAAGACAAACGAAAATGGTTTCGATTTAAAATGACACGAAGCAAAAAAACCACTTCCAGCACATCCAACTTATGAAATAACAGATGTACAAGTCGAAAAAAAAAATAACTAATAAAACAAATAATTGCAAAAAAAGAAAAAGAAAATGTACAAAAGTCTTAGAGCAAGTCAGGTTAGTACTGTTGTAAACATAAACTATATAGGAATTATAACAACAAAAAGTGGCAATGAATGAAAATACAGTATGTCTGTTGTTCATTGCCATTTCATACTATTATAATTCTCATTTAGTTTATGTCTACACCAGCATTAAATGGAGTTGCTGCAGTTGGAAGTTTGAATATTTTATTATTTGCTTTGTTTGTTATTTTTTAATATTCTTTTTTTTCGAATTGCAATTGCGAATGGTTGTACTCCGGCAAGTTTTGCTGCACCTAGTAAGAAATATTTTCATTAGAGTGCTGCTCTTATCTCAAATTTATTTACCCGCCTTATACGGATGGCAGCTGTTGCCTCTTGGCTATAATTTGCGGTAGTCGTATTAGGCGTCTAAGGTAGGTCCAAGATATTGTACAAAGGCTTTTATTATTTGAGAGCAGTTACCCCTCAAAGTAGCAAATGTAATGTCTGCCGATTTGTCTGTATTTATAATAATCCACCGGACAGGCAGCACATCAAGCTGTCTTTAGTAATGCTGTTGCTACGAAGGCCGCATCGTCAGCGTAGGTGGACACAAACCGGATATTAAGCGACATATCCACCGTGTATACAATATATAGAATGGACCCAAGAACTTTGCCCTGTGGAAGCTCTCTAGCTTTCTACTTCAATTCCATCACATTGAACAATTAGGCTAAGAAATTCAACTGTTTCTGCATGCTCCAAAGTGGAACAAGTGTTGAACGTAGAAAATGAGTTTCGTTGATGATCAGCTTTGACTATCGCTCTACTCCCGACTGACAACACAGATCACTAAAACTTTGGATAGTGCCAGCCTTTTAGTTGGTTTTACCTTCCATAAACTGTGTATTCAGTTCAAGCTGGCTGATATAGTCTTCCAGAGCTTAACAGCGCAGAGAATAAAACAACTGTTTCAGCACGTTGTCTGCTCTATTGAGAGCTAATTTAACAATAGGTTTATGCGTGGAATGCCAGAATGTTCCAAGTCTACTTTTTCTCTAACCAAAGTCAATACTGCGGTTGAGTTCAGGTGTCGGTCTCTACTAGCTTACATTGGAGTTGTGGTGCTAGTGGCAGGAGTGCAACTTCATGTATAAGCCGCATAATTTTCTCAATCTCATTATCAATCTCGTCAGTCGTGCTGTTTTATTCAAGATTGATACATCTTGATGTTGGTGTTCTTCTTAAATAATTTAACTGTCCCTGTAGAAATGTTGATTGCTATGTTAAGCAGAATCATTACTGCGTAGTGAACAGAACACAGATCAAGGCAGTTCCAGTTGTATCTATCAAGCACATCTGACAACTTTCTTCTTTGGGCGTTTCAAACGTGACAACAGTATTACACAGACGCGTTATTTTGAAGGCTTCTTTGTTGTTGGCAGCCGGCTCAAGATTTACAAAAACAGATACATATGTATATCCAAAATGCTAGAAAATACACTTTGCTCCGCTAAAATCACAAATATTAGGTCAAAAGTTCCTCATTCAAAGTATTGAAGTTGAATAAGTCATTGGAATGCATCAAATGAATACATGCGCCTGAAAGGCTGCAACAGAATCTGTTTAATTGTTCGAGAACTGATTAATTGGACCATTAGTTATATTATTATTACTAATAGGGGACTTATGAATTATTCACCTACCATAACCAAGGCGTGATGAGGTTTCTACACCTAAATCACAGGAAAATCAAGTGACCATCGTGCACACAAACTCCGCTCCGTTAATGAATAATTTAAACCAAAATATCAGAGGTTGAAAATCGTTGAGAATAATTCTGATAGGGAAGCGCGAATTTGGACATATTGTTATAGAAAGCCCCTGAACAGTCTTAGGTCAACTCTGCTGAGAAGTGTTTTTTATTTGAGTAATTTCGTAGCAGTAGTGGCTTAGATTGACGAAGTGCATGATTTCGAGACTAGTACTAAAGGGAGCCGAACTGAAATGGCTTTCAATGACTGTATTTTTGTTTATTTTTTTTTTGTATTTCTATCAAATAAGTTTCAGCGCAAACATTGAAGACATGAATCCCAGTTTAAAAGACTATGAGCCTGCTGCCCTTGCAATATAAATCTTACCATTGGTTATGAAGACTTGCGCAGTAAGTGAAACATCAATAAAACACTTAGTAAATGGTTACTTAAGACGCCGTCCATCCAGTCCGGGCGGCTTTGTTGAAGAATTGAATAGTTCCATAGTCATATAATGTGTTATGTTGCATATATCGATGCCAGGAATGTGTAGAGTAACTAAAATTTTTTCGATAATACGCTTCCAATACGGCAGTCTGTTATACACAGACCCTCAAGCCGCAGCAGTTTGTTACAACGCCAGATGGCCAGAACGCCAGAGTTTAGACCACCATTAAAAAAGTCAAAAGATATTTTTTGGAGAGATACCCCAAGTCTGGCCAAAAAGACTCTTATAGCTTTAGTTGGCACCAATTGTATGCTATTGGTAACAATGTTGTTCATATTGGCAACTCAATTCGAAGCATTCCGCTTCAATTACTAAAAAACGCTGTGGAAATTAAACATATCGAGAGCAAAAAATTGGCAATTAGACACCGCGTCCAAATGATTTTTCCGCATTTGCGATATAGTAAAAGTAATTGAAAATAATATTACGTATACGCAGTGTTGCAAGGCTGCAGCAGAGTACAAATAAAATGCACAATTGTAGCCGCAGTACGTGTGTATTTGTATCTTTCAGTGTACATATATATATGTACATTGAAGTCATGTAATATAATTCCCATTTTTTGGTGCTTGTTTCTGTTATTTTGGTTGCGTAGTCTTTTCAAAAAACTTCTCCTTTTCACGAGCGCCATAACCAGCCGCCTAGCATAACCACTCGTTTACTGCTGCGCTTACTTACTTACTTGCTGTGCGTCGTTGCTCAATTTAATTATTAATGACAACAATTTCATGAATTTCATTAAAATCCACAAAATGCTGTGTTGAAGTGCGGTTGCATTAAACTTTCAACAAGCAGTCAACATGCTGATTTTGTTGCTGTTTTTGGCAATTTCATGGACATATGTTTGTGTCTGTCTGTATGCGGGTGCTGCTGCATGTCCTTATGATTTTTGCCATTGCCGGCTGCTGTTGTTTGTTCTTCGTAAGCTTCGTAGTGCCATTTTTAAAGTGCATATGCGGAAAATGTTTCAGTAGAAATTAAACGCTACTATTTAAATTGAATTTAAAGATTTTAAACTTATCTTCAAAACTTCCAACGGAGACCTTACAACTGCATAAAAAGGAGAAACATTGGCAAATGAAATTTCGCAAAATAATTTCACTGACACTTTTATTTTAGTGAATAGTAGATATATTTTATGCCAAAAGATTTTTTATCATTGGTATTAGTTCGGTTGCAATGAAAAAAAAAAAAAAAACAAAAAACTTCTACCAACAGATGCAGTACATCTCTAAACGCTTGTCTTTAATGCATTGCTGTGCGCCATATGTTTCAAAACGTGATATGCTACCAACGACCGACATTTGATTACCCTCGAAACGTATTCTAGCTTCAAAATGCGCAAAAGGCTTTGTGCGGAAGAACAAATGTACGCCAAAGATTGAACCATGTGTGATTTTGTAACCCCAGATCAGCTCTTCAAACGCCAACTGTCCACATTGTGGATATGGCTCTAACAATTCGTTTATATGCTTGAGCGTAAAACTTGCAGCACTTTGTAGATTTTGATCAGTTAATTGCAACTCATTTAGTGTAGCACACAGACAGTGGTGTATTGGAATGTTGGCATGCGTACAATTGCGTATCTCCGGTATGGGCAAAAATAGGCTGATGCCACGCGGCATAGACTGCGCCAATGTTGCAGTTTGCAGTTCATTAGTGGCAGCCATTAAATTGCTCAGCTTAAGATTTGACAGATCTGGCAGCAGATGCTGCAGCGTTTCATGTACATCGAATGCAGTAACCAAACTGTGTGCATTTCGTTGCAGATTTGCGACTGCATGCGGATATCTTTCTGCAAACCAATCGGGATAGATTATATACAACAAAGGCATTGAACGCTCGCGCATGCTTTGTTCGGAGAATTTCTCTGGCAATGGAGTAAAGCCATGCGTCGAAATAAAAAAGAGCAATGTGCTGTTTAGTACACCCGATTGCTCAATGCGCTGCAACAGTTTCACAAAGCTTGCATCCACAGTTTTGGGCAACGAGTAGATTTCATGCAGATCAGTAATGAACCAAAATAATGAGAAAAATGAGTTATCACTTAGTGCTGGCAACATTTTGTCGATATATTCGTATAACACCTGCGAGTAAGTACGTCCGGCGCTGCAGTAGTTTTCTTGTTGGTTGGCATTATTATGCATCTCGACGTATATGGGTCGTGCATAGTAATCCGTTGGCGCACCTTTCAAACCAGTCTGCGGCCAGCTAAAGTTGCTATGTTCACTTGTGTCCTCTGCCAAACAGGTATTATAGCCAGCTTTCTTGTAGTCAGTCCAAATAAAATTGCATGCATCAAAGCCAAACTGTTTGAAACTGCAGATCTGCTCTAGTTCTCCAGTTGTGCTTCCCAATAGTAGTGCCAGCAGATTGGAAAAGGAATTCTCACCAATTCTATCGTAAGCCCAGAATTCCACATGATTTGGCATGGCGCGTATATAAGCAGCAGTTTGATTCATCTGACGTAAGAAATTCAAATGGGATACTGAATCTAGACCGATAAACATTACCGACAAGCGTTCCGCCTGCAGCTGCTGCTGCTGCTGCTTTGGCTTCTGATTCGGCTTCGTTAGAAAGAAGTGCACATCCTCGTAGATCGAGTTTTGCGTTGCTATTATTTTACAGCTTACCCGCACCATATTGACGCCAGTTGGCACTGGCACTAATGTGTTATGTTGTAATTTAAAGTGCTGCCTATTGATGCATTTGTTTGTAAAGTCATCTTCACGTTGCAACTCACAGTATGCACACTGAATTTCACTTAAAGAGCCAATGTCATAGTAATGCAATATGCGTATTGCGTCTAGATTCAGCACCAAATATGAAAGCCCTTCCAGTGTTCTTGTTCGTAATAATGTATGGTTTGTGCAGCGCATTGGATCTACACTCTTTATTTGTTTTGCAATTATAGGATTCATGATATCCATTGCTGGTATTTGACATCCTTTATTTTTCACATAGTAAACCTTTTCGGGCAACTGTTTGTGCATATATTCCGATATATAATCGTATGTACATAATATATAATATGCAAAGATGTACAGGCAAAGCAATACGAATATTAGTTTGATTAATGGTATGCAACATCTTGGTCTAAACCTCCAAGCTAGAAGTTTCATTGTAAATGAATGTTTAACAATAAACAATACATCTCGAAAGATTTACGAACTAAAACTTTTATGGAATGATTTTACAGAGCCTTCTATTTTTGATAAATGTAAATGTATTGAGTGATGGAAAGCTTACAAATGCCCTATAGAACAGGTGTCTCGGTTATCTCTCTTAAGAAGGCGTCAAACAAATCTTCCAATTATGGGTTGCTGTGCTAGGCTTGGGACCCGCGACCGTTAAAAAAAAAACAAACCTTTACAATTAAACCAAAAATGGAAACCTCAGATAGGTCCCTATGATGTTGATTCCCGCAATTTATATAAGGTCTACAATGTAAGGGTCTGCAACTCGAATATCTGCACCCTTTATAGGGATAGTGCGAATATTAGCAGGTTGATGTCCTCTAATAAGCATCCTTTGATATCTACTATAGCTGTCATACGAGTAAGCACGAATTTGGATGCGGTTACGTGATTAGTAGGAAGCAAGGAGCAAGAAAGCCATGAGTTTGAGGGTGTTGAGAGGTTATGTTACGGAAATGAAGCTCAAAAATTTTATCCACAACGAAAATGGAAATACTGCCGATACAGTAATGACACTGGAATCACCAGTTAATGATGGCACTATTGTAGAACCACCGGACTATAATAGATCAATTCGATTATTTATTGTTGACTATAAAGTCGCATTCGACACAGCGATACGATCAAAGTTTTTTAACGCCCTGTCTGCACTAGGCATCCCGGCAAAGATTGTCCGTCTTTGCATGACGAAGCTATCTAACACATAAGGCGTTCTCCGACCCCTTTGATACCGAGAGAGAGGTTTCAAGCAGGGCGATGATCTGTGCCATTATGTACAGAGTATGTCGGGCTCGATTTTTCAAAAGGCAGTGGTGTTGCTCGCTTATGCCGATGATCATCGATATCATGGTTAAGCAGTAACGGCTAGTCAGAGAAGTACTTGGTGTCTTTTCGCACTCCGTCTTTGACGGTCAGTGACGTTGGAGAATTTCAACTTCAATGTTTTAGAAACTTCGTCCATCTTGGATCCGAGATTATCAGCCTGGAGATCAAGGGAAGAATCACGCTTACAAACGGCTGTTTTTTGGGCTGAGCAATCAAATGAGAAGTAAAGCCCACTCTCGAAAGACAAAAATCAAGATCTATAAGACGCTGACACTCCCGGTCCTACTGTATGGCGTAGAAGCATGAACCGTTATAGAGTCGGATGAAACAGCGTTCGAACTCTTTGAGATTAAGATTCTTCACCGGATTTTCGGTCCTATTAAAGTCGGCGACGAGTTTGACTAGCAAACTTTGGTTCTGAAGTCTTACCAAGGACTCCAATTCAGTTAATGGATACCCATTTTTAACCTAACCTAACCTATTTTTTCGGCTAATTAAGTTGCAATCAAATCATTTAATTCCAGCGCTCTTACTCTAGGTTTAATAAACGATGCTTTGGCATTTTTCCACAACATTTAGTCAGGCGAAAAGTCAATATCTATTACGTTCCAAGCCTAACAAATTTTTAAGTTAAGCTAACCAATGTACTTCAGCTTCATGTTAGGAACAAAACTTCTTCTATAGTCTTATATAGAACTCAATTAGGTCGACTTCTTGTGTTTAAAGGCTGGTTTTAGGACTTTAACTCTTTTCTTCTTGTCATTTTATTCGAAATCGTTCGTCTACTATTATAGTTGATTTAATTATGCAATTAAAATCAGTTTTATACAATTAAAAACTAAACAATTTCGTGTTAAATAAATATAGTTCATGGAAATAGCAATATAAGCTAAGAGTAGAGTTTAAATAGGAAAAAATGAGATAAGTAATGTGTTCAAATAAATGTTTGCATTGCTCTTAACTAAGAATTAAACCAAAAATATAAAGAAAAAAACATATTAAAACTCTTAAAGTTCACGAATTTGTACGTGTACTCGCCTTAAGTCACGTGCAATTGCACGAAATTCTTTCTGGTTAAACAATGGATAAACTAGCCAGCCACAAAATTGAGATAGTTTTAAGTCAGTTCAGAAATAAGTAAAGTACAAGTTAAACTGATGAGCAATGAATTCATTTAAACTCTTACAAGAATTTTCTTTCTTTTTAAAGCCATCAGTCAAATATTTAACAACTTGAGTACTACATACTTTGAACTTCTGACTCATTGATAGCCTGACAGCAACCCCAACATTCGTAGTTTAGGTATATAAACTAAGCTAAGAATCACAACAAATTTGTTCGATTGAATCTCACTGAACAATTTAATTTGAGTTAAGCTTTACAGCACGAGCGGCCAACACACATACTATTGTAAATTGACCGATGATTAATACAACTATCTATATGACCTCTCCATAGCACGATTGGAGAATACACACCCATAGAGAGACAGACAGACAGACAGACAGACAGACGGACATGACTAAATCGTCCAGGCTTGTCACGCTGTTCATGAATGTACTCGTATAAACTTTGTTGGCTGACAGAACTAAGATGGTCGAACTGCTATGATTGCCAACTCTGATATGACCAAAAATCTTACGAATAATTTTTCTTTCGAAGCTTCCCAAAGACTCTCTTTCAGAGTCCATGCATCCGTATTTTTTCACTTGATCTGCAGGCGACAGTTGGGTCAAAGATTCCTCCCTTTGCAATTTTGACGTATCGTGTTTATGGGACAGCGTACTTATAGACGAACCAGGTGCTCGTAATACAAGGTTTTTTTTGTTCCCATAGAAGAAAAATTATATTAAATTTATGCAAATGTAGTAGGCGAGCCAGACCACATAAAGTATGTATATTCTTCACCAGCCTCAAAAGTCGAGTCGATATAAACATGTCCAACTGTTCATTTGATAATCGATGTCAAGGAGACTATAAAAGATTGAGCCTTCAAATTTACATAATTGGATTCTCTTATGTTTATACATTTAAGCTTGACCTTCGTCGATCTGTCTTCATCGGACACTTGGAGATTGGTTCTGCCAGTAATCGGTTAATAAAAAGTCATCATCTAAGCCGGCAAAAAAAAACTTACTAACTTAACCACTCCACTTTTTTATTAAGCAAACATCCAATTCAATTGTCATTTTTTATGAATATTTTGTTAATTATCAAATGGACGACTCCAAGCCATTGCAACTGGCACTGAACTTGGAATTGGCACTGATGTGCAAACTTCTGGAGGTACGTTACAGAAGGGTTCGTTAATGCCACAGGCTTCGTCAAACTTAGTTACTACTCCTGTAATTTAAATTTAAAGCCAAATAAGCCCATCACGATACAAATTATAATATCTACCTTCGATGCTTACCGCGCAGCACTTAGTTGGTAAATTACCTTTTCATTCATACTAATTAATTCAAGGACATGCTTGCCAAATGGTGATTAGCGTTCTTAGTTCCTCAACTACAATAGCAGAAATAAAGCAGGAACTTGGTGCGCAATCACAAAAATCGTAACTAAATGGACATTTTTTAAAGACCTGGAGCCACTCCCTAGTAATAAAGTCTTCAAGCAACGTACAGCTATTCCACAGTGCCATCGATGTCAAGCATGTGATAACACCCAAATTTTTGCACCACGACATATATATTCTTAAAATGGCTAAAATATCACCGAGCGGGCAAGTGTGACAAGCCTAAACTCCAAAAAAGTCTGATTTATGAAAGTAAAAGCAGCTAACTACAAAGAATGCGGAAGATTTTGTGCATCGTGCCAATGAATGGAATTAATATCATGCTTATCAACGAAACTTTACTTTCAGATCCCATTACAGATTATAGGATTTGATGTACATATATATTGCAAGTCACCTGGGATTCTAATCAATGCTAATATAAAACACTGCCAAGTCTACAATAGGACAGAGGCTTTATACTTCAAAATTGTAAACATTAAAGTGAACACTGACTGTGCATACATCGTACCGACTGATATCCAAGACATTTTCAACGAACTTGGACAAAAACTTCTGATTGCTGTTGATTCGAAACATCGCCTTTGGAATCCTAGCCGTGCTTGTCGCAAGGGCAATACTTTATTTGTAAAAAATACTTGGTTTAACGCAGTATTCATATAGCAATCGAACTCCCAGTCCAATAATTGGGCACTGTGTTCATCATCGACTCTGCATAAAGTAAGTCTGAACTTAAAACCTTCAGACGCTTGAGCTTTTAATGGAATTATAACCACTCAACATCTTCAAGCTAATGCCTATAATATTTCTGCATCTTGCGTCTGAAAAGACAATTTTCTAGTCTCCGTTTTTTTTGACTGCAGAGTTCAGTGATAGACAGAATTCTTGTCTGCAGTCAAAAATTAGTCACAGTTCTGGTATAAACTATAAACTCCATGCGTAATATATCTTCAGAAGATGGAGAGATTTTCCGAACCAATCGTGGTTGACTGGTTGAAATAACTTCGGCGGCGGTTGAGTGTTGGAACTCTTGGTGTCTAGATATGGCTTGTCTAGAGCAGCTCTGTGCTATCCATCATATATCTTGAATGATAGTGATGGATGTCAGCCTCTTATATAAAGAATCAACAACAAGCTGTATATAAGCAGCTTCTTTATTAAACGTGCGTTCATTGCAGTTGCTTAGCCATAATTCATTTTCGTTAAATTTTTTTCGCCGGTCGATTGTCATCTTAAGAATATCGTATAAGAGGTCCCTTTTTGTATCTTCTCTATTGCTAATGTTTTTTGGTAGGGGAAACAAAGTTCAGTGCACCAATCACTTAATAAGGAGGGTAAAACGTGTGTAAATGGACTTTTGTGAGCCATTTTCCAGTGTATATTCTATACAAATATGATCTTTGCAAACGCCCTTAACTCCCCTTTATGCTTTATACATAACTAGAAAATTAATGAAAATTTTTTAAAGCTTAGACTTACCATACAAACGTATAATGCCATCCGTTTCACCGCGTGGATTTTTAGCAACACATTTGTAGATACCATCATCCCCACTGCTGACACTCATAATGGTCAGTTTCATGTGGGTCTTATATGCGGGCACGCCGACGCTAGATTCGACTCTGAAAAACAGTAAAAAATTTTGAATTTTCACCAAACAATCTCTTACCAGTAGCATGCACACCTATATTTATGCGAATCGTGTATGATTGGTCCCTCGCCGCGTGTCCAATAATTCAACGAAGTCGGATGTGCCTCCGTGAAGCATTCGATTGTTACATTATAACCTTCGGGTGCGCCCACCAACTGATGCGGTATGAGTAACATTGGCGGAACTATAAAGAAAAAAAAAAAAAATATAAAAAATTAATAATGAAAAATTTTCGAAATTGCATTCAAGTTTTCAAATTTGAATTTGCGTTTGCATATATTTTGAAACATTTGGTAATCATTTTATTAAAAATCAAATATGCAAACGCTGAAATTTTCTTTTTATGCATTATTTAAATAGATGCTTTTCCGTATGTTGTACTAACTATACGGAGCGCCTTTGTTTGCCTAACTAATGTTGTCGCCAAAGTTTTTGCTAGACTTGGAATGCTTAAGCCGCACAGCTGCATTCAAGTCAAGTTGCTATGAAAGATTTAAGTAGAAAGATGCACAAGTGCAAGTGTGGCGCCATAGAAATATGACGAAAACTTTAGAAAATCTTATGAATAGCATTATTTCACGAGTTGCTTGTCAGTTTTCTTTGCTTTTCTGCAGCTATGACATATTTTTTGTCTGTGTATGAATACCAAAGTGGGGAAGCACTCAGCCAGCCTAACAGCCTGCCGTACTAGCTGACAATCGGCAACTAGACTTTGTATATTTTCAGCTTTTCTTTCGAATTTCTATATTTTCACAGTGGTTTTCTTTCGTCAATGGAAAACTTTCTCAAGTACTCTTTGCGACTGTAATTATGTGAAACACCTTTTGAGTGTTCGACTTTTGTAGTATTATTATTTTTTTTTTTTTGTTTTTTTTTTTTTTGTAGACTGAAGCACACTTCATGAGTTTTTAATTAAGAAATTAAATTTCAGCGCAAATGTAACGAAGACTAATGAAAAATTTACATTTATTACAATGAAGTTCAGCATATTGTAAAGCATGCAAGGTGAGTCCTCTTTGGCATGGTAAATTTTTTTCCGAAGTTTGCGTTTCGTGGTGAAGGCATAAAACATATGACAAAAAGGCTTTTTAATTTTTATCTGAAAAAATTTGCTGCTCATTTCAACAGCATCAAGCTCATAAAATTTTTTTTCTTTCCTTTTTTTTCACCAAATGATTTTCATTTAAGCATCATAAAGCATGCGACATGATTTTCCCTTCTGGTTTAAACAATAGGCGCACCGTTGTCATTTGCGCTTCGCTGCGTTTTTCCATTTAATTTTTTCCATTTTTTTTTTTTTTTTTTTCAGTTTTTCTGTTTTTCCTGTAGAAAATAGCCGCTTTTCGCTTTGCATAATTGTAGATTTATGCTGGACGCAATTAATACAAAAGTGACAAAATGCCTGAAATACAGGTAGCAGGCAAGCATTTGCTCTTCAAAAACCTTTTGTTTCAGCGGGGTTTTTTTCTTTTTTTTTTTTGTCCCAGTAATGAGTGGTCACTTCGTTAGCGCTGCGCTCTGTAAAGCTACAAATTTACTTTGTATAATGTCGCCAATTGAATTTTTAATAAGCAACATCAACAAATTTTGTGCATGTATCTCCTCACTCCTCATTAATGTTGGAGCAGTCATCATTGTAATTCATTCATTTTTATATCTGTTCTGCGTTAAAAAAACTGTGCTTAAGTGGATCTAAAGTGTGACAAAATGCTTCTTAATTAAGTTTTATTCACAAAAAAAAAAAAAAAAAAACTAAAAAAGGGTCGGTATTATTTTTCTCAATGAGCGGATTAACTGCATAAAACACAGCTACTTGTATCTTATTAGAGTTGGATGACAAAAAGAATTCGTTGAATGTGGAGTGCGTACTAATTAGCTTTTGAAGTGTGATTAAGTTAGATATTCAGGTCTGGAAATTAGCAAGAATTGCTATAATTTATTGCTGTGCTTTTTAAGTTTTTATATATTCAGTATTGGGTTTAACAAATATTATATATTAAGGATTTTATGAAGAACTTGGGTAGCGTTGTAGGTTAACGAGAAGGATTTTATTACTCTTCACAATCGATTTATATTAATTGTATTTTTTTTTTTTTTTGCTACGATATTTATTTATTAATCAATGTATATGATATTTTGAACCCTTGAAAGTAATCCTCCTAAGTATTAATACACTTCTGTCAGCGTTTTCTGTGTCACGATGATGCAACGATGTTATGTAGTATTATCGTGCTGCAAAACTCATTCATTGTTTTGCCACGAATCCGTGAGATTTTTTCGTACTGCGTAGGATCACTCACGATGCAAATAACTCGCGATGCATCACGCTATAACAATTGATGGAAACAGTGAACTTAGCTAGCTTTTTTGCTTGAGGCTAGATTCCAAACTTTTGACTCCACATCCAGTAGTCGCAAGAGATGAGTTCAAAAGGTACTAGACAGCTCTGGCCCTCTCAGTAAACCTCATCTCAATCGAGGAAATCTTGTACCACATCAAAGTGTTAAAGGCACAAGATGAAGTGTGATTAGGGTCTTCACATCAGAACCTCAAATGGATGCAAAGATATGTTGAGTTTTGTTTAACGCTTGTATATTATAGTCAAAACCATAAAATGATGCCTACAGTGGGGCGTACTGTGAAGTCTCGTAGTGGATGAACTATTAGAGTTTCTTACAGTAAATGTCATCATATGCCAAGGTTATGCGAACGATATAGTTATTATCTGCAAAGAGAAACATGTAGACACACTATGTGATCAAATTAACATCACAAGATCTTTGTGCTCCAAGGTAGGACAGAGTATTAAGCCAGCTAAAACTACTATCGTTTCTTTCTCTAGAAAGTATAAGATGAAGTTACTCAAGCCAATATGGGTGAATGACACATGGTACCACATGGAAGACTCACTTAGAACATGCAATGAGGAAAGCTACTATGGCAATGTTGACTTGCAGTGTGATTGCCGGGAAAAATTGGGCATGTACCCACAAAATAATGAAATGGATGTACCTCACAATGGTTAGACCTATAATAACATATGATGCCATTGTCTGAGCGGACAGAGCTAAACTGACAACAGCTAGTAAACAATTGAACAAAATTCAAAGGTCAGCTTGTATATCTATAATAGGAGCAATGCGAACCTGTCCTAGTCTGGCATTAGACGTGCTGCATTTTCACAACCAACAGCAGGCTGACAAAGCCATTGCTAGGGTAGGAAGAATTAACATTGATAGAAAGATCTGTAACAGGAATCAAACAATTGTTAACATGAAAGACAAAACAGGTAAACAAAACAACGTAGGAAAATTCAACAAGATTACACTGTGCTGGCCAAGTCGTCTGGCCAGGAGAGGGAAAGCGTCCCCCTTTTATGGATCAGGAAAAATGAGAATCCTGGTGTAAAATATGCAATAGAAAAAGATCGGCTTAGGGTATTTCGTAGTCGATCATAGAACTTCAGTTATTTTAGCATATATAATCAAAATATTATAAACTTTTAAAAAAAGCAACGTATTTTTAATTTAATTTGTTTGTTAAGAAACATTTCGAATGTATTTATTTCTTAATTAATTTTTTCCGGCTTAATGAATTTAATGCTATAAATTGTCGCACATGCGTTAAACAACTTAGTCTCAATACAGTGACTGGTCGATATAGTATTTCCAAATTATCGTTTCTGTATCTAAAGCGAAATGATTTTATGGACAGCGATTGTTTTTGTGATTTTTACATACCTACATGCAGAAGGACATAAAGTGTGTAATTAATTATTTTTTTTTGGATGAACGGGTATACTTAGTTAAGGAATCTATTAGCCAAAAAGACGCCATTCATGTCTAGTATCATTAGTCGAGTCAATGTAGGCATATTCGGCTGCATTTCAATAACGAGATACTTAGTCAGTTAAATAGATGGACATGTGCATATTATCTTGAATCCTTAAATACTTTTTTTTGCATAAACTTAGTATACTCTAAGCCTTTCTAAAATCTCTCAAGCTTTCTTGACTTACATTTTTGTTACACCTATAAACCAATAAACGTCTTTATAGGTTGAAGGCAGACTGAGTGGCAAGCTACTTCACAATATAGAGAGCCAATTGGCTGTCTTAAAATTGAAACAACAAAATCTAATAAGTCAACTCAACAAATACAAAAGGTAAAACCTTTTTAAATGCTATCATATATAAATTATTTTTTTAATTTTATTTTATTTATTATTTTCGCTTCAGTTCAGGACAGTCGGGCTTTAAGGTTATTCATGGTAAGAAAAAATTATTTTTAATTTCCAACTATAAAATTTATTTGTAATATTTTATTTTTAAAAGATTTAACGAAGAATGATAATGATGTGGTAAGAAAATTAATTTAAATTTTAAGTTGCATGCGTGTATGTTGTTGAAAACTATTCTTTTCAGGATCCATATGGCGTAGGCGTTGTAGCTGGCATAGAGCGAGATATTTGGTATCTTCAACAAATGCATCTAAGTGAAAAGGAAGGAGAAGTCGTGAGTACACTACCACTGCCGTCACATAATGATATGTTCATAAAA
Source organism: Leucophenga maculata (assembly GCA_035044805.1). Taxonomy (NCBI): domain Eukaryota; kingdom Metazoa; phylum Arthropoda; class Insecta; order Diptera; family Drosophilidae; genus Leucophenga; species Leucophenga maculata. The sequence continues at coordinate 184,863 of JAWNNP010003312.1, forward strand.
TTGGGCTCGACGATCATGCAGTGCATTTCTCTTTTTTTTTCTTATTCTGCTGCTTTGTAATTTTTTGTAACTCTCAGATTTTGCTAGATGGGCCTAGTCCGGCCATGTGTCCCGATATTCCTTTCCCTTATCCAGTGTCTAGCTTTATTAACGTCTATTATATGTCTGTTTATACAACTTTCAGGAAGAGGCAACAACTGTAAATCCGAATAATAATTTACGAAAAGATTGGGAATTGTTTAAAACCGATTTCAATAATGAAACATTGAAAATATTTAAGCAGTTTCAAACTGAAGCATTAAAGCAGTTGGAAATAATACAACGTGGACACGAAGTCGAAAGGAAAACTGCTGAGCTACATGCAAACGTTTATATAGAAAAAGCTTGGTTGACTTTTAAGGCCGAATTCAAAGAGGATATAATGGAACTGTTTAAGCAGTTCTTAAGCGATTCGAAGAAAAAATTCGAATTCAGCAATGAAACAATGAAATGGTTTACGCAGTTTCAACACGAATCACAGAGAAGATTCCACGAAAAACTTCTATTGCTAAACGAAGAAATAAAAAAATATTTAACTATTAAGAATCAAATACTGGAAAAGAACATTTGCGACAAACCAACTGAAGATGTACCTTTATATGTCAATAATATCAGTAATAATCAGTAAATCATAATACTATAAGCAATTTTTTAATATATACTCTTTTCGCTTTTAGCTCTACACAAATACTGCGAAGAAGAACTTAAAGCAGGAGTTTATGTAATTAACTTCAAAAATTATCGCACATCATTTGTCTGCGATAACAATGGACGTATACTAATGCAGAGACAAATGTTCGGCGATCTGAATTTCAATAGAAGTTGGGAAGCGTATAAACACGGTTTCGGAAATGAAAATGCACAATATTGGTTGGGTTTGGAGCACGTCTATCAGTTGACAACACGTAGCCCGCATGACTTGTATATAGATATTGAAGACATTGAAGGCAAGAAATATTATGGAAAGTACACGGATTTTTTGATTGGCAACGAAGAAGAAGCTTATAAGCTAAAAGTTTTGGGAACATTTAGTGGAAATGCTACGGAAAGTCTTTCGGAAGACATACATATGAAATTTTCAACATTTGATCATAAAAACGATAATTGGAAGCTTGGAAATTGTGCTCTGTATTTCGGAAACGGTTGGTGGTATGACAAGTGTGGATATGCGTAAGTATCGAACATTTTACGAACTGTAAATTATTTTTAATTGCAAATGTCTAACATTTTGTAGTAATTTTAATAGAAAGCTCAACCTACAGCATGATGGCTCTGATAGATACGGAATTAATTGGATTAACATTCGGCCGCGAAAATTAGAAATGTATATTCGTCTGCGGTCATCTAATATTTGAGTGAAAATAATAAACATTTTTATTCCGATTTATTATTTATGTTGGTTTTGTATTTCAACAAATTTTAGAGAAAAGTGCCCAGAATAGACTACAAACTACGGGATGCACATATCTAACAGAAGACATGATGAATATTATGATTGAATAGGGCGCGCGATGAAAAAATCTAAACACAGAAGGCCATGCAACCATTTATCTGAAAAGTTCAGATCAATATAGGCTTTAAATTATTTATGGATGTTTGTTGGTATTTTATGCCGAAACAATTTGTGTAAATTTTGCTATAGAAAAAGATGGGACGTTAGAAAAGGACATAAGCTACTTTTTGGCAAAATCGAAGATGGATCGACGCAAAAGTTTGGCTTTATTACGATAGAACAACGCCAAGCAATGCTCAGAATCATCAATTCGTTGTTCTTTTTGGTCGATTGTGAACTCGTGCGGCACCCACTTTGAACATAGTCCTTGCATACCCAAATATTCATTCACGATATGTTCCTTTGATATTTTAATGGTCTCAGCTATATCGATCAACTTCTCTATACGGTTATTCAAAATTATTTTGTGTAACAGCCTCTTTGGAACGTCCACTGCGTGCATCGTTCTCGGTGCTCATTTCGCCTCGTTTAAACTTAGGAAACCACTTCTGAACAGTTGAATTTTGCTGGTGCAGAGTCCGAATAATGCTTATCAAGCCAAGTCTGGGCTTCAACAGTAGTTGCCCATTCTGTATGGCTCGATGAATTGTTTTACTAGCGTCACTAGCTGGAAATAGTGCATCCATTATTTCGCTGTAGCACCACTTTGTTTTGAATTTAACAAGTTGAATCATCCTGGTTCGCCACGAGTAGCACCACGAGTAGAGATAAGGTGAGAAATTTTATCAATTGTTTAAATTTTTAGGCCCAGTACTGCAGGTACAAGAGCCTAATGGTTTTGTGCAGGTAGAAACAATGGTCGAAGACACCCAAAGTTACCCCCATTATGGTCAGGAGTGATAGAGCAGTCGATATAGCCGTGCCAGTCTGTTCGTCCGTATGAACGAAAGGATTTCGGAAACGGTAATAGATAGAGACTTCTTGAAATGTTAATTGGGAGGCCTCACCGTATAAGGAAAAGTTTTCTTTTGCTTTGAAATGTAGAGCTGGACAAAACATATTTTGTATAAGCATATAATAGAACAGTCAACATTGTGTCCTATTTACTCGGTGGAGCATCAATAAACAAATGGTTTCTGAAAAGGAAATTCTATGAATCCACTCCATGTAAGTATGATCGGCAGGTCAATCCATTATTCATACAGCCACATTATGTCTGAAGCATTTGGCATCATCGCTTTTGAATCCGCACGAATGCTATCGAATCTCTATTTCGAATCTTTATTGCCTCAATTTCTCAAGTGACACCCGCTTGTTCTTCAACATCACATCATCCAGGAAAACGAGTTATACGTTATAATGACTAATTTTTTCGAAAAAAAATTATATAATAGAGAATAATGTTTTGTCTTGTAGAACGTAGCCCGAATGTCCTTTAGAATGAATGCAGTTGTCTTTATAATACGCCGGCGCTCTTCACGCTTGTTGACAATTTTTTGGTTGTAACAGGCTTCCGTTAATACCCTGTGTTTCGGAAACAAATTATAGAAGCCATTTTTTTTCGAGGAGTTGTGCTTTCATCGGTTTAATGAATATTATTTTTTTTTTTTCTAAGGATCTTGAATTTCGTAATAAAAGGTTTTTTAAATACATATTAAAGAGATTACACTTCATTCAGTTCAGTTTTCACTACAAAATATTCAATATTTATTTCATGCTCTACACCAACTACTCAAAACTAAACTTGAGAATTGAACTTTGCTTTGATTAAAGTCAAATACACACACTTGTTCTTGTGCAAACAAAACGACAAATGGACGACAAACGAACCAACCGACTTACATCAGTTTTATGTAGTTAAGTTCAATTCAGTTTTTCAGTTCAGCTCCTTGGAGACTATTTGCCATTACACCTGAATAAGTGCACTGCACTGATTGAGCCAAGGCAACGGCAGAGTGCTGCCTTTTTGCAAGGTCTGTTGTCCAGTGCATGATGCCAGGTAGAGTGACCATAATTGTGCACATTTGTACGTAAAAGTATGCATTCATTCAATCTGCGTATGTACGTACGAATACTCCCACTTGAATTCAAGGAAAAAAAAAAAAAACTTAAAAAAAACAATAGCAGCAAACCAAGATGCTTAAGTGCACATTTCTATGGCAAAAACATTTTATCCACTGCTGTTCATGCATTCAACTAGATCCACTCGCTGTGCGAGTTAGAGTCAAATATTTTCTTAAGCATTTTGCCTTTGCACTGATTTAAATTACTATTGAGTGGCGACAATAGCAGCAAAAATAAGAAATAAACTTCAAGTGAATGAAAACAGATCCTAAGAAAGGTAAAAGCGTTCAAGAATCAGCTGCTAAGTGGCCATTCTCAATTGGAGGGCATGGAGGATGTGAAGGACGAAAAGGCTGCAATGTCCTTACAAGTAGCTACTTAAGTCAACAATAATTTAACTTGTTCGCAGTACAGATATATATTTTTTTTTATTTTGCTACTTCGTTCATGCTGTATAAAATGTTTGAGTGGGGCGGGAGTTGATGTTGAATTGACACTGAGTGACATTTTCGTAGCTTTTCTTGTCGCAAAATATATAAAAAAAAAAAGCAGAAGGTGCTGGCTAAGATTTTCAAGTGGATTTAAGTGTGTAAACAAGTTAAAAATTAGCGCATAATCAAGTTGTATGGCTTCAATATTTTTCTTTTGCATTTGGTTTATTCGTTCTTTGGTTGATTGAATATGCGAAGTAAGTAGAAGTACTGTTGGCAAGGGCTTACACTAATTTGAGAAATTAATATAATATTAGTTAAGTATTATATTTAGATATTATATCGAAGCTTTGAGCCGTACACCACTGACTAAAATGGCAAATGTTGCCGTTTAGGTAATTGGCAACCGGAACATCTCGTTTCAAGCCTTAAAAGCTGATAGCCGTGAAGATAACTAATGAATATGAAAAACGCAACATTCACCATGACATTGGTCACCAACACGAATGTATCATATACGAATTTTGGCGATTAAATTAGCTTATGTTTTCAAAGGATCTAGAGGTTAGAACTCTTCGAGAAAAGTCGTTATGGAGTAAAATTCTGAAATGACTTATGAACGTAATTCTAAATTTCATACATTTCAAGGACATGGCAAGCCAATTAATAATGGGTATTTGTTGTCAATCATTGAATTAATAAAAGAACTGGTCGAGGGCAAGTTGCTTCTATGAGTGGAATTAACTCGGAGAAAAAAAGATTCTACGTTCAACCATGGTCCCAATGATATCTTGAAGTTTTGAATATCAAAAATTTTAAGAACTATGTGAACTTTTGAGCTGCTTGAGTATTTTGTCTATTGAATATAAATTCTATACTCATATAAAATATACAACAGTAAAACTGGAATTTTAACCTATTATTGGGAAGCACCACAACTGTTGTTAAAAAACCAGTTCTGAGCAAGGATTGAGGTGTACTTCGAGTAATTCATATTTTCTTCTTGGCATAAGAAAGCAATATTTGCTTAACGATATGGACGTAAAATCTAATCTAAATGTATGCATTCTCTCCTTTATGCGAAATAAATATTTCACCCGATACTCCTAGAATCATCCTCACACCAGAATTATTGTTACAATCATGCTCAAATGTGTTCATGTTGGGACTCAATATTTTATTTTTGTGGCAGCCTAATCCAACATTTACATCTTCCAACTACATAGAGCTCTGTTTTATCATTAAATCCCGCGTATTACTTAACTTTGACACTTGGATGCAACTTGGAGTCTCCATATTTATAGCTGCCTACGAAATCTGCAAGTCTGACCAACCGACCAAAGGATGGAACGGCGGTGCTGGTGAAGTAGCAGCTAATATATTTCCAGCACAAACTTCTCAGAATGAATAAAAATCAAAAGACTATCATCCATATTCCCTGCAACAGGGGGTGAGCTGTATATTTCCATTGAAGATCTTTTCAGTAGACTGGGAAGCAGGTTCTTGATTGGCGGGGTTTTTAATGCAGATCATCGTTTTTGGGCGAACTACAGAAAGGATGTGAGTCAATACATCAGCTTTCGGCTCGTTTGTGCAGCAGCACACTCGTCTATAGTCGCCTAAGATCTGACGAACGAGTTCCTATACTGTTGGCGAAGCATAAACACCAAGAAACTGTGAAATTTAAAAAAAAAAAAAATCACTTCGGATATGAGCACAAACTACTCCTTCTGATCGCTGCCGAATTTACAAATGACAAAGAATCGCAAAGCTGCCAGTCAAGTCACATTTTCGCAAGAACATGCTGAAAATTTTGTTGAAAATTGGAAGACACGATTTTAGCCTTTCAATATGTTGTTAAAGCTAGACAGTCCAGCGCAAGTTGTCCTCCCAGTAGTTCCTATAACGGCTGAGGAAGTCCAGTCATACATAAAAATTCTCCAGACCAGGAAGACACCAGGCGAGAAGTGTTGAAATACTTTTCGTTAAAAGTTATGGCAGCCAAAACAGTGCTGGCTCTGATATTTACGCAGAGCTGAGGATAGATCACATTCAAAAAACAGGAAAGAGCACATTGGCAATGGCTTCATAGAGAGCCATCTGCTTACTTCCTGCCGCAGCCAAGCTATTCAAAAAGTGTATGTTGACGTTAGAAAATATAAACGAATAGATATTACCTTTGCAGTATTGATTCCGAGAAGCCCATAGAAATCTTGAGCATCTAAATGTACTCAACTTTATAGTCGGTGGTTTTGTGAGCAAGAAGATATAACGCAGGCTCTTGGCAAAGTGATCCACAATGATATTCTGTATAAACTTAAAACTGTGTTACTACCCCAATTTCACTAACTACTGCGAAGCTATATGTGTGAAAGAACTTTTTCTGTTACCTTGAATAGAGTAGAGTCTAGTGTTTAAGTCATCTAAGTTGGGGTACTTGAAGGAAGTGTTCTGGATCCCACATTGTATTCGCTCCACACTCACGGCTTGCCTACTTTCTCTTCAATACCTAAGGATTGGATCTAATCTTAGGCACATTTACCAATGACTTAAGGAACAAATTTGAAAAGTGAGGTTAGTATAGAGTTCAAAAAAAGTCTTTTCGTATTTCGCAAAAAAATGTGGGATGTTTTCGTTCTGGTTTCAGGAAATGGAAGATGCCCCACGCTCCGGAAGACCTGTTGTCGAAGAAGTTAATAAAATCAAGAAAGTAGTAGCAGCCGTACCAAAGCTGCCCGGGAGCTGAATATCAGTCATATGACCGCTCAAAGGCATTTCAAGAAGCCACACGAACTGATACCAAAAACCTCATGGACCGAATTTTCATCTAAGAATCGCTGCTGAATCACAACAAAATCGACGCGTTTCTGAAACGAATGGTGAACTTGAAGCGCAAACATTCGTAGGTGAAGAGTGGCGAAGCGGTCTAAACGGTTGCCAATCCCCGATTGACGGTCAGGAAGGTTTTGCAGTGTGTTTGGTGGGGTTGGCAGAGGATCATCTACTATGAGCTGCTTCCTTATGGCCAAATGCCCAATTAGGTACTCTACTGTAAGCAACTGAACCGCTTGAATGCAGTTATAGCCTAGAAGTGGCCATCTTTGGCCAATATGAGAGGAATTGTGTTCCATCAAAACAACGCCAGACCACACACTTTGATTGTGACGCGCCAGAAGCTCCCGAAGTTGGGATGGGAGCTCCTTATGCATCCACCTTAAAGTCCGGACCTGGCACCATCGGATTACCATATACTCCTGTCAATGTCGAACGGTTAAGTTGGTTCAAACAAAGTAAGAGCACTACACGGGTAGTTTCTTTGCAGGATTTAAATGTCCCATGTTACACACGTGAACTTCCAACATAGAAAAGATTTATCTTCAGGCCATGCATTACATGGAACACTTGAGAAACCACCCAAACAATTAGCTAGACGCTTTCATAAGCGACGCTGAATGAAATTCTTCATCATGACGAGCAAACGCATCATAAATTATTCACCAGGATAATTTAAGACTTCGCTTTGTTCTATTTTTTAATGGGCGAATAGAGATTTTCAAAGTCAAGCTCAATAATCTGCGATTTGGGGCAATGACGAGAAATGCATTTCTCTACGCGAAGAAGAAGAATACATACGATCTGTGTAGACATTCACTAAGAGTTTCCAATTAAGTTCTTTAGTTTAGCGGGAACAAATTCAATTTGTTACTTGGAAACTACAAAAATGGAGTCATTATTCAATTAATTTCCATTTAACTATATTTCGCTTTGTTTAAAGTCATATAAATTATGGAGAATTCTTCTGGATGCCTACTTGCGGGATTACTAAAAAAAATGTTATCAAAGCTAAAATATAAACACTGAAGTAAAATTGCATTGTTGCCTCGTATACAGCATTTAAACTGCGATTTAATAATCTGACATTTAATTTTCTAGTTTTATATTTACTTGAATTGCTCGACTTTTACTACTTAAAACGCAGCAAACGTTTCTCAAACAGCAGTTCTTATGCTAGTTAGCAGTATTTGAGCAGTATTTCTTACAAACTCAATACAGGACGATGTGCACATACATACAAACTATTTATTCAATACGCGACCATTATAAAAAATCACAAAATATTATATCAATAGAAGCGATCTGTGCTGCATACAAAATTAGAATCATGGCCACATTTCTCAAACGACATCGAGTTAAAAGTATACAAATGAACAAAAAATATAAACACACACACACACACATACACACACATACACTTAAGCATATTCGAATAGTAATGGAGTAGTAAAAATGGAAGTGCGCGTTGCTTCAAATAATCGCAGTAAAGTTGCATGGAATTAGACTTTAAAATGGTGCACTTTGAAGCATTCTTGACTCAGCTAAGAACAACAATTGCTACAACATGTATTGTCGGTTTGTTGCACAAAAGCAACAAATCAGTATGCAGTCAAACAAATAAAAGATGCAAGGATATGTGTATACACACGTTTGTACCTACATTAGTTTGTATTGTAACTGTAAATGTCGACAGAAGACATGGGGCAGCACAAAATGGCAACAGGAAACAGTAGTTGAATTTGTTGCTTCCTGTTTGTTAAACAGCGCACGCAGCAAAAGGACATGCACACAGCATAAAAAATGGCAGAAAGGACTTACAAGCTGTCACAGCTGGTTTAACGAATTGCTGCTCCTACCCGAAATGTAACCAAATAAATAAAGCAAAAAACTTGAAACATTATCAGTGCATAATAAACAACAAATAGGAAATGTACAATATTTGTTTTTGAATATTTAGAAGGAACCCAAGAACACTGCTCAGGAGTGAGTTGTGCATTTGTGGGTGGAATATTGTTTTGTTTTGACTTGTATTAGTCAGAGTAATAACTACTGTTGTGATGTATAGCTGTTGAATCCCCTTTCTATTGTTCAGCATAGATTAACGCTCTCGGCGTTTCTAAGTGACAATATCAACATCAAAAATGTTGAACAGCATTTTATACATTATGACAGCACATGGCAAAGTGTTGCAAAGAGAAAATAATTTTTTTTTTTGAGTTAAGACTTTAATACTCTGTTAAAGCAGCTAAGATATGAATTTTTGTGAAAACACCCAAGCAAGCTGAAGTTGCTTTAAGTAAACACGTACGTGAATGGGCTACGTAGGGGGTTTTTTGCATCGAACTAGTGGCAGCACTCAAAAAGAAAAACAAAACAGCTCTATTCGATAGGATTATAAAAGCACGTCTAAAATTTTGCAAATATCATGAGCATTGGACCATAGAGGATTAGAAACGGGTTATTTGGGTCGATAAGACAAAAATCAACCGAATACAATCTGACGAGAAGTAAGTTTTTTGAAGTAGACCTTGTGAAGCTATTTAAAAAGCATCGAGTGAAACAAACTGTCAAACATGGTGTAGGTAGCTTGATGGTTTGGGTTCATTTTAATTGCTCAAAGAATGAAGACTACCTCCAAACTCTTCAAAATCATCATTTTCCCGATTTTGTGGATCTTAACTCCTCTTTCGAGGATGAAGTAATTTTCCAACAGGTCGGCAAAGATTGTCGCAATTTGGCTGTCTAGGCAAAAATTGCAGAGAATGAAATGGCCTGCGCAAAGGCCTGACCTAAACCCAATCGAAAATTTGTGGTCTATATTGAAGAAGGCGATTGGGACAACACAATCGAGCACCTAGCAAATGGAAAAAATATTCCAAGTAAAATTTAAGAGAACTTGGTAGAAAGTAGGCCGAGGCGTATAAAAATCATTATTAAAATCAAGGAATTGTGTATACCCTACTAAAATGAACCTTTTATATTTGCACCACTGAGTGAATGCTGTTATCAAAAGTTGTGAAACTTCTTTAGAACTGCTGTGATTTGAAACTTGACGAAACGAAAATGCGTCACGATAAAGCAACAAACACATAAATGTAGAAAGAGAGAATGAAAAAGAATACGTTATACATTACATATTTTATATACTCGGTCTCCTCTTTGTGCGATGTTTCGTAGCGTTTCCACTGTCGTCTACTAAACATTGTACATATATGTATGCGTCTTGTGTAGTGGAATATAGTGGGTATATCTATATTAGAATATCTATAAAGAATCGAATGCTTCTCGAAATTTTACTATCCTCTATTCGTAGAATAACAATGGAAACATAGTTACATCTACAGCAGAGCGGTAAGCGTCTCTGCATTTGTTCAATGTAAAAAGCACCGGTAGAAATAAAATTCAATGGCAAAATGGACCACCTTTAGCATTTAACAGCAACTTTGTGACGCAAATGGATAACTTCGGTACATATGTGAAGCGCACCGGGAGCAACAAGATCCACTACACACAAATATTCAACATATATGGATGATCTGAGAAAGTATGTATTGGACATGGATAGAAGAAAAAAAAAAACACAGTGCTCCGACTTTTATACTCTTTTATATGAGTCGACCATAGTCCAATATTAAAGAAACTTTCCGAGTTTTTAAAATGCACCGAATTACGACAGCTAACTGAATTGAGGGACAAATGTTAAAATATTACTGACCAAAAAAAGTCCTTTAATACTTTCCTTAAATTTTTTTAGAAGACTTTAAAACTGATATTCAGTCAGAGTATTCTTTTATTTACTTAGTTCCATCATGGCAAGAGCTTAAAAATCCATTTTAAGAAAAACAATTTCTGTAACTGTATAACAACCTGACATGCAACTTTTTTTTTTGTTGACTATTAACGAATACAAATCCTCCAGACTAAGGCTACAAAGAAATATTAGCAATATTTTTTTTTTTTTTTTTTTTTTTTTGACGACAAAATGGCGTCAAATATGAGAAAGAGATAGATAGATAGAGATGAAGGAACAAAACCCAATAGCAATTTTTATGTATGAATATTTCCATACATATATACGACTGTGTGTGTGTGTGTGTGTGTGTACATACAGGACATTGAGTTGTTGGCAGCGATTTTCAATTTATTTCGAAACGTTTGCAATGCAAACGAGAACTACTTCTGTTTGTACACTTGCATACCGCGTAGCGTAGAGCGTTCTTCTGTATTGTTTTTGTTGGAAGGGATTATTTAGGCTGAGTTCGGACAGCGCTGCACAAACATTTCAGCAAACTGAAACATAATAGAAATACTTGTCAAATATTGTATGTGAACAAGTGCAACCGTTTTGGTTGCTTCATAAGCCGAAGTCTTTTTTAATCGTTTTTCATGCAGCACAGGCTTAGCCTTGGGATCTGGCCATAGGTGATTTATTAGTATTGAAAACGTTGTCAAGTCAGTTGTTGAAACAGTGCTAAACAGTTGCTATGAATATAATTTGGCTTTTTTTTTATTTATACAGCTTGAGAGGAGTTTTTTTTTTATTTCTCAAAATAGAACTATTTATTAATTTGTCATAACCAAACGAATACAATGTTAAAACCATCAAACGCCGCAGAGTCAAACCATTTTTGATAGAGAACAATTTAGGAATTATGAATAATCTGTAGCTCGAAGTCTCGAGTGGTCAAGTTGATTTTTTCATTGCTGGAATTTATGATTCTCCTCCGTCGCCACACTTAGACGGATTGGCAATTTGTTTTCTTTTTAGCCGGACTCAATGGCCATTTTATTGTAGGCGGTGACTGAAACGCTATTGGTGGGGCTCTAGACTGGATGTCCACGTGGCCGAGAGCTGTATAAAGCTATTACATGCGACATACTTTCAACAGGTGCACCAACATATTGGTCAACAGAACCAGTTGAAATTCCTGATCTTCTCGACTTTGCTGTAAGATGCAGTAACCTTGCTTCGCTATTATCTATTTACGAGAGTCTCGACACCTATGTCACACCGGAACAGTTCTTCAAAGCAACGAAATTAATCTTTTAATGTTGAAGTTTCTAACCTCGTGCTGCTTAAACGAAGGCTTTGTCGGAGAGATAGAAGGTTAGTAGAAATTCTCTACACAAACGAGACTTTAATAAAGCATGCAGAGATCGTATGGCGTTGCTCGTAAAATTACGAAACGAAGAAATTTGAATCCCTTTGAATAGGGTATTTCAGTCTATGGAGAGCTACAAAAGGCATAAAACGACCTACACGCAGACAAGTTCCAATCAAAGCTGCAAAAAACGTATGGTGCAGATCAGATGCTATGCACTTAAGGTCGCAGTTCCAACCTTTTGACACTGCAAAAACTGCTGAAATATCTGAAGTAGAGAACTTCCAAGAAACACCGCACACATCATGTCACTGCTCAAGAGGTTCTTAAGCAATTAGAAGCGCTAAAACCTACAAAATCACCTGGCTTCGACAGTGTTGTTGGCAGAGCAGTTAAAGCGCTTCCATAAAAAGGAATACTGTTCCTAATAATGATTTTTAATATAATGTTTCACATCTACCAGTTCCCTTCACAATGGAAGTTTAGTGAGTTTGTGATGGTACCTAAACCTGGAAAACTTGAAGAACTTAACACGTCATATCGTCCCATTAGCCTGCTGCCAGTTTTCTCCAAAGTATTTGAAAGATTACTTATTGATAGAGTACTACCGCTACTGGTTAGACGCAAAATTATTCCAGAACACCAATTTGGATTTAGGTTTAAGCATGGATGTCTGGAACAATGCCAAAGAGTGGTCAACACAATCATTGAAGCGCAAGAACACCGACTATACTGCTCTGCTGTCTTCCTTGATGTTAAACAAGCTTTTGATAGGGTCTGGCATAAAGGACTTCTTTATAAGATAAAAAAATACCGCCCTGCGTCATACTTTTTTATTTTGAATTCCTATCTGAGCAACAGAGCTTACCGCGTTGTAGCTAGAGATGAAGTAGATGTCAGATCTACTTTATCAACGTTGGAGTTCCACAGGGTAGTGTGCTAGTTCATATTCTGTACACTCTATACACATCAGACATACCGACACCCCTCGATCTTCCAGAAAGATAACAAGAGCAAGCTCACGTTACTAAGATATCATTCCAGCTCACAGCAATTCGCCATTTGCAGAAATTTGTAACTTTTATGATTTCATATTTGTTAAGCATTTTAATTTAATTTCTTGCATAAGCATTGTCTCTCAGTAAGTTGAAAAGCGTCTTATTTAAATATTAATAAATGTTTTAAATGTATTTAAATATAAATTCGTTCGCTTAAATATTCATTACATCATAAAAAATGTGCTGCCTGATTAAAATTTATTTACTATTTAATGCAGATTTTTGATATTCAACTGAAGTTTATTAATATATTTTTTTGTTTGCTTCTCAAATCAACTTTCGTGTTACTTTGCTGCAACTCGCAGTCACTCATGTCTCGTTGCACGCCTTTTTGTGTCATTTCCTGTGACATTTATGCTGACACAAGCGCACCAATGACATGCATCTACTTCATCATTTCCGTTGACAAGCCAAGTCAAAGTAGATACTACTCTACTCCTTTACAAATATGAGAGCTGTCAAAAAATTGCAAGTCTTGCAATGCAGCAGTGCAGTGCACATCATCAAAGCGAATGCAGTGTATTAACCTAACCCAACCCAATCTCAAATAGTAGCATATACTGTCCATTATATATAGATATATATATATATATATATATAGATATATACATATGTACTTACAGTCCACACTGACTTTAATGCGCTTGGAGACAGTCGGTGGCACTCCATTTGATGCGATGCACAGATAGGCGCCCATGTCCAGACGTGAGATGCGCCAGATCTCCAGCGTATCACCCTCCCATTCGTTGACTGTGAAACAGAGTAAAAAAAGAAGAGATATTTAAATGATGGATGCTGCTGTTGCTGCAGAAAAAATTGCTTCCACTATTTATTTACTTACCAATATGATTTTTATTGATGGATATGCGTGAGTTATCATCACGTTTCCATTTGATAATAGGTCTGGGGCTGCCAGTGGCTCGACAACGCAACGAGATATTTGCACCCTCGCGCACAATGACATCACTGGAGCTCAATGAATCGTCAATGTTGGGCGGCACTGTTTTGGAATGAAAGAGAAAAGCATTTTAAATGCCATTTTTTAATGTTATAATTATTTTCATTTTTCACGTTTAATGTATTAATTGATTATGCAAAAATAAATTAAACTTAAATTACATAATTAATTTAAATTTTAATGCACTGATTTCTGCCAATACATACAGCCGTTGGGTATTGTACGACCGCGAACGATTTTGATATTGCCACAAAGTGAAACGTAAGCGACAGACCACAGATATAAAATAAAAAGTAAAAAAAAATAAAAACTGAACAATATATGGGGTATATAAACATATCTGAATCCGTGTAGGATATTTAACTGGGACCGCATTGTATAACGCAACGGATACAAAAAGAATGAAATCCATTGCCGTTTCCGGGATCCGCGGGCACGCATTGGAATGACCAGGTAGCCATTTATAAGACTTTGTTCTGAACAATCTGGAATTTATGCGGTGTGACACTGGTTCAATTAAGCATGTGCTCCTTAAAGGTTAGCCTGCTGTCTATTCGTAATCTCAGATATTTGATAATAGTGGCTGGTTGTATTACGACCCAGTCAAATTGGATTTTCGGCGGAATTTTAATCTTCAGCGTGCAACAGCCATTGAAGCACTTGGTCGCGTTAAGTATGATGTTTCATCTTTTCACTCAATTTCCAAACTGGTGCAGATATTCTTGCAGTCCGTCGTTTGCGCAACGTGATTAGTTCAGTGCCATACTCATGGCCTCTGCATCTGGGATAAGGCAGTCTGCAGTGACACGGCAGCTAGTACTGGTTCTACTTATACTCCTGCTCTTACTTTCACACAGAACTTACGCCTCTTCAAGTTGGAAATAAGCGCCGGGGAATGTCTCTTTTATCTTGGCCAATAGACCAGTGTACGCAACTCGGCCAAAGACCTGCTACACGTCGATGAAGATACCATTGTGAGTCAAAGGCTTCGAGGCTGTGGTTAACTACCCGGTGGAGCTGTTCGGGGGTATTTTGTTCTGCTCGGAATCCAAATTGATGGTCTGGGATCCGAGCAATCCATGCAGCGATCAGTCTTTCCCATACTTTTGTTAAACATGGTAGAAAACTCATCGGCCGGTACGTCGTTGGTTTTTTTCCCGCTTGCCTGGCTTACGAATCATAGTCACAAAATCGAACATACACTGAGATGGCAAGTGTTGCTCCATTATTATGGCATTGAAGATCTATGTCAAAAATAGGATAGCTCTCAGAGACAAGATCTTAATTGTGGTATTGAAAATTTTATCATAGCCATTAGCTATGTTCTTCTTCAAGTTTTGAATGGTGCATTCGACTTCATTGAGCATGAGAGGAGTAATGGGCAGGTTTATTCGGAGTGGCGTTAACAGTTGCTGCTCTGACTCTCCTCCGCCATATGTGAAGCAAAGGCGCTTGCCTATTCTTCATGGAATTGCTGTTTCCTATGGCAACAAGTCTCATTGGCTGGCGTTTAATAATACTCGTTGGCTTCCATAAGCAGAATTAAGCATCAGCTCTGCATCTAGACTGATGCACCTGAAGTGCTTCTTTGAACTGCTTAGCTGCACTGTGCCACTACTGGGACTTCTGTTAAGAAAATATGTTGTTGTCAATACAGCTTCACCACTTTCTGTATTTGTGCTGCCCTAACTATTTCACTAGCTTATATGTATTCCTTTTTATCAATCTTATGGAGTATGTGAAGCGGTCAAATAATAAATAATCCTTTTCAGAATACAATAGTCTCGCATTTAATGCTGTGTGACAATAACATGTTTGTTAACATTTTCCTACTATACCTCAGTGGAACCAGAACTTTTAAACAACATTTTTCATGTTTACATCAATATGGATACTTATGGACAGACAGACGGATATATAATATATAGATCGATTCTTGTCATTGAGCTGATTCGCATATAGTCGTACATACTTTTAAATACTAACAGTCACTGACTGAGTTGCAAACTATGTAGCAAAATTAATGTACAAAAATATTAAACTCAACAAGTTTAAAGAGTACAAAAAATCAGTTTTCTATTTGTGTAAAATAGTGTAAAAAATTTAATAGTTTTTTCCACGAAACAATAAAAACAAGCAAAAGTATCGTTTAACACGTTTATAAAAAGTTTACAATTTAATTCATGGCATTCAGGGCACAACAATAAGAGCTATCACTAAACACTTGTTTCTATTGTATTATGGTATAATCCAGACCAGCAACAATAATAACAACAAAATCAATGCCGGCATATCATGAACCCATTGAAAATATAATAACGAGCACTTTTGTTGTTATTTGAGTGTATTAAACGCTTTTATTTGTTGTTCATTGTGTAATTGTTTTTTTTTTGTTGTGTTTGCATTGCTAAATGTTTTTGTAAACGAACTAAAATCGGGGGAAAAAAAAAAAACCTAAAACAATTATTTATTTGGTTATTAGCTTTTAAAAATTTTACGCGAAGTCTAGTATTGCAGATGGCTTCGATTGTGCGCTCTTTGGACTTAACAAAAAAAAAATCTACTTGGATGAGTTTTTCGGACAGTAGTTTCTTAAAAAGCGCGCCAGAGAGATGACGACAGATCATTAAACAAAAGTAACAAAGTAGTTTATTAATTTTTTAGCTTTTACTATATCAATGAACTAACCCAATAAAGTATAACTATAGCCAAAAAACATTTCAAATATAAAAAAGAAAAATTATGCTGGATTTGTATAGAGTCTATTCTCAATAGATTTAGAGTTAGATGCAAGAAAAAATAGTAAACAGAGCAAAAAAAAAATATAAAATTAATAATATTTCAGTCGAACTTCATACTTAAGAATTTTCTAAAAGTCTAAAGTCAGATTTTATAAATTCAAAATGGCGGAAATAAAAATTAAAACTTTTTTATTTTTCAATAAAACAACAAGGCGCTTAGCGGTTTTCGATGTCGCTGATTACGAAATCAGATTTCAAAAATTCAAAATGGAGTCTTCAATATGGTGATACCAAAACCCCTAAGTATGATGTGTTACATCGATATATTCTGAATTTTAAATTTTTAACTTCGGATTAGTGTTCAGGTCAAAACACCCGTTTAGAAAAACTATGTTCCATATCATGCGCAGAAATAAAATTGAGATTTGCAGTCCAGTGTTGCTTAATTAAGTTAGAATATTTTATATCAATTCTAGTAAAATATTTCATAATGAAGCCAAAAGATGCAAAAAGTTATTCGTCTTTTCTATGATTTATTGTGGACGATGTTTATTTCAATTTCATGTAACTAGTCAACGAACGTGTCAGCACCTCTTTAAAAATACCTGACACTCCTTTTCGAGTTTTTATTAAAAAAAAAATTTTGTTTTTCTTAGTATTTAACCAAAAGCATATGGTGTATCTGTAGTGTATCTTTGGTGTATTTGGTGCTAATACAAAATGTTCTATAAAAATTCATCAATCAGACCTTTAGTAATGGTAGAACACATAAAAATCTGTGTTCTTTTATGGGTTTCTGTAAGGAAAACTTTTTTGTGATTTACTTTAGCTTGAAACAATAAATATGGGTTAACTCAAATTCCGCAAGGATGCAAATAGAAAAATATTTCTTTGAGTCTCAAATTCGACTATACTCGACTGCAACGTTCGTTTTTTTAGGCCCTGTACCGAAGGTACAAGAGCCTATTGGTTTTGTGCAAATGTATGTAACAGGAAGAACTAATTGTCGGAGACCCCCAAAGTTACCCCCATTATGGTCAGGAGTGTTAGAGGAGTCGATATAGCCATGTCCGTCTGTCCGTCCGTCCGTCCGTCTGTATGAACGAAAGGATCTCGGAAACGGTAGATAGTAGAGTCTTCGTGCTTTTTGCATTCGACTAGGACTGCTCCGGAATTTTACAAGTTTATTTTAAAATTTTGTCCCTCCCTCCCCTTCCCCATAAAATCACCCCTTAGGATAAAAATTTCTTCGGCACAAAAAAAAATTGAGTACACCAGTATAAAGTTAACATTCTTCGAAGCCCAAATCAAAAAAGTTCATCAAAATCGGATAATAAATGACGATTTATAAGCAATTGATTTTGAACGACCCCCCTTTTCTTTTCATTCATATTCGCGCAGTGAGAAGTGGGCATGTGTTTGCTCATAAGCTCGGGAAATATTTAATGTGCGACCGAACTGGTACAGGGCCTCTACAGTCGGTTACGCCCGACTGAAATTTCCTTACTTGTTTCTATTTGCGTGTGCAGCAGACTAAAATATTTATGAAACAAATAATATTACATTTTTCTGTAGACTAGTGTAATTAATGCTTCACTCGCAATATTTTCAAAATGTGCAGTGTAAACGCGAGTTGGTTCGTTTTATACATTTTATTTTATATTTAATTAAAGAATTTTTTAATATTATAAAAATGAAATCACTGAACTGTCTGAGCAAAGAACACGATTATTTTTTAAATTAATTTTTACAAAAAAAAAAAATAAAGTAAAAGCGGCGTATTTAATAAATTTTAAATATTTTTTTGTTTAGCTTCGAGGCATATTTTTTTTATTTGCAGCGCATATTTGCACAGCATTTGTTTGCGAAAGTCAAAATGGGTTTTGCAAAAATTTAATTGAATAATTTAAAAATAATAAAACTCAATTTATATCATAAAGGGGGTGTCATTTGTGAATTGATAGTTTAAAAAGTTAAAAAATAAATTTTATATAAATGCAAATTTTTTATTAATAAGAGCATGTGGTGACCTAATGCTTTTTGACAGAATTTTCGAAATCGTTTAAGCTATTTTTGTATATATATGTATCTTGCATGTTGATATACAAGAACGAATTACATACTTATTATGTGTTCCATTTAATAGTTTAAAAATTTATTATTTTTATAATTTAACTCTTTACTTACCCACAACATTAAGATAGCCAAATTGTGTTTTCGCTGTCACAGTATTAATCTGGCACATATAACGTCCCTTATCCTCCTCGTGCACATTGTTGATATGCAGATACCAAGTGCGATGTCTATCGTGTTTGTCGTGCGTGACACTAATGCGTGGATTACGTGTGATGACGTGATTATGTACGGTTAAGATGGCAGACTGTTCAAAGTGCATCCAAGCCACCTGAAAAAAAGGTTTGTACGGATATAATATTTTCTATTATAAACATCATCAATTTTGCTCCCACAAAATATTTGAAAGTAAGCTGATTTGTATGAGGGCTAATACTATTTATCTGAAGAATAAATATAGAATTAGTGGCATCTACAACCGTTTTCAGTCATTTCCATATTAAGGAATGCGTACCAGTCACTTAAATCTTACTTTAATTAATGCAAAGTTCGTAAAAATCTCTCCAGACTTGATTAGTTTTACGCGTCCATTTTTCCATATTGTCGACCAATTAAACTTGAGTTCCGTATATACATATACATATGTTTGCTTTATCTCTGCATATGTAGGCACATGTACGGTATCAAAGAGCACAGAGATGTTTTTTTCAGAGCCTGGCAATGGTTTGCTTGTGCCTCATGCACATACGAACAATTTTTATTGGAAAAGCTACTTTGGACAGCCAATATATGTATATCTTTCTTATGGGGTATCAGATAGCCGCTCTACAATCGAAAAATAGTTATTGCATGTCTTATTAAACTCTCACATCCGTATACCGATTTGGCGTAGTGCAAATATTAAGTAACTGGTTAATTTTTTTGATCTGAAACCCGATATTATCAGGTTTCAGACTGTAGTACTATAAACACATCAGAAATTGGTGGTTCTGGCATCACAGCTCTATTGGCGGCATTGTAACCTTCATTGTCACAAAATAGGTTAAAGAAGTGATTTTTCCATATTTTTAGTAATTTCTGTGCATCAGTTCTGTTGAAAATATGGTCGACTCGGCGACATTAAGGACGAGACCACCATTCGCATTCTCAAAGAATGTAGAGCAGTTGAAGAAGTTAGATTCTAGCAAATTACTAAAATGTGTGTGGGTGGTTCGATAATGTAAAGACTTTTAAAAAAACATTTAATTTGTTTTGAACGGCATAGCAATGAATGTCTTAATGATTTGAGGTGCCCCAACACAGTTGAATATCATTCAAATAATCATAAATTATTAAAATTATTCAAAAACATTTTTATCGTCTCCAAGCATTGAAATGAGAACATTTTCTGGCTGACCGAAATATACGTTTCGTTGGATTACTTTATCAATAATTATCTTCAAATCGGAGCTCAAATAGTGACGCAGACTAATGGTTCAACACAGGTGCTTTGCTTCATTTACGCATGACGGATTACATTTTATTGTAAACTACATCAGGCTATAAACTATCATTACGTACCTTGGTAATAATTTTTCTTCTATGTTATTTTTAGTGGCATACAATCTAACAATTCGTTTAGCTGTTGTTAGCCATCTAAAATGCTTAAGGTGTACAGGCTCCATATTAATAGCAAATAGTACTGATAGCAGTCATATTACATCGTAAAGATATTTTTGCTCAAAGTGCTCAAAGCAGCCCTAGTAATTTCAGGAAATATTGTATTCGACTATGGGCATTGTGTGACAATTTTGTAATTGAGATCCGAAAGTACCTGAAAAGCATTTAGGCCCTGTAGTTTTGTCATCTATATGTAACAAAAAAATGTCGCAGTGATATTTCATTAGAATGCAATTGGCAGATATACTTCTGGAATGGTCTTGTTCTTCTTCCATCAGCCGAATAATACCGCCTTTAGAACCTTTATTCACAACTGTACTATCGCAGCCAACAACAGCAATTTCACTCAGTTTTACAGACTTAGATTTCGAGTGATTTATAATAGTATCTTCAATACCTTTAGCAGTCTCCGACTCACACGTAATGTGCCCGAAATAGTAATAATGCAGCAGTTTTTTTTATAAAACTTCCCTTCCCCTTTCTGAAAACGAACTAAAGTTTTATTCTTTCTTCCATCAAAATACATACCGTGAAGAATTTTATTGCGATTCACATCTTGTAAAGTTGATTTGACTTTTGTTCACTCACGGCGCAACTTTGATCGATCGATGACACCAGTGGGATCGTTTGATGATATGATGCCAACATCATTCTGTCAGAGACTACAGTATGATCACAGGCAAGGGCTAGTGAAGGTTTATTTAATCTCCTTTTTTTTTTGAGGTGACAAACTTTTTCGTTTGAACTGTTCTGACTTTTCATGGTTAGCATGGCTGGAAGATGGTACAAGCTATCGCAAGAGCTACTGCTTTCAATTGCCAAGTCATAGCAGTCGAATCAATCGTCATGACTTTGCTTTTGTAAACGCGAAACGCATTATGGAGCATGCTCGATATCAAGCTCGCAACTGTTGCTAGCACACTGGCCGACATGTTACATTGCATTCAATGACGCTTACCGACTGCAGATATAATTGAGTAAAATGTCATCGCGAAGGTTATACATATTAATTCAAATAAGGTATGCAGACACAACATACGAATATGACTTTATGAGAAAGAAAGGCAGTATATATTTTGAAATCGTGTACTCATGTCGGCGACGTTCTAACATAAAATGCTGAAATAATTAACTCGAATTGCTTGCGCTCGCCTTGCTTAGAGCTTATAAATTCAACAGCTATACGCTATATATCAACGATAAAAAATATTACACACGTAGACGACACCAATTTCACATAGAATTCATATATGAAACTCGAAGTGTGAAAAAAAATTTCATAGAGCGCAAAAAAAGAAAACCAAGCGGAAATCTTTAAGAACGAAAAGAAAATTGCATTGCATAGTGTCGTATGAAAATAAACGCACATGTGCAACTTTGAATTACTTACATAGAAATACACATATACAGACAGACAGACAGACAGACAGACAGACAAACTTAGTTACACATACATACATACATCTATCTATAGACAGAAAGCAGACGCCAAGTCGCTGCTGTTACCTACAAAGCTACTTAAGCATTCTTTCGGCGTTGCTAGTAGATATATTTTATATACTGCATGCCATGCACGTTTTCCATTTTTACAGTAAAAACGACATAGATACAAAAACACAGACATACACACACGCACACATACAGTGACTTATATGACGACAAACTTGTAAATACTGCATGGTGAAAATTCGACTTTTTCTTGCTGCTAAGTCGCCATTTTCTTGTTAGTCTCATTTACACCTCAATTTGATTCTATTTCCTTAGCTCGGATGCAACCCAAATGCTCTTTGTCAGACTCAACTTGTATGCGTTCTATTCACTATCGGTTTGGTGCGCCAAAGCATCATCATCGACACATATCCACTTTATGCTATATGTATTAGAATTTTTTTTGTTGCATCTCACAGCTTTCCGCATGGAATGTTGGTTTTTTGTACCCTACGTACCATTATACTAAGCTTCAAAATTGTCGTAGTTTTTTATATACTTGCACTCATTGACACTCTGGCATACTCAAGTGTCTGATAATGATGGCATGCATGACGCCTGGTTTGCTCTTTGATATTCGTTTGGTATTTTATTTTGATGGTAATGATGTGGTTACGGCACGGTTTTGAATTGAACATTATACGGCAATGCATTTGGATTGTGCAACGTTTCAATAACATCCGATGACTTGGTTAATGTTTTGTGCGAAATTTGACAATTTAAAAATATAAATAGTTAGTTGTAAGCAACTTTGGATAATGATGCTAGCTTGGCTAGTTAAAGCTGCAATCATCAAAAGTTCTTATGTGAAAGTGAAGTAAATGCTTGAATTTTACGGGTATATAGCATTTGATTACTATGTGTTAAAAATGCACAAATTTACAGTTAGAATTGAAAGGACTTTTCAAATCTGAAAATTCGCTCCACTGCTTTATCAGAATGTGGAGTAAACGTAGGATATGGTGTGGCATGCAGGCATTTTCATGCTCCTTCCTAAATTTGAATATCTCTTTAGAGCAGAGATTAATGCATGCGAATTCTAGAACCATAGAAGCATAATAGAAAATTTCATTTATTAAATTTCGTCTAAGAAGTGTTTAATTTAGTGCAAAAGTACACATTTTCATACAATTTATATGTAGTTCTTCGTCCTATTTTCAGAAAATAATTTTAGGAAGAACAATCAGGATTCATCAAGTGATGATGAATACATATTGAAACCTACCCATTCCCAACCCAACCAAACAACTATAAGAGAGCTTTGCATATTAAAAATTGCAAGCATAATATTTCTTTGTTGAAATTTTTTTTACTTCAAACCGAGAAGATATGGTATTTTTTATAAAACCAAGTCTTTATTCCTGACCACACACTTTTTAGGGCTAATGAGGAAGTATTTCATTAAACTCATCCCAGAAGTTATTGGCTCAATATATTGCTCTGAAAGATCAGCTAGAGCAGGAGGAGGAGGAGTTACATTGGTCAAGTGTATGAGTTCTGGTTAATCTTTTGCCTTGAGGAATAGAACATTTATTACTTTTCTCTTTTTGAGTTTGCAAAGTTTTTTTTTTTTTTTTTGATAATGTACACAGCTTGTCTCCTTATTTGCTGCCTGGGAGCTACAAGCATTGCCATTAGTAAGTTTTTTTTTTCCACATTCAAACCGCGGCTTCACGCAATTTTTTTGGTAAGAACCTGGACTCAAGGATGGTTTGCCATACATGAAAACTCCTATAAAAAAACTGCTAATCCTTTTTTATTATGAAGCATACTTTTGCGTAAACTCTCATTATATACTCTTCTAGGATTCGTAGATTTTTGGATGAATTGCATTCAGACACGTATAAACGAAGAAATCTAATCGCAGCAATAAGCCAACGAGCAACTGGATCTCTAATCGCAAGAAAGAGGTATTTTTGATCAGTACTGAAATATTTTGGGTATACTTGTATATCAGGTAGGTCAATAAATACTTTCTTATTTCACCACTGGTTTTTGCTCAGAGGTCTTAATTTGCTTCATTCTAGGACCAGAAAATTAAGAAGGTCCTGTTGTACTACAGTCAAGGTGGGTAATTAGATGTCTAAGACAAAGTTCATTAAAAATTTAAGACCCAAGTGTTTTTCTCTCAGTGTATTAACGCCACCAATATGACCTGAATTTACAGATTTATCATCAGCTCCAATAACTTTTATTTTGCATAAATCGTATCCACTCTCATGAAAATAGCTCAAAATGAGCAATGTATTTGCTATCTGGCTCCGATAAAAGGGATATATGTTCGGAATATATGGGATATATGAACCGTCTCATTTTTCGCAATAAATTGTTTCGATTTTCTTTCCATATAACGCAAGGATAGATTCTTCCGAACTTTTTTTGGACTTGAATTGTTTTCACTCTAGTTTTTTCTCTCCCTTTTTATTTTAGACGGATCTATATTCTTTCATATGTCGTTTCTTTTAATCGTTCCCGCATTTGCCTATGAGGCTTTGAACGCAGCCGAGTCTTGGTCATATGCATCCGCTGTGGCTGTAACTTGTACCTGCTCCGCTTCAATGTCAGACTTATTTTCAACAGTGAAAACAATAGACCTTTCCAAATGTTGTCTCTTCTGTGAGCGATCAAAGCGGCTCAATTGCATCCATTGTCATAATTGCCATTGATCTAATAGAAATTGCTGCTGCTTTGAAGGCATTTTTTATGCGTCTCACGCTTACAATATTTCGACAAGGTTAGATTACATCGACAGGCAACTCTTTTAAAGAACTTACTTGCTTCAGATTGAAACTGTTTATTAAGACTTTGAACAGAGGACGAATCCCGACGTCTAGGTAAGCTTTTATTTCCATGTATTTTTTATTTAATTTTTATTTTTTAAAATTATCTTTAATCTCTTTCAGGTTCATCGTGGGAATAACTAATTTGCATCACAATTCCTCAAGTCGTTTATCAACGACATAAGCTACATACATCATTCAAGAACGAGTTGGAGAATGAACCTCAGCACGTCACCGGGCCAGACAGCACATGTTTCTATTCGATAATTCCCATGAAAACGAAAGTTAAACTCATTTTAAAATTTAAATATTTACATAGAAAATCATGGAAGTGCTTCCGCAGTTTCAAGTTGCATCTTTGAGGAATTGAAGAAATACAACTTTAGCACGGAGAAAAGGGAAGCAGTTAATAGTAAAGTAATAAGCGTTGACTTACACAACAAAAAATACTTAACAAAATGCGGCCGAAGTATTACCAATTTTTAGAAAAAGCATAACAAATGGCTTTTGTCTAAAATGGTTTTTAAAGTTGATACCAAGTCGTCATTAAATGCTAAGATCGGTTGGACGGTCACCAATTGAGTATCTAAATGCTGAACCTCGTCTGAAGAGAAAATTGGCATCTAATTTAGCTGGTAATCAATCACCTATAAACGCTGAAATTGGGTATAATTTGCTTTATTCCATTAGGGTCTAGATCAGACCAATAAAAGAAAAATCTAATGAAATATTTCATTTATTCAGACCACCAAAAAGGGATAGCTCCTATACAAATCTGTCCCCTCTCATGGAGTTTTGTAAGAAAAACATTTTTGTTGTGGTTTAATTTAGCTTAAAACTAATACCAAAAAATATCACACGAATCAAGATAACAATGTATGCCTCATAATAAGGTTCAATGCAGGAACATGGTATCTCAAAGTCAAGCACACAGTCGACTGTCGCGTTCTTTGTCAAGCATAACATTCAATAGTTTATGATAAATTTATAATTTTAAATTTTTGCTTGCTGCAACTGTTTTCCTTATAACATTTGAGCTGTCACAGACGTCTCCCACTCATTCTACTAAGTCTCACAGTTTAGTTTTTTGTCCAATTTAGCCTTATTGACTCAATCAACTTCATTGAAACTTTTTGCTTTCATTTTTGTGTTAATCACGCAAATCATTGCACAAAATTTCGAACAAACAAAAAAATAATCCGTGCTGTTACTTTTGTAATCAACTCAAGCTCATAATTAATTTCGGTTGCTGTTCGGCACTCATTGCTGCAAGCTGTCGAAAATGAATTTCATACAAAAAAATAAAAGGATTTTTTAATAAAATCCCTAATGAAGCGTAATGATTTGCAACTTAGCAGACTTTATCGATATCCTTTTTTTTTTTTCTATACTATTAACTTACCTTGTATGAGCCCAGATTTTTAACAGAGCAGCCAAGTTTGACATTACGTCCTGCAGGTACAGTAACATTTTCGATGTATTCAGTAAATTCGGGTTCTTCTACAACAGCTGAAACAAAAACAACCATATTTCAATTTATAGAATAATTTATACATATTCGAACGCATAATTAATTCGTTAAGTTTTAATTATGCAACCAACTAAAATTGTTTAATGTTTAAATGAGTAAATGAGGTACAATTTTTTATGCAAATTAATAGAATTATTGCAGCGATTTGTCAATTATAAAATAATAATGCATGCCAATGCTAATATTTTCGAAATTAAGTTTTATTTGTTTATTAATGCTGGCAGACATTAAACAAAAAGAATGCATTTTAAAACCAATAAAAAAGAAAAATAAAGCAAATATCAACAAGTCAGAAATTCCTTTTTTTGTTTACATTTTGTACACGTTTTATTCAATTTTATATTATTTATTGCATAAAATTATATTAAATGATATAAAATAAAAATTAATGTGCAGGAAAATTTATTTAATTTCAATAAAAGCACAGCAGGCCATTTTTAATGTGTATCTGCAATTCAGTTTGATGGCAGCGAAATTGATTTTAATTTAATTGCTCTGACGCGTTTATGGCATGCCTCATCAAGTCCAGAACGTCGTGCTTGATGCTGTGCGCATGTAAAATGTATCTGTGAGACACTTAATATTGAAATGATAATTATTGCAAGTTAATGTCTTCTGTCCGTCTGTCTGTCTGCCTGTCTGTCTGTCTGTCAGACACTCTCTGTCCGAGTTGGCGTTGACATTTGCCTTAATATTAATCAGCGTTATGGCATCAGCTATGCGAGTTCGTGTAATGCCTCGCTGAACTTTGCTTGATGTGCAATGTTGCACAATTTGTGAACTGACAGACATTTAAGATACATCACATTCTCTGTGTGCATAAATTGATGCTGATTGAGGAACTTATGGCTATGGTATATACTTGTATATATTAATATATCAAGTAATGATGCCGTTCGCTTTTAACTTTCGCTATTTTTTATGACTCATATATATCTAAATTTAATTAAGAACGTCAAGGAGCTCTATTTCAGTCTTCTCAAACTGTCTCTGGAGCAGTTCCTCGAAGAAGTTAAGCCATGCGATCTGCAGCACAATCTGCGGCAGCTAACCAAGGAACCTCTGAAGAATGCCTCTGCAATCTGTTGTCGATTGGATGCAGAAAGTGCTACAGCCTTCGCCGATCCACAATACGAAACATTCTCATTCTTTAAAAGATGCTGTCAACTCAAGACAGCGGAAACTCTTAACATTCTAGACCTGCCCTGCCATATGCCACTACTATTACTATTACTGCAGTTGGGACGGATGAGGCAATGTGTGAAATTGGCAAACTAAAAGCATCGAAGTCTCTTGGATACATTAATATCGATGTCCTTGTCAATAAAGCCTAATCATAAAGATCATTAATAAATGCTTCAAGTTCGACTATCTTCGCACCCAGTGTTAATATGCCGAAATAATCCTCATTCGCAAACCTGGGAAGCCAATGAAGCCAATCTCGCCCCATATCGCCCGATAATTTAATTGACGGTACTCTTCAAAGTAGCCCAATGACAATACTGCGCAGAGTTCGACCAATACTGGAAGACGCTGGTTCGATGCCTTATCATCAGTTTGGCTACATAGAAGGCCACGGTGCGCCTGAGGATATTTGGCCGTCTTTCTGTACGTAAACCAAGCCTTCAACAGAGTGGCATGCCACTCTGCCAACACCGTACTATCACTTCATTAGGTCCTACATTGAGCACAGATACGTTTTTATGAGATGTGGGGAAGAAAGTTCTGAAATAAAAGAGGTCAGAGCCGGAGTTACACATAGAAGTGTACTTGGAATCGTCCTTTATACGATCTAGCAAGAAAAACTGCTGGCTGCTACGTGTGCCGGCGACATCTGGCATCCGATATCACTCCACAGGTTGCTTCAACCATATATCAAATGCAGCTCAACACCAGCAACACTTATCTCAAGAGGTGGAACATTGTAGTGAACCCACAGAAGTTCACTCAAATGACTTTAATGCTGAGAAGACTGTTCCCAAGTTCATCTCGACGGAACAGCCATTCCAAGCAGCAATACAGCCAAATATCTGTGCATGGTGCTGCATAGAAGGGGAACATAGCGTCCTGATCTGCTCACCAAAGAGACTCAACTGAATAAAAGGCTAAACCAGCATTTATGGCTGATCGGTAGACGATCAACTCTCCTATATGGAGCTACGGAATCCCGATCTGGGGCATTGCCAACAGCATCAACTGCTCTATTATTAAAAATTTTGAAAACAGGGCTCTTAGAATTATCTCCAATGTGCACCTGTTGAATACCAACAGCGTGATCCTCGAAGAACTCGTTACGTTATCAGACTAGTAGCAGCTCCTACCTAAATCGACTCATCAAGCACACTAACATCCTTGCCATAAAGCTCGCCCTTAAGATGTCAACCGCTTGATCTCTCTCATGGGCGGCAATAAAACATTAATTTCTTATACTTACTTTTCACCACCCTTTCCCTTTCCCCATCAGATAGGTATAAGATATAGTCGAACTTGAAGACTCCAGCTTTCTTTCTGTATTCTTACGGATCACTAGACAGACGGACATGTCTATATAATCTCGACATTTTATACGGAAACTACCACATTTAATAATTCGATTTGAACCTTTATGGAATATTTTATAAGGATTGACGTGAAATACACCAATTTACAAATATTCTTCATACAAAAACGCAGAATGATATGTTGTACATTTTTAAGCTTAATACCATTCATCTTTTAGGAAGGGGGTAGTAGATAAGAGAATCTTAGTAAACAAAGTTCTTGATCTTCAGACGCACAACCAGACAGACTTAATTCGAATTTTGATGCTTATATTGATTATGTCTTCGCACTACAGTTCATGAAAATGCAAAGTTAAGTTAGTTTACGCTGATGTTCATGTTCAGTACATCTCAACAACATATACAACCCCATAAGACTGTTTATGCATATTTAATAAATCACAATCTTCCAACCCTAACACGCAATAAAAATGACGCTAAAACAATTTAAAAGCATTCAACATAAAAAATGTATGCAATATTATTTATGTTCGAAATATCACAGCCATATGGAAAGCTAACTCCAACATACCCACCTACTCCAAATATTTGGTAGACTCGTTTGTTCGAAATTGTTTTTGTTGTTCATTAGACTAGACACGAGAAATTTTATTGCTTATACAGCTGAAGTTGCAATTTAAATGCATCATTGGCTTATAACATTCGATCACAATGATTTAATTGTCATAAATCGCTTTAATTTACAACGTAGTTGCCTTCCTTGCTCATTGCTGTACAATAGGATTGTGTATTTATGAATGTGTGTGTGTGTGCGTGTGTGTGTTTGCATGTGTGCGTGTGCGTATATGCATTGCCAAATATCTATTACTTCAAAAGCATTGTATGCCTGTCGTATTGCCTATCTAATGGTCTTTAGAAGCACCAATCTGTCTGCCTCTGGCCTGAGGCAACAAATTTTGCAAACAATAATGCCAATTTGATCGCAAATAGACAAGCGCCCACCGATACTTAGTTCCATTGTAATAATACGTGCTGTAGTATTGCAGATGATAGAGCGTCATATATACAAATATCACTGTGGAGGGTTATCCATGCAAGTGATGACAGCGCATTTCAGTTTGGCAGCATCTTATGTGTTGCGTACTAATTTTTGTTAGGTATATATAGATGTATGTGGTTGGGAGTTGTCCTGTTGGAACACCACACAATTCGATGAACAATAAGATAAAGTGACAAACTCAGGAATCAGCGATCATAGTTTTTGGGCTTGTATCGCTTGTATGAAGCGAGCGGCCAAATAGTACTTCCAGTATAGTTGTCATCGTGATATTTTTTTTCTCTCAAAATTCTTTAAAATTATAGCAAATAATGAAACTTAAAATGGTCGAGCCTAAGCCGTTCCAAAGACCCCACAACCTACCACCCACAATTCTTAACAAAAAAAAAAACAAAAAATTGTTTGTGTTTGTTCTCTTGTAAAGTGATATAAAACTGTCGTGATTAAGCGACCACCACCCTCCGAGGATCCTATATAATAAGTCCATTAAACAAATCTGTATTTGTTGCCAAACGAGAATGTTTACGTGTATGCTGCAGCGGTTTTTTTTAAATATCCTAATTTCTCAACTCAGCAGTTGATATGAGAGCATTTTCAATAATTGCAGAACCGTGAATTAAAAATTTCTGAAGGGTAGGTGAAAGATATTCCAAGAAATACGTAGTGGTAAGTTCTTGTGGTATATTATATCCTGAACAGAGCGCTTGCAATACTGAAGCACAGCTTTCAATGCGGTCTGTATCCACGCATGTTATTTGAGCGGACAAGCTAGCATTTTTGAAATATTCTGTGGCAGTGTTCCCTGCTTATATGTTTACACTTATTTCCTTTCCATATACTAGGCGCTTCCTTCTGGGGATCTAATTGGTCTTATATATGCATGAAGAGTTGCCAATCCGAAATCAAATCGAAACTTTTGAAATTCTTTTTGCAAGCATTTATCAATATTGTTCATTTATGTGGTTGTCGCTCAAGAACAAAAACTATAGTCGGAACAAGCAACTATATTTTCTTCTGAAATTACTTTTCTTCGTCGATGGTTAGTTGAGTTGACTATTTTATAAATTAAAAACGAATAGGATGACAATATTAAGTGGGTTTTTCCAGATTATTCTGGAACTGTACTTCACTATCTTCAGTTGCTTATAAAGGAAGTGGAACATATGATGTGACAAGCAAGTGGCTGTCTTCCAAATTATTTTTCTTCAATTTTTGCTTGGTTTTTCTGTACCCAGAACATTTGCCGAGACCCCATTTTCCTATAAGTTTCACAGGATTACTAAAAACATTATTTTTTATATTATTCTGCTTTCTGGTGTAGTCCAATAAACTTTGAAGTACTTCCTCCCTCTTCCATTAATTTGTTCTCCTTCATTCCATGGTTCAAAGACCTTCAAGTGTGTTTGAACCTTGCATAAACATTTTGGAAACTATATTTCTGTTGTCCACCAGAAGAGAGAGGCTTGATGAGGATACTACTTGCGTCCTCTATTACCGTCTAGTTTTGGATACACTTAGAGAACAACTGTGTGTTTGTTATATAATATCTGCACCGGTTTTAACTTTTGGGGGCTCTTCGATACTTTGGCTCTTCTATTGACTTAGTATCTCCAATTCTGAAGGCATTCGTTGCTTCAACAGCCAAACTAAAATTAATTTCAAAACAGTGTAAAATCAATTAAGTGGAAGGACAAGTGTACTTAACAACAATTTTCAGTAGCGATTATTGGTTTGTACTTCCTAAGAACATCTAATATTTCTTCAATAGCAACTATGAACTGGTATAGGGTCCAAGTAGGCATATAATAACAGTTTGAGTACCGAATGCCACCTACTTCTGCATGGATATGTAATGAAGAAGAGTTTACTTCGTTGTTTGGTAGTTGTTGAGGTTTGTAGGAGCTGATTTCGAGTAACGGTTGACCAAGTTTATACTTTGTTACAATATAAAAGATATTTAAAAATTTTCTAATAAAAAAACTCAAACTTAAAATACAAATCTTTCATCGCAATATTAATATTAGCCGTTTTGTAAGTTCTAGGCAGGCTTGCTTCACTCTGTTATAAGCTCATTAGCAGGTTTTTTATGTTTAACGTGCATTTGAGAACTTCAGCATTGAAGGCAACAATAAACCACCGACGTATAACATGGCGCACCAAAATGGCGTATGTTGCTTTGCCATTGTCTTTGTTGTCTATTGCAGTTACTATTTCTGTTGTTGTTGATATTGCGCCCAGGTGTATGCAACAAAAACAAAAACAATGATGTCAGTTGGCATTTATGCGCGAAAATCATTGAGGCAGCATAAAATTCATAACTCAAACTCGACCCTAAACCCCGTTCCACACAATACCGCAGCGTATATCATCCAAAACATTATTGTCATCATTATTATTCTCATCATTGCCATCATTGAGCTGCACGTTTCAGTTGACAGTGGAAAATGCCGCCGGCCAAAATATCGTTTTCAGTGGAAAGTGCAGAGTTTTCAATGTGGGCTGATGCATCATCTGATTGTGGATGGGTGAGACACAATATGCGATTGGGTATGACATGAAATCTCACTTGTATGCAGCTGCATGAAATCCCATGATTATGCATAAAATTTGTTATGAAAGCTTTACGCATGAATTGTGACTATGCGATATGCGTTCTGTCAGGGTCGCAGCCAGGGTGAGGCACTTTAGTTGGAATTTTTAATATGTATTTTTAAAATTAATAAATTTTCCATACAACTCTCTACCAAGATTAGTTTAAAATGCATGGGTAGACACTTTTCTGTAGAATGGAAGCAATTGTAAGCAAAATAGGAGAATCGACATGCAGAGGTAAGATTCTGTAGTGTTCCTTGAACATTTAGTTCTCTGCAGTTTTTGAAGCATGAATTCCTTTTTCAATATTATTTCATTCGTTTCTGTTCTTCTATATATAGCAAGAAAATACTGTAGTTAAGTGTGCTAGACCTCGATATATCCTGTATCCACAAAACCTTAAATTTGTTTGGGTCATATATGTACTTGGTCCGTGTGTGATATTTTATTAGGAATAGAACAAGATACACCAAATCTAATAATTTAAGCTAAACTAATTCGCAACAAGATATATTTCTTACTAAACAGTGGGTCGATATGAAGCTATATCGAATAATTGCTTCGAATTTAAGCAATACAAACCAAATTTGGCATAAAATCTTGGATAATATAACAATGGAGCAGAATTTAACAACGAAATTTCCGATTTAAAGAAGTATGATTTAATAATTGATTTTAATATTTTAATATTTTAGTATTTATATATTTTAAAAGCATTGTTTATGAACATAGATTTCACATTTCGAGTGACATTATATAATTAATTTATTCTTTTAAGGGCGCTAATTTTTAACTTGCCCAAGGCTTCACTTTATACTGTTCTGGCGCTGCACTCGCTTGCTTTCTCTTATAAGCTTGTGATTGTGTTTCACATTGCAACATTCGCCTTGTGTGTTGTGTTGTAAATGTCAATTAATATGCATGAAAAATGAGTGGGCGTGGCATTTTATACAAATTCATTGGCTGCTCATTGAAAATGGCAACAATTAAATTTGCATATTTGCACTAATTGTGTAAATTAAAAAATAAAATATTTAACGCTGCCAAGTTGGCAAGTAAAATTTGTTAATGTCTAATTAAATAAGCAAATATATTTTATAGCTAACTCATATAGTGAATAATTTTAATTCTTAATTTAATTTATAATAATCTTGCATCACTTATGCAGCAATGGGTGCCTTGAAGTTTTCAGAAACGTTTGTAAAGCCTTAGCAATTACAGTAGTCATTCGATACGTTGTTTAGCAATTAAATGATAGAATTCTCATGAAGCACTTTCTCTTATAGACTCCGAAATATGAGCTCTTATAAAGTTTGTAAGACGGACGTACAAAGAGACATTTAGCTATCGGTACTTTGATTAGCTTCAACTTTGTATATTTTATTTTGAGCAAAATTAACTTATATCAAAATTAAATTTTCGGTTCTTAATGATAAAGAAATATACTCTAGTAGCACCAGTAACTGAATCACACTATGTGTCCATACCAAATAATGTAAGACGTAGCTAAACTAACAAGAACAAGAAGCTACTTTTCATATAAAAACCAAGAAAGGATTCATACGATTGTATAAATCGCGCCATAAGCTGCAATTAAAGGTATAAGAGTTTCCTTTCTAACATTTTCCAGATAGTTTTGATTCACTGTGAGTCAATTATGGACGACAAGGGAGTATTTATTTCTTCAGGCCAACATTTCAAACCAAACCATTTAAGCGAAATAACTAGAAAATCTAAAAATTTATTAGAAATTAATGTAAAACTGTTAAAGTTTATAAGAACGTGTAATTGAGTGACATAAAATAGCAAGCGATTTAATACGTATTGAACGAGCATCAGCGAATATATGATCCAGTGTAAAAGTTTGCAGGCCACCTTTTAAGTACAAAAACAAATTCGTTGCTACTTTTAAACGCAGATGCATACGATCGTACCTGTATAAAGGGCACAGGGTAAAACAAGAACCAAACTCTGTGTTTATTGAGTAAGGAAAAGTACTTATTTACTTAAATGCCCTTCAGCCGTCGCTCAGTCTTAAACGCATTCAGGAAGGCGTTCAAGCTTCTGGAATCTTGAGCGCGCTTCAGGGCTCCAGTTGTTATGAATGCCAAGTACGGAGAGATCACTCCATACTTGGTCATTCCCGGTCGTCCTCAATTTCGGCGTTCCCCAACCAGAGTTGGGCTACACATATAAACCATGCGTGCTGGAGCTCTTTTATCCAATCAAATGTGGTAACCTGCTCAGAGTATTCACGGGTTTTTATGCGCTGGAATATGTCAACCACATCGAATAGCTTGTACAGCTCGCGATTCATACGGGACCTAAACTTGTCTATTTGCAAGCATGATACTTCGCCTGATTTCTAGGCTGACGTTGTTGTTGCTGGTATAACAACAACCTCAGCACATAACCATACCTGAAAACTCTCTTGATATCAAAGGGGTTGGAGAGGTTTTCCCCACCCTACCAACGCTTGTTGAGTGCGATAGCGTCATCATGCGATCTATTCCGGGATACCTAGTGCAGACAGGGCGTCGAAAAACGGTTTTATAATCGACAAATAGGTGTAGTGTGTCTATTTCAAGTTTTGGCCACTGGTCGACCTTTATGGTCTGAAGCCACACTGATATGGTCCCATCAGTGAATCCGTATATGGCTTCAGCACGCGCGACAGAATCTGGTGGTTCCGTTGGTATTATGCGCTTCATCGCCCCCG
This sequence comes from Leucophenga maculata, assembly GCA_035044805.1. Taxonomy (NCBI): domain Eukaryota; kingdom Metazoa; phylum Arthropoda; class Insecta; order Diptera; family Drosophilidae; genus Leucophenga; species Leucophenga maculata. Next base: position 219,944 of record JAWNNP010003312.1, read on the forward strand.
AGTTGGTTAGAAAAAAGACTCCTAGATAATCTTAGTGATTCCTGAGAATCTGTAACCAGATTTCCACTTTCGTCCTTACAGAAAGCATGTGAATTATTAAAACTCAAAAATTTATTTCACAAACGCAATAAAGTATCTCTTATACATCAGCAAACTATCAAATGCTTACTGTACGATGCACTGCCGTACATTGCATGTCAATCAAAATGCAACTTGATTTCCACTACAAAATTAATCAAATCGATGATGAAATTCATACATACATACATACATACAACTACTATTACTGTTCGTAAACATTTATGGCTCCATAAATAATTACGTAACAACATAGTCATGTCATATACATACGAACGAGCGAATTCACAATTTGGCCCCTGAGCCTGTAGGCTCTTTGAGTTGCAACCAAAGCAACGAAATGTTTACTTTATGCGATAAATGCAACACAAATTAAATGCAATTTAAGCAAATATTATTAAAAGCCGAAAATCAAAAACATAAAATATCAAATTTATTGCAAAATAATGACTGAGTCGGTAAAATGGCTTTATAAAGTTTTGACTGAATTCACTCAATAGGGAGCAATTAAATGTTTTTATAGTTAATTAATCAATTTGTCTATTTACCGGAATGGCAAGCAAATTTATTACGCATAAATTAATTAACTAAATTAACATAGATTTAATTTCAATTTAATTGTCTGCTAGTTGTTGGATGATTAACTTTTGCGGCTGCTATTTCATTTCGCTACAAAGCTGTGGAAAGATTTTTAAATTAAATTTATTTTTAAAATTTATGTTCCGATTGAAAACAGATAACTTCATAAATTTTGGAGAAAAATAAAAAAAAATTCAATGGTAATAAATGGTCACGAAATTCTTTGGATTATAGAGGGTGGAAAATTCAATACATATATACAATATATATATAATTAGTAACCATTTTTTTTTTTACTAATATTTGCGCTTACTTTCCCTAGAGAGGTCGATCAAAATAGTCCACATAAGTGGCAAATGTTATGTGAGTTAAGAAATATTTCTTTGCAAACGACTCAAGCAGTTCATAAACGTTCATTAGCGTGGTATGATGAGATATGCAACGTCCTCTATTAAAGAACTCTACAAAAAGGAACAACTTTTCAGAAGTAAAAAGCACAAAAAAGTCGTGAGCTCAAAGATGTTATACAACTGAAGCTAGAAAATTCTATGAAGGCCAAACTCCAAACTCTTTCAAAAACACGCAGCAAATAATTTGTCGTTTATAAAACCGCATTCGATAATCCGATACTAAAGCAGTTTTTCTGCAAATATTATTCGATTTTATCTGATTCGATGCTATATATTTATTCCTTCACGTTGTGGAGCTACCTCGTATCATTTTACACGCCGTTAGAAATTTCAGTCAAACAACGTTAGCCTGGAGATCAGAAGAAGAATAACGTTTCCAATGGCTTCAGCAACAGCTGGATGGGTGGGTATAGACAGGAAGATAGTCAACAGCACCGTAGCTTACCTCGTTGCAATATATTATCGTATTTTTATTCAAATTCAGATTAGTTAGACTAATTGGCGTCGTAGAAGAAATTTGGCTGTCGTTTTTTTTCTATTGTATGACTATATAGCAAACTACTCTAAGCTAGAGCTAGAACGCAGCAGCCCCGTAGATCAACCGTATATCTACTTCGGATAGTTCTCTTTAATTTAAGCGTTTTAACCTCGTCTTGAACAAATTTGGCGTACATAGCGGCAGTGCTTCCATCAGCAACCAACTTATAAATATAATCCTTTCTCGAATGACACAAAACTTAAACTTAAAAATCGCTGATATTCACTGTCCAGCTGTATTCTGTTTGAATCTTATGGAAAGGCTTTGAAAATTTTAAAATAAACTTGTATAATTCCGGAGCAGTTCTAGTCGAATGCAAATAACATGAAGTCTGTATCTATTACCTCTTCCGAGATACTTTCGTTCATACAGACGTACAGACGAACATGTTTATATCGACTCCTCTATCACTCCTGACCATAATGGTTGTAACTTTAGTGGGTCTCCGATCATTATTTCTATCTGTTACATACATTTGCACAAAACCGAGTTTTAACGTACGAATTTGGAAAATCTAGTAAAGATCTCAATGTTAGTCTTTAAACTGAACTGAAGTGAACCGAAGACTAGAATTTCAACTGAGAAGACTTTTATTACATTTCATTTCATTTCGTAAGCATTATTTGATGTGTGTGTACAACTCATAAATATATAAATAATCTATTTGAAAGATTTTCATTAATATGAAGTGAAGTCAAAGTGACTCATCAAAGCTGAAAGCCATAGAGCATACCAAAGTTGATTATATTTTTTCGTTGTTTTTTTTTTTTTTTTATATGAACTGCATTTCCAATATAAAATTGATAAAACTAAAAATATTTATAAAAAAAAAAGAATATCATTTACATATTTAGGTACTGTACTCACTATTTAAAATCGACGTTGGCCCATTGGCGACGCCGCCAGCCACAATCACGCCGTTGCCGCTAACGATTGTGCCGCTGCTGCCCGTTGCATCATTATCTTCTGTGGCGCTACCGCTGCCTGCTGATGCTCCTCCAGCATTATTAAGACTACCACCACCACCGCTTGTGGCACTTGCTGTCGCTGCTTTGTAGCTGCTATGTTTATTGCTTCCACCGCCACCGTTGCTATTTGAGCTGCTGATGCTAATGCCGCCGGCGCCGATGCCATTTAAGATTTGTGGAAGTATAATCTTATTGGTGGAGTCCCCCGCAGTTGCCGATAGCACTAGGAGGGCCCCAATAAGCTGCCAGGGCAACATCAACTTAATAATTTCTGCGCCTTTGGCTGCGTGTTGCTAAAGTGCATTATACTCGTATAAATTCTTATTGTTTTTGGTTTTTTTTTTTTTTTTTTGGTTTTTTTTGTGGTTTATAGTTTTGAGCGCAAGTAAAATATATTTGCTGACACAAAGTATTTCAAATTTATAATAATTCCAATTTAAATTTAAAGTTCTGTACACTTTTTATAAGCATTAATTCAACTTTGTAGATTGGTTTGCGGATGGTGTTCCATTTTAATTATCTGAAATTGTATACAAATATTTTATGTTTAGCAATTTTTACTACAGTTTTTTAAAATATTTAATAAAAAGTTAAAAAAAAAAAATATTAGCTTCGGTAGAACTGAAAAAAAAAATCGAAGAAAAAGCTAGTCTTAGAAGAAAGTGAACGACTTCCTTAATAAATCACCATATCAAATTCTTCTTCACATTCTTCAGGATTTAGTTTGACTTAGCTTGAATCTATTGCACGAACTCACATAGATTGTGCGTAAAATTTTCTGTTGGAGAAGCTTTCAGAATAATAGAATCAGATTATCTTCTTGCTTGTTATTTTTCTTAGACGATAAGCCCGCTAACCAAATTTGAGTCTTTGGAATTTTGGGTATAGTGGCCAGTAAAATTACTAAAACATCGGTGATATTCGCTCTGACAAATTTGATTTTATTAGGTGGCGCTTTTAATATATGGAACATCATTCGCATATCTACTTGCCTGACAAGTATAATCTGTTTGTGATAGATCAACATGCTCGTGGAAACAATTTTGGTTCTTATGCTGTGACTAAGTGCACATTTTTGTCGTGTTGATAAGACTCTGTGTGTGTCAATTGGTTTTAGGCATCAACGTTTATGGTCTGTTCTTAGATTAGATAGATCAACAGGTAATCGGGAGAAATCAGATTTCAGATACCACACGCAAATTACTGTTCTGTGCCTTTGTAAGATTGTTCAGGTACATAATGAACCAAATGACATAATTTGGCTGGTTCAATTCAAAAGAACAAATGTTGTAAATAGAGTCTATATATAGCACAAAGTCACTGTACCGCATGCTTCTTGAAAATTGCTGAAACAAATTAGTTAAATCACAATACTGGAAATAGTATTCCCATGCTCATGCTTTTTAGTTGGCTATTTGAAGACCAGATGGTTTGTAGGAGATTCCACACCTTTACAAGTTCAGAAATTACTCAAAGTATCGGTTGAAAAGGAGTACGCTTTCCAGTCATCTTATTTGAACCTTTATGGTATATCTTATAAGAATTTAAATGAGATACATTAATTTTAGTTAAATATATATCATTGAAAAACTCATAGAGTAAAGACATTAGACATAAAATAGAACAGGAAACATTAAATAATCAAACTTGAAGGCTCTTCAAGGTCTTGCTGTTCATAGTCAGACAGAGTGACATATCTATATTGGCTTGACTTTTTGTAGGTGGTTATATCTTTAAAACTTTGAATGAGTTATAGGTGATTGGTGAGTGCTAAACCTCCCCGTAGTACATAAAAGTGACCTGAAGAAGGAATAGAAGAATCTAAGTTTGCAAACCTTAAAGCTCTTCCTCTTATTACTTAGAATTTCCTAGAAAGGTTTCTGTGTATCGAAATCGGAAATCAGACTTTTGACAAAAAAAAAAAAAAACAAGTAAGAAAATCACAGTCGGGCCCTGTACCAGTGCAGGTCGCCTAACAAACACATTAAATGTTCCCCAAGCTTATGACCAAACACATGACCACTTCTCACTGCACGACTAAGTGCCTTTAAAAACATTTTTTTATGTATGAAACGAAAAGGGGGTTGGCTCAAATTCAATTGCTTATAAAATCATCATTTATTATCCGATTTTTATGAACTTTTTGGATTTTAGCTAAGAAGGACGATATCTCTATACTGGCATACTTACTTTTTTTTTGTGCCGAAGAAATTTTCACCCTAAGGGGTGATTTTATGGGGAAGGGGGAGGAGAGGCAGGATTTTAAAATAAACTTGTAAAATTCCGGAGCAGTTCTAGTCGAATGCAAAAAACACGAAGTCTCTATCTATTACCGTTTCCGAGATCCTTTCGTTCATACGGACGGCCAGACGGACAGACGGACAGACGGACATGGCTATATCGACTCCTCTATCACTCCTGACCATAATGGGGGTAACTTTGGGGGGTCTCCGACTATTATTTCTACCTGTTACATACATTTGCACAAACCCAATAGGCTCTTGTACCTTCGGTACAGGGCCTAACAAGTAAGAAAATCACAGTCGGGCCCTGTACCAGTGCAGGTCGCCTAACAAACACATTAAATGTTCCCCAAGCTTATGACCAAACACATGACCACTTCTCACTGCACGACTAAGTGCCTTTAAAAACATTTTTTTATGTATGAAACGAAAAGGGGGTTGGCTCAAATTCAATTGCTTATAAAATCGTCATTTATTATCCGATTTTTATGAACTTTTTGGATTTTAGCTAAGAAGGACGATATCTCTATACTGGCATACTTACTTTTTTTTTGTGCCGAAGAAATTTTAAGCCTTGGGGGTGATTTTATGGGGAAGGGGGAGGAGAGGCAGGATTTTAAAATAAACTTGTAAAATTCCGGAGCAGTTCTAGTCGAATGCAAAAAACACGAAGTCTCTATCTATTACCGTTTCCGAGATCCTTTCGTTCATACGGACGGCCAGACGGACAGACGGACAGACGGACATGGCTATATCGACTCCTCTATCACTCCTGACCATAATGGGGGTAACTTTGGGGGGTCTCCGACTATTATTTCTACCTGTTACATACATTTGCACAAACCCAATAGGCTCTTGTACCTTCGGTACAGGGCCTAACAAGTAAGAAAATCACAGTCGGGCCCTGTACCAGTGCAGGTCGCCTAACAAACACATTAAATGTTCCCCAAGCTTATGACCAAACACATGACCACTTCTCACTGCACGACTAAGTGCCTTTAAAAACATTTTTTTATGTATAAAACGAAAAGGGGGTTGGCTCAAATTCAATTGCTTATAAAATCGTCATTTATTATCCGATTTTTATGAACTTTTTGGATTTTAGCTAAGAAGGACGATATCTCTATACTGGCATACTTACTTTTTTTTGTGCCGAAGAGATTTTAAGCCTTGGGGGTGATTTTATGGGGAAGGGGGAGAAGGGGCAGGTTTTTAAAATAAACTTGTAAAATTCCGGAGCAGTTCTAGTCGAATGCAAAAAACACGAAGTCTCTATCTATTACCGTTTCCGAGATCCTTTCGTTCATACGGACGGCCAGACGGATAGACGGATGGACGGACGGACGGACGGACAGACGGACAGACGGATATGTCTATATCGACTCCTCTATCGCTCCTGACCTATCTATCTTGCCTCCTACTCTACATATCAAGGCTATGTCTTATGAAACAGTTTGTCAACCCTTGTGTAAATGTTTCAACTATTTACAAAAGGTATTCTCTAAACTTTGTGATGCTCAAATAGAAGAGGGTGTATTTGATGGCCTTTAAATTAGGAAATTGTTTAGGGATAAAGTTTTAAGCAGTACATTGATTTTTCGCGAAGTTGGAAACGCGAAAAAGTCAATAATACAAAGAAAGAGTTGCTAAGCTGATAAAAATAAAAATAAATTTGAAGTTGCATGTCCTAGACTCTCATCTGAACAAATTTCTTGAAAACATAGGAGGTGAAAGTTTCCATCAAGATAAGAAAGTCATCGAAACTTCTATCTGATGGCAGATTTTTGCATAATGGATTCACCATTAAGAATTTTTGAAAACTGACTTGAATCATTGACACCAAAAATACCCAAGCAACGAGTTGAAAGCAAATTCAATGAATTTTAAAAAAAATTTTGTGCGTCATATTAGATTCGACATTTTAAATTTTTGAAAATTGACTTCAAATTCGTAATTAGCATCCAGAAAATACACCGTATCCAATACATTTTTCCAGAAGGTATACACTTTATTGGTTTTTTTTTTTTTGGAGTTATTAAAAATTCAGACTCGGCGACTCCAAAAACATGAGGTACACATAGTCAGACCCCCAAGATTAGATTTTAGATTAGATTTTTGTGTGGCTGTGTAATTTAAAAACACATATAATATGTTGAACTAAAAATTGTTCTTATGACATCCTTTCCGCAGATGTTATGCAATCTACAAGATTTCCAAGCAATCTGTACTCAATAAGCGTGGTCTGACTATATTGGCTTATTCAATATGTATTATATCCTTTTTTTCTTTTCTTATTGCTCAATTTTCCAAGGCTAGCGCAAATTAGCTGACATGTTAAAACAATTTTCACATTCTTTAAATTCTTCAACACCCAAAGGCATGCAACATTGTGCATTGAATAGATTTAATTTTTGGCTTTAAATTGCACATCGGCGTCGATGTTTGTTGAATTTCACGTTGTTTGCTGTTTGCTGTTTGCTTCTTGCATTTTCGAATTCAATAAAGTTTGGCAAAATATTATGCAGTCAGTCGCACCACACATATGTATAACTATTTGCCTCATACTATTTTGTCTCGTTGCCGCACGTATTTGGTAAAAGTTTTGCAAGAGTTTTGCTGCATAAACTCAGGCAATAAAGATTTGTGTAACGCCCTCCGGTGGCCAATTGATATATGGCAGTGTGTGCGTGTTATCTGCAACTGTGTTTGTATCTCGTTTTTTCGTGTGTGTGTGTTAAGTTCTTGAAATATTTGAATTTCAAAAATAAAATTAAAATGCTTATGACTGCTGCTGCATAGACAGACGCATTATGTATATGCTTTCGAAATCATTTTCCACACGCAGCAGAAAACTTTTCAAATAAAAACTGAATGTTGATTTTAAATGGAAAATAAAATTTTGTATTTAGGTAAACATATTAAAAGCCATAAAGTTTTTATGCTATCTTCACATGTGGCTGTATGTGACACAGTGTCTAGTAAAATATTTGCTCAAGACTGAAGTTTCTTTAACTCCAACTTTGCGTTCTCAACTTAATGAGCAGCAGCAATAGAAATGCATTAAAGGTGTGACTTAAAAGTATCTGGATTGAAAACATTTACTTGAAAAGAATTATTTTCATGCGCTAAAGCTACGGAGCTATGTGAAGTCGATAGTTTCCTTTTATGCTGCAAGTCCTCACAAATTGTATTGCAATTGACGGATGGCTCAATCAAGCCTCCATCTATAAAATTTATATTTTAACTGCATGCTATTTATTAGTGTTAATGAGCATAGTGTGGCCACTTGTAGGTGTAGCTCCCACACAAAAAAATTATATATATATATATATATATTTTTTTATTGTAGTAAATATTGTAAGCGATATAGACCTATTTCAGTATGTATAGTCTTGATCGGTATAAAAAGTGTTGTCGATACAGATATAACCGCTCATCTGGCGTCCATATGTACAACAAGAACTGGGAGATTATAAGAGATAGAGCCTTCAAGTCGGGTATTTAGACGCTCCTATTCATTCTTTAACTGACTTGTTCTCAATGAAGGTGTCAACGCCTTTCCCTTCCTTAAAATATAAACGAACCATACCTTGTTATTGTTCTTTTGTTGTTATTGTTAGAATTTTTTCACAACTATAAGAGCGGTAACACCAATTTTCGAAAGCATTTGATCTATTAAAGGCGAAATTTTTAAACCGTGTAATCAAGAATTTAATTTATGCGATTTATTTCCTTGGCTTTATTTTTAATGGGCTTAAGTCAAGCTATTAACGCAAGAGGAACTCAGTTGTAATATCGAAAAACAAATTGTCCACTTTCCAGCTGGAATTCTTTCTCTTGGGCGCTTGTATGGTGCGACTCAATTCTCTCCAGTATAACGCCGTCCCCGATTTCGTCTCGGTATGCGCTTTCATTAAGCCGACTTTAAAGAAGTTTATTTTCAAAATTTAATCACAAATAATTTATTACCCTACACAATTATTTCAATTGTACAACGTCTTGAGCATACAATTCTTCTCCAACACACTCCTGCTCAATGCCAGCAGATAAGACACAGTAAAACTTACCATGTCCGATGATAAGTGTGTAAGACAGATTGATTGAGCTGTTTCTTGAATCTATGGAATGTGTTGCATGACCGTTCTTAGTTCGTGGAAAGATTTTTTTGGTTAATTCCGATAACGAACGAGACTCAAATATATTAAGTAGATATCTTCAGGACTATGGTGTTGAAGCTTATACATGCCTGTGTCTAAAGAAGAAAGTACTAGCCAAGTTTATAATCTTCAGAAGGATGCTTACTTTTAAGGATATGAACCTGCAAATCAGTTTTTAAAGCATGCACTGTTTTGCATCTTTATACAGCCTACCGCGATTTCAGTGCCCTTGAGAAAAAAGATGGAAAAACTATTTAAATTTTTTATCGAAAATTTCAAAAATCCTATAAAAGATTTATAGAAAGCAAAAATTATTTGTAATCAAGCCTTACTGTTTGAGTGAAATACAGAAACAAATTCAATTTGGCTTACATGCCAAGCAGCAGGTTCATGTTGCCTTGCAGAGAATACAAATACATTTACACTTTGATTTCAACTATTTATGACGTTGCCTTTTTTAAAAACTATTGCATCAAACCTTTATTCAGTTACTTCCTCTTACTCACTTCCCTAAGAATCGTTATTTTGAGTCAACGCATATGTTTCATATCTCGCAGCGCAAATAACTTCATTTCAAAATGGTTTCCGCATTTTCCGTCACCATCTCTCATTTTTTTTTTTATATTTTTTTTTTTATTTATTTATTTTTCTTTTTTTAGTTATATAACAAATGTCTGCGATGTCGCTGCTCATACAGCTACAATTAATTTAAATGCTGTCTTTATTTTTGTTTATTCTAAGTTTTATTTATTTCAATCTTAGCTACCGACTCTCTCTCTCTCTCTCTCTCTTACATTTCTATATACATGTACAGTTATCATTCCTGCTCCTTAGCAACTTTTGTGGTTTCATTATTCGATGCTACTTTCTGCAGACTTTGTCTTAAAGAGCAACGCGTAATTTTATGTTTTCGCATAAAACTCTGAAAGATTTTTCTTAGCCACAGATTTTAACACGCTTTTTATGATTCTTAAGCGTGCTGAAGTTTTTGAGTGTCGTTTATGAAATTAGTTAACTTTTTTCTTCACTTTTTTCTTCTCAGTAATGTTTTAAGGTGGAAAATAAGTTTAACTTTTGTGGCATGATTCCATAATTTATGTCTTACAATTTAATTAATTTGTACATAATTGAATAAACGCTGAAACGGTTTGAGTTGAATTTGTTTGGTTTATTTGAGAAGAAAATTTAAATATTTTGTGTTTAAAGTAAAAAAGGTAGAGTTTAAAGTTGTGATAACATGACTTATTTCGTATGCAGCAGTTCCATACTGGCAGAGTCCCTGGGTATATGTCATTCATTGCCGTCATGACAGACATAGGCAAAAAGTGTTTTACATTGTACGGTGTCAGTAATCTAGTATTAGGGTCTTGTCAGGGTCGATAAAAGGGTTTTAAGACAACGTTTTACTCAAGTTGCACAAGTCATGACTGTGACAACTCCAGCACATTTTGCAAACGCAAACAATAACCTCAAAAGTATTTACAAAATGTGTTTCGGTTTAGAAACTCCAGATGAACATATTGGGTGTTTGCATTAATTCGTGCGGTTTTCTAAAGAGAGAGTGTTACTAGTAACTTAATGTCGTTTGTTTTCTGGGATTATCATTGTAAACTCTTCGTGAACTTCCTCAAAAAAAAAGTTAAAACAATCAACAGCAAGTAGTACTGTGCATTCATTGTTGGTGCGATTGAAGGCCCAAATCACTGTTAAACGACCGGAAATTAACCGGCAAAAAAAAAATTTGGTTTTGCATCCTCATCCATTATTATCTCTTCACAAACCTCAAAAGATGAATTCCGCCGATAGAGAAATGACACCGGAACCACCAGTTAATGATGACTCTATTGTAGAGCCACCGGACTATATTGAGGTCGATTCAGTTATTAAAAAGCTGAAAAATAACAAAGCGGCAGGCTCTGTTGGGCTGCCAGCTAAGTTACTTAAGATCGGCGGCGAGGAGTAAGTATAGAACAATTTTTATGCAAGATATGGTCCGATGAGCGCATACCCAATGACTGGAATCTCAGTGTTCTTTGTCCAAACTTTAAGAAAGGAGGATAAGTTTTCTTTCCATTGGATATAAGATTCTGTCGCGCGTATTGTGTAATAGGCTGAAGCCATGTACGCGATTCACGGATAGGACTATACAGGGTGGCTTCAGACCATAAAGGTCGACCAGTGACCAAATACTCACATTAGGCCAAATCTTGGAAAACACCCGTGAGTTTCAACATAGACACTCACCTAGACCTATTTGTCGACTATAAAACCGCTTTCGACAAGCCGATACGATCGAAGCTTTCGATGCCCTGTCTGCATTAGCAATCCCGAAAAAGATCGTCCGTCTTTGCATGGCGATGCTATCTAACACACAATGCGTTGTCAGGGTGGGTAAAAATCTCTCCGACCCCTTGGATACAAAGAGAGGTTTTTTTCAGGGTAATGCTCTGTCGTACGATTTTTTCAATCTTCTGATGGAATACATCCTACGACAATGCCCGTACATATGAGTATGTTGGGCTCGATCTTCCATAAGGAAGTCTTGGCTCATGGGTCTAGTGGTGAATGAGAACAAGACGAAGTACTTGGTGTCTTCTCGCACTCCGTCAATGCGTTTTGGACGGTCAGTTGCGATGCAGAATTTCAACTTCAGTATTGTAGAAAACTTCGTCTATTCTGGATTCGAAATAACCAGCAACAACAACGTCAGCCTGGAGATCAAGCGAAGATTCAGACTTGCAAACAGATGCTTTTTTGGGATAAGCAAGCAAATGAGAAGTAAAACCCTCTCTCGAAAGACATACTGATGCGCCTGCTCTTATTGTACGGCGCAGAGGCATGAACCGTGATTGAATCAGATGAAACGCAGGATTTGTACGATGAGGTTGACATATTCCAGCGCATAATATCCCTGCGGCTGCACTGGGCTGGTCACCTCATTCGAATGAATGAACGAGCTCCAGCATGCATGGTTTACATGGTGTCCCCAAACTTGATTGGAGGACGACCGGGCACGCATTGGAATGACCAGGTATGGAGAGGTCTCTCCGTACTTGGCATTCAAAACGACTGACGCCAGCGCGCACAGGACTATGGAGGCTGGCGCGCTTTCCTAAATGTGGTAAGTAAACCTCAAAAGATAGTTCATCAATATTCAATTCAGCTAACGCGAGTAGATCATCGACGCTGAGGGGAGGGGATCAAAAGGTTGGAAAATCACTGGAATAAAAGAAGATTTAAAACAAAAAATTCTAATTTATTTCTTTCATTCCCAAGCAGGTTATTTCTCATTCCACCTAGAACTTTCAATGAATATGAAGTGTTTTACTGAGCTCCGTAGTGACCGTACCAACACAAGTTACTTCAGAAGTTCAGTTCGTCCAGAAGAGATTATTACGTATGAAAATCTGTGGAATTGAGAATAAAAGTTCCTAAGACTGTATACCTCTTATTGTACATGAAATAACTTCAAGGGTGTGTTTGGTGATGTACAGCCGCAATCCGTATAAGTTTTGGAGCCGTTTCGTTTCCGTAGATGAAACATGGATTCACCACACCACAACAATGAACAAGGAACAGTCAAAACAGTGGGATTTTTTGCGTGAAGTGCATTAAAGTAAGCACTAAGAAGGGTTTGTTGGATGCAATTGTTAATGCATACAATTTTTTAGAATGGTAAAACGCTGACTAGCGAATATTATTCCGAGCTTCTGAACAGATACGATATTAAATTGAAGCACATTTGACGAAAAAAATCGTGTGTAGTCATTATGACAAAAATCCATAAAATGGGCTACGTAAAGCTATCACATTCAGCATATTCTCCAATTTAAGTCCTCTCTGATTATATACAGTTTCCAAAACCTGAAGCAATGGCCATGCGTACGAGATTTGAGTCGAATAAAGAGGTTATCACTGAGTATCTTCCAAAATCATATTATTTTGAAGGAATAAATAAATTTAAAAAACGCTTTGCTACACATATTGAGCTGGCAGAAGAATTATATTGAACTGAATTCATTCTACGATGAAGAAAAACCATTTAACAAATGTCTTAAGTGACAAATAGCCTTTTTGTAGGCGTGACATTCGAATGGCATCCAAAGTTTGGTAGCTCTATCTTTCAGTCTGCGAATCACAAGATAAAGAACGGATGGACTAACAAACTCTACTGAACGGGATATAAAAAAAAAAAAAAACATATTGAATAAATGCTGTTGAAGATTTCATGGGATATCGTCATCATTTCTTCGAGCTGGCTTCTTCACAGTCTTCAACTGTTATAATTGAAATATTCTCATTTGTTTAATTTTTATTGAACAGTATCTACAATATCTTACATTTTTAGATAGTCTATTCATGATTTCTCTCTTATAAAATGCATAAAGTACTACAAATTTCCATTTACCATTTATTATATTTCAACTTAAAAAAGACAAATTCATTAATAAACATTTCCCACACTATAAACACTTCTTGCAATCAATTGTTTTCTGTCACCGTACAAATTTGAATTCATTAAACAATTTTATTATTTTTAATTGATTGCAACTAATTTAATAGATTCGTATTCAAAGCATTTTCCACTTCATTGACGTTTAATATTTATTTATATAAACTAGGAAAATTGATTAGGTAAAACAAACAAACAAACAAACAAACAATGCAGACAATTTGTGTTTACAATTAATTAAAATAAAACCAAAACGACACAAAAAAAAAAAAAAAAAAATGGTGAACATTGAAAATTTAAAATAAAAAATAAATGGGCCAATCCAGCGCTTAAATACTGCGAAATAGCAACAGTATTAAAAAAAAAAAAACAAATGAAATAGAAACACCGACCCCAAGAAAGTGTCAACAATTTGAAAATAAAAATAATACTTGATGGCGTTTAGCGTAAGCCACTGAAAAGACCAACAAACGACAATCACAAATCCATAAAAACGACCACAACGACACAAGCAACAAAAGGAATAGGGAGCAAACTGCTGCAGGATAAATAGAAATGAATGACGCACATAAAACACGAACTTATTTAGCGGTCAGGAGGATAACAGGAGAGAAAAAAACTGAAAAGAAAAGTTAAGAATGATTCCTTGTTGGCGCAGAAACAGCATTTAGAAATACATACAATCTAGATACAAGGAAATACATTTAATTAGTTCGCAACGAATCTTTTGTAGCCTATAGACAATACATATTATAAAACTTCAACAATATTACCCCGTAAGAAGCGAACTTTCTATAAACCCCTTTAAAGGTAGGCTGTTTCACCATTAAGCATTAGCACCTTTGACTGTGCTATGGCAAGTGAATGAAGAACAATTTCACTCTAACAATTTTTCCCATTTTTTTAAGAAAAGTACAAAAATATATGGTATACCTATTTGATTATTGCTCATGTAGAGTATTTGAATTGTGGTTAAAGACGATTGAATGAAAAAGAGTTTTATTCTCTTCAAACTTTTACGCCAATTCAGTTCTCAAGGACTAGCAGTTTTTCTATTTCTAAAATTCTTCTGAATCTAATGATTTCACAAGTAATCAAGAAAAAATTTTATGAAGGGTGGAGAAGCGGACGAATCCCGTGATTAGCAGCATGGCGCGGCTCTGCAGCCCTTCACCGATTTAAATCGATTAGACTTGAAGCACTGCACCAAACTTTCCCTTACCAAATCTTGGCCACAACGTTGCGTTTGTTCTGCAAGGAGAGCTTGCTTCTGCTGCACAGAACACCAATATATGTTGCTCATTCGGCTCCGCTCTTGAAAGTGAGCCTCCTATCCAGATTAAGGCCCAGGTAAATGACCTTAGCTGGCTGATCAATGGAGGTGCCGTGGATATGTACAGGTATTTAAGTTTTTCCTGGCGTTGAGTCCCAGTCAGTGAGAGCATCTACTTACGTGTTTAAGTAGGGATTTTTCTATAGCTCCAAGCGTACCGGCATTAAGACCAGGTATGTCTTCATTGTGGTACTCCTGTGATTGGTGGGTGAAAGTGAGAACAGGATTGCTCTAACTATGACCACGAAGAAATGGCAAAGACTTTTTCCAAATGCGAACGAATGTCTACTCGATGTGCGCAGTCGAATGCCCGCTTTATATGGTTGATAGCTCTGTGAAATTGCTCTACCGTGCCATGGCTAGAGCGGAAGCCGAACTGATAGTCTGGAATCAGTTTCCGGGACTACACAAAAATCGAAAGCCTAACAATGAGCAGTTAATTCTAAACCATCGAAATCGAAGGCAGGAGCATAATCGGCCGGTATGAAGCAGGATCCATGGAAATCCTGGAAAATCATTGCCATCTCTTCTACTTTTCACACAGTCGGGAAATAATTCAACCTCAATTTGGTATTCAAAGTCGACACAATAGTGAGAAGAGCACACTCCGACAGCGCCTTTAACGTCTGCAATTTCTGCTGGCCTTCCATAGCCAGACGTCTGCGTTTGATTCGGAGTCCATGTTCTCCAGCATATTATCGAACATCTGCGTGCGTTACCGGTTCATACTTGAACCGGTTGGCAGCGCGATAACTCCGTTTCAAGCTTAACCTTAAAGAAAAATCATATATTTATTAAAAAGTTTCTATTTTCATCCCAATATTGCATTTTATGTACTCTTCAAAGCCTTATTCAGTGCGTTACATAATGACTGGAAAAATTAAAATACTCTTTACACACCATATTTAAGAAGCGTACAATAAATCCTGGAGATGTTAGCAACGCGCTGCCGCAGTCGTTGACAGCTGTTGCCAGCTATTTGGCATATTTGTGACAATATTTTTTTCCTCATGCCAACAGCGTAAACAGGACACAAACAGGACATATATAAACGCATAAAACAAAAGAGTGGAAGGAAGTAAGTCTAATAAGCAAATAAACTCACAGAGGGGCAGCAGTTAAACATGGGCGCTGCGTGAACGCGAGTGAAATTTTAAATAGCCATGGTAACACTGAGCCAAGTATAACGAAAAAAAAGGAGGACATAGCCCACTTTAAGGCGCTGAGGCGCTACTATGACCAATGCTAGTAATGGCAGTACATAGTAATGACATCCGTCGCTATTCAAATCTCTGCCCACGCAAAAAAAAAAAAAAAAAACAGCATTACACATTGAATTGAATTAGGCGCTATCTCTCTGAAGCTCTTTTTTTTTTTTTTTGCTTAGTAGGGTGCTTTGCATGCACACTAGACTGTGTCGAAAATTTAATTTCATGCACATTGCAAATCCTTTTAATTGAGATTTGTCGTTTGTTCTACTACGGCGTCGTCTGCTATTCAAAAGTTGAATTCGAACGTGTGTCCTGTCCGAGTATGTGCGCGGCATTGCTAATGATGTCCTTTGTGGCGGCCTAATTGTCAAAACGGGTTTTTGTCTATGTCTCATTGTAGCTTAATGTATTCATTTTGCACTCTTGTCTACGAAATGTTCTAGATAACTCCAATTGTCTGTCCGTCCGTCCGTCCGTCCGTCCGTCCGTCTATTTGTTTTGCTGTTTTTATGTGTTGATCTGTCTGCGTCTGTCGCTAATTGGCTGCTTCTGGCTTTTATGTCTACGTGGTTATTTTAATTCATTTGCAAGTGCTACGTGTAGATTTCTATTATCCTTGAATTGTTTTCTGTGCATATGTTTGAGTCTCGAATACGTGCATACATTTCAAAATATATATCTTGATATTATTATAATTTTTTTTTTCCACAAGTTTTTAACTGATGTTTTCGGTTATTATTCGACGTGAACTCTTGTCTTTAAGAGAGACAGAGTGTAAAGAGTGAAAAAATATTAGAGTACCAAAAATTCAGTAGAAACTATTAATTTTTATAACTGCCTAGAACAGTCAGTCTGACAAACCAACTGTGTGAGAGTGAAAGAGAGTGTCAGAGGAGGTTGATTGCAATATTTCGAAATATCTTGAATAGTAATCAATTAAAACTAGTTCACAATCACGGACCTCTCGGAAAAAACCGTGCTGTTCATTGTCGGAGTTTGAGAAATCAAAATACAATCGGTTTATTGCCCAGACGGAAGATCAACTTTCTTTCTCAATCTGTGAATAACGCTTCTCCATATCTGTTATCGATTCGCAAAAGTCAAAGTCATCAGTGTCAGCAAAACTGCATATGGAGCCATGGAACTACTATTGGTAATTAGGCGTGTTCTGTTTCTTGAATTGAAGTAAAAAAATAATTTAATTTGCAACGTCTTATTTACTGTTCAAAGTTACCGCTATGTGGCCACTAGATGGTACAGCTCCAACGATCTAAGGTTCAAGACTCACCCATTGCGCCATTTTTATTTAATAAGTTACAAATTATTTCAAAATTTTTAGAAGCAAAACACAGTAAAGTCCAACCCTATATACCAACCGTTACCTTCAAAAACACATATTTTTTAGGAAATATTTTTAAAAAATGTATCAAACTAAAAAAAAATTGGTTTGATCCTGCGCTGCCGAAGCAAAGTGCAAGTGTGAAGAGAATTCCAACTTCTGTGTCTTCTTTGTACAGACTAGAGATAATACGAGACAGAAGTTAAATTTATTGAGGTGTGAAAGAATTACTTCTATTCGAGTTCGATTTCAAATTGAATTTTTCGTCCAAAAATTCCCCGTACCCGTTTTCGTCTCGTTTCGCAAATTTATTCATTCAACTCTTCATGGCCAAAAAAACGTTCACTTCAACAATAGAGATTGTGCAGCTAGCATGAATAAGAAAATAAATTTGAAAGTTGAATACCATTAAGCGTCTGTTCTACAATAACTTGTAGTTGGAGCCAGCCAATGTTCCACAATTCTTTTAAAAACAAAAAGAAATTTGAAAAGAAGGTCTTGTTATGCCTGGAAATCGGTCCAAATGGAATATCACAGCCTCTCATTAAAGAGTGCAATTTTGGGATGACTGGTGCATTAAGGAGCAAATTAGAACTAACTATGGCCCTACAAAGCTAGTTCACACGACGTCAAAGTGGTGATACAGTTCTTGGAACAAGAGCACATCATTATGTCTGCCAAGTAAGACAATTCTACCAACGTCCAAGAGGTTCGCTTCATCATAGATTTTGAGTTAATTCTGAAAGATCCTTTCTACGAAAATGCTTGGGAAGCCAAAACAACCGCCAACTTACCAATTGCATTAAGTTATGTTGGATACTAATCGATTCAAACATTGTACAGCAATTAGCGGAGGGTACTTTAAAAAAAAAAACCTGATTATATTAGGCGTCATGCTGTTCTTGAGAGCCAGGAGTCAATATGACTGAATATGTATAAACTTTTTATAATCGTTAATAAATTGATATTAAATCGTTCATTGAAAGCTCTACGGATTTTTCCTTATCACCAATTATGGGAAATAACTTCGTAAAGAGTTGTTGACGTAAGGCAAACCAAATCTGGCGTTTCTATCGCAACTAACAGCATTAATAAAAATGTTCATACAAAACTTAGAATGAATTGCAGGCTTCTTGCATGGTACGTGACAACAGCAGGCCTAAAAGTATGCACCATTTTTTTTTCAACTATATAGAAAGCAGCACAAATAAGTCGTCAGAGATGTTGAACCAGTCCGCGCTTTCCTAATGAAGTTTCACTTCAAAAATTGAAACTTTTCGACTGGATAGCGTTAAAATTTCTGTATATAAGCGGCAAATGAGGATAAAAAAATGGATTGCGAGATAAAGACATTGAAGATATCGATTGGCTTCCAAATAAAGCAGCGTCGGACGAAAAATTTGCTGGACAAGGTTGAGCTTCATGAAAGCGACGTTGATAATGAAGTAAATGATGATGAGAACACTGAGGCAGAGATGATCGAGCTGGCTACAGTGAAACCTTATTGAAATGCTATTATAAATCTGCTTGGGGCAGGCGATAGATACAACATGCGCTAAAATTCCAGAACACGATTGCAAAACGCATTGAGATAAACTGGTAAGTATTCGGGAAATTAGAATTTCGTATTCTCCAATTATCTCTAACTTCATTCTTATTTCTTTTTCATTTAATTTGTCTATTCGATAGACATTTGCTGACTCGTCGTGACACAAAGCATACGAACAACAGTCTGGAGTGGTTAAGAGACAAAAAAATTGCTTTTAATTCTTTTCAACCTTTTTGTATCTCTCTCTTTAACCTGAAGTGTTAAAGACTTCCAAAAGGTCTTCAATTAAATCTTGAAACCTGCATGACGCGGTTTGTCTCTAGATTGGTCTCTAGAAAGGAACATACATACATACATACAACAAAAGAACTTTTTTTTTGAAACTTTACTTCCATTATCTCAGAAACCTCTACCTTGCAGGTAAGTATTATGGTTTGTTCCCATAAATTGCACGTTTAAATATTAGAAAAGCTTGGAACACCAGAAACAAAGCTGGCATAGCTTCAAAAGCAATTTTACCAACGATTCGATTCTACAATGTTAATGCACGAACTAAGCAATTAGCGACAAAGGTGCTCTTTGTGGATGTTATACAAAGCATCATTGTTAGTTAACCATAAGCCGCACGCTTGCATTACAATAGAAGAGCATTACCACAGAGGCAGTATGGCATAAATGTTTGGTGAGCCACCAATTTGCGTTGCAGTTTCCTCATGATATTGCCATTTCGAACATCAGACATTGAACAGAGATTAGCCACATCAATCGTTGGTCTCATGTTCGCTGAACATGCTGTGCATCAGTAGCCTTCCACCTGCCACCTCAACAATTACAAAATAATGCAGTAACAGCGAACATCAAAGGAAAATGTGTGACGTTTGAGGGGTAATATATAAAATATTTTCATATAACTTCTAAGTTTTTATGAATGTGAATGTGGAGGTAACTGAAGAAAAATATTTAAAAATGGATTTTACTTGTTTAAATACTTTTCTTGATATTTTGCAAATGTTTTCACAGATTTTTGGACAGCGTAAATAATATAAAAAGTGGAAAAACAAAATAAAATTTGAATGCCAGATTTTTTACTGACAGCTTTAAAATGTCGCACGAAATAGTTTCGAAATAAAGTTGACATTTGCTTTTGTCTATTGATACATTTTTAATAAAATTTTAATATTAAATATTCTCTACTTGTTTCTTGCTATTTATTTCTACTGTACCCACGCTTGCTGGCTACACTTCCGCTTCCTTTATTTTGCTCTCATCATATTTTTGCAATTTGTGTTTGCATTCCTTGAACAAATTGTAAATTTGTCAAAAACACGAAAAAAAAAAGAATGCACCATAAAAAAAAAACCTGAATGCAAAACAATAAGCCATCGAGTATGACTTTTTGTGTTGGTCCTTTTCTCATGCTTCATTTTTTTCGCATTGTTTTTGCAGCATTTTTGTGCAGATGGCGTCCTAACAAATCGAACTGCATTGGTACGAGTTTACATTCTTGCATATTTGCACATTGTCGAATTGTCATATAGGACAAATACACACACTACAACGGATACATTCCCATGGAGATACAAACACACACATGCAGATTTTTTTTTTTTTTTTTTTTTGTTTAAAGAATGTTCCATGCAATAGATTGACTCGAAACACTACAAAATCCTTCTCTCATTTGATCTCGATCTGTGTCTGTATTTGCTGCTTAATGTATTTTTAAGCTAAATTCTTTGTTTGTATTTGTTTGGTTGCTGTTTATTTGTATGTATTTTGTCCTTTGTCCGTCTGTCTGTCTGTCTGTCTACTGTGTATCTGTGTCTGTTCGTTTGTATTGCAGTTTTGTGTCGATTCGAGTTTTGAGTTCATTCAGCAGTTTTAGCAACTTTACAATTCGACACACTCCAAATGCATTCGCATTCATTCATCGCCTGTTTGCTTGTACATATATGTATGTGTATCTGTGTTTGTTCCTTTATATATATGTGTCTGTGTCTCCTTGCACATGTATGTGTGTTAGCTTGTGCCTCTGCATTTATTCGTTTATAAGTTTTTGTTGCTGTCAGCTTTATAAATGTGCATTAGCAGCGTAAATGTTTATCTTTGTCTGTGTCTGTTGCAGAAGCGCTTCGAACTGCTTGCAAATCGAGCACATCAAAGCGCAGCATAATCTTTTGAACTCCTTTTTAATGATCTTTCGTTCTGTAAAGCTTATCGTATTTTGTCGGCACTAATTAGCTCATTTTTGGAAGTAAGCAATTTTACTGCATATCTGTCAGCGGTTTTTGATGAATAAATGGTTGTGAATGAATTAAGGCAGAAGACTTGGTAGTTTCAAATTAAGTTAACAGCTACATTCCATTCTATTCTTATAGTCTCTGAGCATGGTGGTATAGTCTTATCAGATCGGCACACACTTGGGAATGATTAACAATGATTCTTGTGCAAACGGTCTAAGTAGTTCACAAATGTCCGCTAGGACACGTATCTCCTGGGTAGCCACTAAACAACCGTTCAGCGGTGAGCTAACTTTGAGAAGGCGAAAAACCCCCTTAATTAAGGGTTGGGGCGCTAGGCAGTCTAAAAATTAATCCGCAATAAAAACAATAAGGAAGCCTTGGATGGATCAATACAATGACGACCCCCGCAAACGATATAAGGAGCACAATTTACGGATATGCATTTGGAATGTCCGCAGACTTAATTGAGATGGTGCAAATATTCAGCTGGTTGATGTCCTCGTATTATATATCCGATAGTTAGGATAGGATTGCTCTAAAACATTAGCCTGTGACATCTTCTATAGCTGCCATGTGAGCAAGCATGAGAATTTGGATGTGGTTTCGTGGTGAGTAGGAAACTACGTGGCCATGTTTCCAGTTTCATGTCTGTTGACGAGCGTCTATCCGCGATACGCATCAATGCTAAATATTTTAATATAAGCGAACGTGCCGACAGAAGAGAAGGACGACGATGCTAAAGATGAATGCTGTGAGCGCTTGGAATATCTTTACGAGCGTTGTGCCAGACGTCGGAAAATTTAGCCTGCACGACACTATCTCCAATAATGGACAGAGGCTAATCGATTTCGCTGCAGGCCGGAACATGGTAGTGATCAAATAACACGCAACCAAATCGATCATGTTCTGATTGACGGAAGGCACGCATCGAGCGTGTTGGACGTGCGAACGTTACGTGGTCCCAACTCGGATCACTATCTTGTCGCAGCCAAGGTACGCACTAGGCTCAGCATATGCAAAGAAAGCTAGACGTCGGCAAGCTGCAAGCAGAACAGCCCGCCGAAGCCTTCTCAAACACGCTCTCTCGACTGCTCCGGGAAACATTTCCGTCTTCTCAAGATATATGTGAGCAGTGGAGACATATCACCTGCTCCATGGATAGGGCTGCCAAGGTGGTTATTGATTATACAATACCTATGACTAATTCTTGGTATGACGAGGAGTGTGGCAATGCTACTGCAGAGAAGAACGCTTCCTATCAGTGAACTCTGCAGTCGGGAGCAGCACGAGACTGTAGAAACGCCTTTTCAGAGGTTATGTGACAGAAATGAAGCTCGAATATTTTATCAAGAAGTGAAGCGTCTGACTGAAGGTTTTAAACCTGGAGTAACTTTTTGTAAGGATGAAAATGGAAATCTGGTTACGGATGAACAGGAATCACCGAGATTATGGAGGAGTGATATGAATTTGTTTTTTTCAAGAAAGCTAATAAGTATCTTAATGTCGTTTACTGTTGGTTTTGAAAGGATATTTCTTAAGTTGTTGTTGTTGCGTTCTATTGTTAGGGAAGGACATTATATTAGAATATGTTCTATGTTTATTGCAAATGTTGTTTTGGCAGAGTGGACAGTATTTGGAAATATTTTCCTTTGTAGTTCTTGTGTGTTCAATTCTAAGTTTAATTAGTTTTGTTTGTTCAAGTCGCACTACGTCTTCTTCTTTTATGTCTTTAAAAAAGTTTATAAAATCTGTTTCATTGGAGTTTATACTTTTCTACAATTTAGAGCGAACTTGTTTAACGGAATACTTTCTCAATACTATTCATTACAATTTATGAAAATTTCTGATATTAATTTTGAAATTATTTTACCTAAGCCTGAATCTGAATCTAGTACGGTGTAAGTTCCCTTCAAGCATGGATTCGTTACTTAGAATTCCTGGTTCATATAATATAAATAAGATAAATAATATAAGTAAACTGGAAATTCAAAACAATTTTGGTTAGGACTTGAACTACATGTCAGCAAACCGAAACAAAATGGAGGACGAACTTCGAACGAAGGTAAAACGGCAAGAAGAGACTTTGCAATTACTGAGAAACTATCCTTAATATTAAATTTAGATGCGAGTAACTATTTCTAGCGAGCTTATCTGCAATACAGAAAAGTTTACAGCCTTCTTGTATTTAGAAAAAATACATGTAGTAGACAGAAGGACATGAGGAAGATCCCATAAAGTATATATACTCTTGATCAGCTAAAAATCAGATTAAAAGTCGAATCAATATAGACATGTTCGTATGAATATCTAGAACTATGAGGCTATAAGATATAGAGCCTTCAAGTTTGGATCCATCTTGCGATAACTTTTATTTTAACTTTTAACTTTTATTAACTCTTCAAGGGGGTTGGGCTTACACTAACTAAATAAATATCTTAGGTTTTTATAAAAATATTATCTTATTGTTGTTATTAAACTAACTAGAAATGCAAAATTTGAACTATCTTCCGAAAAGCTTTGTAAAATATTCATTATAGGTCCACATTAGACCCCTGAAAGGGTAAACTGCAAATCGCTCACACCTTTCTCGGTTTTTGTATGAATAAATTCATAATATTGTTGACGTTAAATTTGCCGCATTTAACGTCAATCGGAAGAAAAATAAACCATTCAGGTCGAAAACGGATCACTTAAAGGACAAAAAGTCAAGTCGATATAGAAATATCCGTCTGTCTTTCCGTGTGAATAACAGAAACTTACACACAATAAAATATAGATATTCGATATTTATTTTCTCCAAAACTCTCTTCAGATGTATTTGTTTAATGAACGTGCCAATCCATAAAGTACTCATGAAATATAGTCCTTTCTTTCTGAGTTTAATTAAAAGGAGTCGCCGCCATACGAAAATGGGGAAAGCCCCTGTCTGAATTTTTGTAATAAAAACATTTTGTTGTGTTTTAGTTTATTTTATTACTAATACAAATAAAATATCTCACTCAGATCAAACTAGAAATATATGCCCCAAAATTATGATTAAATGGAGATAGGAGGTGCTCTACTTCGGCACACTCAATTGAAGCGTTCTTCTTCGGTTTTGTAATAAACAAAGGGGAATCCAATTAAGTTGCCACGTAGAAAAGTTTTTAAATTTTGTCTTTACTGAAATTAATTATTTTCTCTTAAAAAATTAATAATATCTGCAAGTCAAATGAGAATTTAATATTGGTCAATTGCTAAGACGTGATTTGCTTAAAGTTCGATTAACCTAAACAAGGAGAATCTGAATGTTCAAATGCTGGCAACACCATTCAATTTTTATGAGTTTTTTTTGGAAAATTTTCAAATTTAGGATTCTTAAATGCTTATCGGACCTATTTGCAGATTTCCATGTAGATATCCATGTTTGCCAATGACAACAGCTACGCACAAAATTATAATCCACTCGAGACTGATTATAGATAGTATTGATCTAGTAATTGGCTATTTTGGAAAAGAGGCAGCTGTGTCAAAAAATACAATGTATAAATCGAACAGACTTTATTACAGCAAAAATAGCTGGACGGTAAATTTTACAGACATCTTGCAACCTTCTCTGGTTCATCACGTCGTAGATAAAATTTGAGTATTGGAACCCAATGGCAGACACTCATCAACGGACTGCTTATACACATACGAAACTAAGACCAAAATTAACAGATCGTCAGAAGAAGAAAAAATTGGTCCAATATTATTTCAAAAACTATCACAAGCGATTAAATTTATGTTGCTATACAAAAAAAGTAAGATTTAAATTTTATTGCATACTTTGAAGGCTGAAGATTTCAATTAAAATGCAGCAGAAACCATTTCTTCTTTCAATATTTTCTTTTTTTTTTCACATTACACACTGTTTCTTCGATATTATTCAGATCTTATATTAGAATTGCGGTTGCAGAGAGTCTGCGCTCCAATTTTGGAAAAAACTTCAAACATTTCAACATATTTTTTAACATGCTGGCGTTTTTGAACACTTAAAACGTATTTGAAACACTAAAATTTTAAAATTTCCTGTTCAACAAAACACGCGCAACTTTCGAATTTATTTCTGAGCAAAACCCGCACAGCGACTTATGTAGATACAAACCGGCGCGTCCAATTCGTGCAGAATCCTTAGCGCAACTGATTCGCCGACAGTTCAGCAAACGAGGCGTTCAGTTAAAGGACGACAAAAGGCAATGCGAAAAATCAACGAATGAAAAATTTAGTCAGCTACGCATACGACGAGTGTCTGAACGAGCACGACGAGGCGAAGGACTACGAGTAGCGTACAAATGCCGCTGATAACAGCAAGCGAAACTGTTGCCGATGCGAAATGGCAGCCGAAGTTTAAACACGAAACCGTAGCATGCGGCATGTGGCTGACGTTCGGTTCGGATGCTGCAAACCGTTACACGATGCCTGTTGGATAGGCAACATATTTTGTATTGGCTTGTGCTCGCTGTTGTTGTTGTTGTTGCTGCTGTCATTTGTGTGCAACCGCAACCACAACAACATGCCACAAAACACGCGACAAAAATGTTAACATGCACACACACACACACACACACACATGCAGAAGAATGGAAAATGGCAGCACATTCCTTTGCATATGGCTACAACAAACCATTTCCGGTTCGTAGCGTTTTGCATGGTGTTCGACTCGAACACTGTTTGCTATAATTCATATACAACATGTTGCAGTTCGCATGTGTATAAGTTCAATTCAAGTGTGTTGTGGCATTGCGCTATAAATTATAGCAAAATTGCTAGACTTGTTTATTTTATTTATTATTTCTCAATGTTTTTTAAATCGTTTCGCATACTCAAACACGTAGCTTTTTGTATTCCCCAAAGATACTTTTACATACTCGTATACCCTATAGACTGCATCAACGCACGTTGTTACTTTTCTTATTGTCGACAAAAATAAAGCTGAGACATTTTATGTAGATTTTCTTCTTTGACTTTTGATATTGGAAATAGATTAAAAAGAAATAAAAACTTTGTTTATTGAAAATGTAAATTTTCTTCGATTTTCTTCGATTTTATTTAAGTTGACTTTTCCAGAGTGCACAAGTAAAATTAAAAACAAATAAGAATTTAAATTTATATATTTCTGGATATTTAGTTAAAGTATTTTGGTAATAAAATGTTATGAGATAAATATTTAAATTAAATATGATTTAACTAAACAGCTAAATAAATATGATGCTCTCTTAAATAAGAGTTCATAAATTTAAGTTTTGTTGTCATTGACGGGTAGTGTGACAATATATCATTAGTAAATGTCCTTAATTGCGTCCTCGGAAGGGGTGGTTGGGTCTAGCCGTAGCCAGGAACACGTGAAGACGGTTGCAGTGTGCCACCACTCGACCGTTGTATCGAGTACTGTGGAAGGTGATCTGCCCTTTAAATTTTCCCAGTTGAAGATCTCTATGAAGTACCGAGTTTCAGACTTCCCCAATGCAGTCTCTCCTTCATCGCATTTTTCTCCGGTTTGTGTATGCGGCCATACCTAAGATCTGTATGGCGACTCTTTTATATATAAGTGAAGATTGCTGCAGCTATTCAACATCCTGTCTCATCGTTGATTTACAGGCGAGAAGTTTCCTTTTGATGTGGCTGGCGAGAGTTAGTTTTAAATGCAGAGTTACTCCGAGATATGAAGTTTCATCTCTTTGATTAAGGGCAGAGCAATTTAAACTTATGGGTGGGGTTTGTCTTTTTTCAGTGTGATGCAAACGCTTACAGATTTTGATGGGTTTCTATTTTCTGACCCACTTAGCAAGTTGGACTAGTTATTCCTCAATCTCAGACTTTGAATTAATCACGATGCATAACTCATCTGCGTAGGCAAAAATAAGGGTTGCGTGAGGTGACAGGGCAAGATTAGCAGCATCCAGTGTGTGAACGTCGACAATAATCAGAGCAAACAGAAACGGTGCAAGTACACAGCACGAATAGGATGGATGGAGGCCCATCTGAACTTTAAATTTAAAAGAGCGTTCTTTCTTGATTTAAGCAAGCAGTCCTAGATACCATGCTCGATCGAAAGCTTGAATATCAATGTCAAGTAGTGAAGAGCGCTCTTTCCGCAGGGCCTTGTGTACGGTTACATACTTTGTCGTGGCCCGGGGCTAATGATGGCAATATTGTAGAGCCACCGGACTTTAAAGAGGTCAATTCAGTTATTAAAAAGCTGAAATATAACAAAGCGGCAGGCTCTGATGAGCTGCCAGCTGAGTTATTTAAGACCGGCAGCGATCAGTTGGTTAGAAGTAAGCACCAACTTTTATGCAAGATATGGTCCGATGAACGCATACCCAATGACTGGAATCTCAGTGTTCTTTGTCCAAACTTTAAGAAAGGAGGATAAGTTTTCTTTCCATTGGATATAAGATTCTGTCGCGCGTATTGTGTAATAGGCAGAAGCCATATACGCGATTCACGGATAGGACTATATAGGGTGGCTTCAGACCATAAAGGTCGACCAGTGACAAAATACTCACATTACGCCAAATCTTGGAAAACACCCGTGAGTTTCAACATAGACACTCACCTAGACCTATTTGTCGACTATAAAACTGCTTTCGACAAGCCGATACGATTGAAGTTTTTCGACGCCCTGTCTGCACTAGGTATTCCAGCAAAGATTGTCCGTCTTTGCGTCTTTGTATGACGACGCTATCTAACACACAAAGCGTTGTCAGGGTGGGGAAAAAGCTCTCCGACCCCTTTGATACAAAGAGAGGTTTCAGGCAGGACAATGCTCTGTCGTGCGATTTTTTCAATCTTCTGATGGAATACGTCCTACGTCAGTGCTCGAACATACAGAATGTGTCAACCTCGATCTTTCAAAAGGAAGTAATGCTGCAAGCCAAAGTACTGGGTGTCTTATCGCACTCCTAAATCGCGTCTTGCACGGTCAGTGACGATGCAGAATTTCAACTTCAGTGTTGTAGAAAACTTCGTCTATTTGGGATCCGATATAACCAGCAACAACAACGTCAGCCTGGAGATCAGGCGAAGAATCAGGCTTGCAAATAGATGATATTTTGGGCTCAGCAAGCTAATCAGAAGTAAAGCATTCTCTCGAAAGACGAAAATAAAAATCTATTAGACGTTTATACTCTTGGTCTTACTGTATGACGCAGTGACATGGACCGCGATTGAGTCAGATAAAACAGCGTTGAAGAGGAAGATTCTACGCCGCATTTATGGTCCTATGAAGTCAGCGACGAGTTTAGGTTCCGTATGAGCTGCAAGCTGTATGAGCTATTCGATGAGGTTGATAGCGGCTGCACTGGATGGGCACCTCATTCGAATGGATAAAAGAGCTCCAGTACGCATGGTTTACATGGGGTGGGCCCAAACTTGATTGGAGGACGCCAAAATAGAGGACGACTGGGTTCGCGTTGGAATGACCTGGTATAGAGAGATCTAATCTGAGAGAAATAATATCCTAAAAATACTGAAAATAAATCATTATTATATAACCAAACATTTAGCGGCTTACATTGTAAATGTTTGAACTTAAATTTGTAGATTTTTATAAGCTCAGATAAAATAGAAAACCAAATGTACCAAATGGAAACATTTAATCGATAAGAAAGCAAATCTTTACTTTACCCAATTGAACATTTCAACCTCATTAAAGACTAGACGCCGTCACTTGTGAAAATCTACAGTCGAAAACTTTCCAGAAAATTCTTGAATACTTGTGCACCTGCAAAGCGAAACTTTTCGTTTTCAATTTGCTGTCAGTTTTTCGCGCATAGAAATAACAGAAGAATTTACAAGAAAAATCCAACTTCCGATATTATGCTCAATATACAATATATATCTACAAATGTTGGGTTGTACGTTTCAGATTTTTGATTTGAATAAAATTTATTTATAATCTCCAAGTTTCCGATATTCGAATGGAATGGTCAGTCTGACGTATATGTTCATATCGACTTGATATCTTGTCTCGTTTTGATCCTTTTAAGTCGAATTTATTAATAACTTTGTTTCATAATTGGGTTCTCCGCTTTGCACTCTGAGTTACTAACTTAAATGGCCTTAAATCGAAGTTCGGTCATGGCCGCATTCAGGAGTTGAAGCTCACTCATACATTCAAATGAGGTGACCAGCTCTGTGCAGCACTTGGAATTTTATGCGCAGCTAAAACTCGCGGTTTATACGGAACTTAAACTAGTCGCCAACTCTAATGGGATCAACAATCCAGCGGAGAACCATCCTCTCAACGACTTCCAACGCTATTTCATCTGACTCAATCACGGTCTATGCCTCTGCGTCATACAATCCAGCCGGGAGTATAAGTGTCTTATAGATCTTAATTTTCGTCTTTCGAGAGAGGGCTTTACTTCAAATTTCTTGGCCAGCTCAAAATAGCATCTTCCGGGATACTTATAGTCCTATCAGTGAATCCGTATACGGCTTCTGTCTAATACACAATACGTTCCAGTTTCATTGCACTATCGACGAAATTGTGCGCTTCATCGCCTTCGAGTTGGTTAGAAAAATAACTGCTCCATAATCTCAGTGATTCCTGTTCATCCAGAAGAATTCAACAAAAATTCCATTTTCGTCCTTACAAAAAGTTACTCTCAGTCAGACGCTCGACCTTTTGATAGAATTTTCGAGCTTCATTTCTGTCACATAACATCTCAACATCCTCAAACTCCTACCTTTCTTGCTTCTTATTTCTTGCTTCTGAAAAGGCCTCGAATGAAGTCTCTCCTCTCTCTACGCTTCGTCTATATTGCTTCCATATAAATGTATCTAAAATAAAAATAAAGTTGTCCATGTTTTAATTTGTCAAATGTTTCAAATATCAAAAAACAAAAAAAAGTTTCAAGTTTTAAAGAAGTTCTTTTAAAATTATCAAATAAAAATTTATTTTGCATTTTCATATTACCGATGGAGTCTCTAAAAACTTCTGGACACATTCCAAATTTTTTGTTTCAATCCACTGTAGCCATCTTCGTGCATTGCTTCAGTTGCCAACTACTTCTGAACGATCACCATGTGGATGTCACTTCGTTGCTTTTCATGTTAGCAACAATTCTGCAACTTTCCAGGCTGAGTGTGCGGTTCAGGCGGCGAACAGAATTAATTATGCGGATTTTTGTGATGTGTTGCATAACGCTTGGCGCCGATATTGTAACACATATTGCTTGGGAGATGCCCAATGCGTTGTTTAAAAACTGGATGGAGTCGCAAATAAAAATTCGCAAATACACATTACTCGATCGAAACATTTTATATGTGTTTAAGTTGGTATTGGCTGTAGCGTTGCTCGGTTTGTCGTACCTGCTAATTGTATGGAAAAGGACCAAGAGTATGAATATGGTTCAGGAGTTGCCTATAAATGAGCGACTACGACCACGCAACCATAATTTTAATGAACTTGTTTTTATGTTGCATAGACGTCGACTCGTTGACGATATCGTAGAAATGTTGCATGGCCCATGAAGTCTGATTTATTTCCATGGAAGTAAAATAGTGCAAAATGGAGAAAAGGCTTATATTCAATTTAGCTTATCAATATTTTTGGACGAGAATATACAACATTTTGGTAAAATTTATTAGTTTAAGTGTAACAAAACTTATTATGTCAATTACGTTTTATTTCGTTGTTATTTAAATAATAAATAAAATATTGTTTAAGACTGACATACATAGACTTTATCATATGATATATGTATGCATTTGTATAGCTGAGAGACCCATCTGAGATTATTTTTAATTTGGATCTCTCTGTACTCCTTAGTAGATTTTAATTTAATTAGTTCTAGGGAGTTCTTCTTCTGCAACGATGAACAAATATCCATTTTTCAACAATATTTCGACCAAAGCGAGTTATTCAATTCTTGTAATCTTATTTCGGAAAGTACCTCCATTTGAAGAGATATTCCAAAAGCAAACGCAATTATAGTTTTGTAAACAAACTGAAGTGTTTTTTAGAGTCATCTGAGAATCTTCTCGACGATTCAGCTGGCAAATGCACTTCATTTACATCTGGTTCGTGTTTAAAACCTAAGAAGGTTCCCATCAATGAAACACTTTTATTTGTTGGATCAAAGAAATGAAAGGAAAATTGTTAGAACGACTAAATTAATGAAACGACAGCAAAGACAAAATTAAGAGTCATTAAGTGCAGCAACAATTTCTTGTTCACAAGCAACCGATTCTATGAATCTTTCTTAGAAACTTACCCATAACATAGACAACCCTTGACTGAGACACCATCGACTTCAACGGCCAAACGGAATACATTGCCGTTGCCAACAGTTGCAAAAGTCTGTGATAGATACGGCTATGCTGCTGTTGCCTCTGTGGTTTTGGTTGATGTCGGATTGATTTCTACCGGGAATTTAACTCTAATAATTGATAAAAATAAAATCCACAGTGCTGTTTTTAAAGCACGGAGAGAAACTTCCAAAGATATTGGAGATATTATTATAAAAAGCATTTACTTTGATGTACGAAAAGATAAGACTCTGATAAATGAGAAAATAGGAGATCGTTACCATCGTGAAGAAGTTTATGCAGAGCACATAGAGGGTCAAGGTTGGAATTATGATCAGGATGATTTCACTGAACTCCAACTTACTCCGGTTGGAAAGGTGGCGTGATATAATATTTACAGAAGTATTTGGAGAGACCGTTACAATGGTATATTTGTATGCTTCATGCCAATGAGTTACCACTTCGTAATGAATTCTTGACTTTGGATGGTCTTGCTTGGGAACTGGAAAGATAATTTCGGACCTATTAGCTGCTTGCGGAAATAAAATATCGTTGTCTTTTTGTGTAGTGGATGGTAATTTGTCTGACTTGACGAAAAAAAAATTACTGAGATATGTCAAGCTTTATCAACTGGCTTCTGTTGTCCTCAGCTAGCCTTGAAAAATGGCGCGATCGAGATGGCTTTTGATATCTTTTAAGAAAGGAGCCAAACATATTTTACAATTGATTATGTACTCTCAATTTTTACCCAAAAATATGAGAACTGTTATTGAACATGAAAGAGTCGAATGAAGAAATTCGCCATATTTTATATTTTTGCTGCCTGAATGGCAAAACGCATCGCAAGCGGGGGCGATACTTGTTCAATTCACGTAGCACAACAGCGGTTCACTCGATTTCGTTCTGGTGTGGAGAAAGTGGAAGATGCACCACGCTCCGGAAGACCTGTCGTCGAAGAAGTCGATAAAATCAAGGAAGTAATCGAGTTAGACCGCCGTAGTAGCAGACGTACTATCGCCTGGGAACTGAATATCAATCATATGACTTGGCTTGACAAAAAAAAAACTCCATATTTGGATGCCGCACGAATTGACACCAAAAAACCTCATGGACCGAATTTCCATCTGCGAATCATACAGAATATGTCGGGCTCGATCTTCCGAAGGAAGTGATGCTTCTCGCGTACGCAATAATGTTAAGTCAGCAAGCCGTTCTCGGTGATTAAAAAACCGTCTCGGCTCATGGATCTAGCGGTGCATGAGGACAAGACGATTTACTATGTGTTTTCTCGCACGCCGTCATTGCGTCTTGGACGGTCATTGACGTTGGAGAATATCAACTTCAGTGTTCAGAGGCATGGACTGTGATTGAGAGAGGCCCTGTGTGAGGGCCTTGGAAATGTTTGAGCGAATAACTCTTCATAAAAATCTAGAGCGAAGGAGCTTTGGTGCACCATGCTCACAAGAAGGCCTTAACTCAATTGGTGGACGAATTGTCTGAAGAGAACGATGGGCATCCGTTGGACTGGTATAGACCAGGTATAAAGAGTTCACTGCGTACTTGGATTTAAAAAGTACTGTCGCCAGCGCGCTGAAGACTACAGCAGCTGGTGCGGTCATAACCGAACGATTGTTCAAGGACAATTAAGTTATCGCAGAATTGAACTTTTTATTGAGAGGCTGTGACATTCCATTTAGAACTTCAGGGTACCTAATTTTCTTGGAATAATTTTCTTATTGGTTCTACCATAGCCAGACTGACGAGAAGCAGATAAATTAAATTGATATTAAGCAAATGACTCCGACTAAGGCTTATAAGTCCTGCCCTAAGTACCAGCTGTCGGACTGGTCCCTTAGCACCCTTGTAATAATTGTTGTCATTATGAATGAGATTAATCACCAATAGCTTAATTTTAAATCGTGTCATATTTTTAGGCATCCTTCTAGTCTAAAAGATTGCAACTGTTCCGCCATCTTCTGCGAAGCATCCTCTTGTACCTCACAAAGTCACGTACAGGAAAGTTATTCCAAGTTATTTAAGCGTTGATGTGAAATCCTTTAATATTTTCAAAGGATTTGCTGTGCAATGCCGGGTACATTTTACAGTCTACAGATACATACATATCTCTTGAGCTACGCGTAAAGAAAACAGTCTGATAAAAATTCGAGTACCAAAAATGACGACGGCGTCAATGAACTAAAACTCGAAAAAAAGTAAACTTGAAAAAAAAAATACAGCATTGAACTGTAGCAGTCAAAAATTTCATTGTCGATGAAAGTTTTTTGAAGTCAAAAACTTTTTCCAGTAGCAAAATTTATAAAAAGAAATGAAAGAAAATTTAAGAAAATGTTGCGGAAGTGACGCACCAAAGGTAACAAAGTGTTAGCGACTTGTTTTCGATTAGACTCGGTTTGTAGTTTATTTTATTTATTTTTTTTTTTTCATTTTTGCTGGTTTTTGGCGTTTGTGTTGCAACGACCTTTGCGGCTTTGAGGCGCAGCTATAGTTGCCGTGCACACAGATACACAAGCGCACACACAGACTTTGGGGACCTTGGACGGCTAACTAATGAACTTGGCGTTTTGAGTTTTGAACGCCAAATTGTACACTTGAAATGTTGTTGCTGTTGTTGTTGTTATTATTTGAAAGTGGTTGTTAGAAATATTTGCACAGATACAG
The DNA here is from genome assembly GCA_035044805.1 of Leucophenga maculata. Lineage (NCBI taxonomy): Eukaryota > Metazoa > Arthropoda > Insecta > Diptera > Drosophilidae > Leucophenga > Leucophenga maculata. The sequence continues at coordinate 253,999 of JAWNNP010003312.1, forward strand.
ATACAAATACATAGCGAATGCTGTCAGACTGCCTCACGGTCTATCTTTCTGTTTGCCAGTCAATTCTGATGTTTTCTTGTCGTTCGTCTGTGTCTGACTTCCTGGTATATCCTTTATAGTTTAATGGTTTTGGCACTGTGCAAAGTAAGTAAGTAAGTACATAGCAAGCGTATCGTAAAGTGTTCATTAAGCTTATTTGAGTTCATGTTACTAGTGTTGATAATGCCGGAAGCTGCATGCGGAAGTCTCATTTGCGCTACTTAAAAACTTGTTGTAGCTGACCTGACGCAGACGTAATTAGATTGTTGTAAAGTTGTAGTATTTCATTTTTAACTTGTGCCAGTCAAATTTCACTCCTTAAAGCCTTTCAAAAACACAAATCGATATATTGCTTTTACACAAATTGGCCGCTTCTACTTCTACTTAGCTTCTTAAAATCCATTTTCAGATTGCACTCTCACGACTTAAGCTTTAGCATTTCACACATTCGCTGTCGATGTGCATAGCTGCCCTGAAGCGCATATATTTATAAGCTGCCATGACAGTTGCATTTTCGTTGAAAGGTATTTTGCCAAGCAACTGAAAGTATGAACTAAAAAATTGTATCTGCAAGATATGAATGAATCAGTTCTGAAGTTTTTGAGATTTGTTTGAGCTGATAAATTTATTTATAATATTTTTGATACGCTACAATAGTGCCAACGAAAAATTTTTAAAAAGAAAAGCGCAACACTTTGTATTAAAGAAGCCTAACTCAAATAACTTCACAGGCATTCAATTTGCTTCAAATTTCAATCGAAAAATGGTGGCTCAAGCAGTTTAATTATATGAAATTATTCGTTAAAGACCAATGTCTTAGCCAACTTTTAATGTTGTTTTTGTTAATAAAAACATGACTGTTCAAAAAAAGTAATGTGCCTTACCTATATAAACTCACTATTGATATAAAACTGCTGCTTAAAAGGAATTTTTCAGTAGCACAAAAGAAACGTAAGAACGGTACAGCAAACTATCTATTTACTATATACCTTTCTCTTTCATCTCTCTGAAGCACTCATTATCTATGTTTTAAACGCACAAGTCAATGCTGTTCCATTTCACTTTGCACACTATTTAAGTTAAACATGTACTATACACACAGATGCGCTCTCCCTAATCTTTAAAAGATATTAGTACTGCTATGCGAGCATTTTCCCTTTCTCTTTCATTTCACTCAACGTTTTTCCTCTGGCGTAATAGTCCTTCTTTGTTGCAAAACTTTGAAATTAAGCCTCCGTAAAGAAGATTCACTTAAAAAATTGTACTTTTCACAATTTTGGAAAGTGTTCCATCTTTAACATGGCACTGCCTTGTCTGGGAGTTCCTTAATAATGCTAACTTAATAAAAATAACTTTGTCAGAGTTAATTCTTAGTCACGAGCCATCATCCTTCTTTAGAGTAGTATCATACTTTGATCTTGAATCTCTAACTCCGGACTTTACGACTGCAGACCGTCATTCGCCTCATGGCATAATTTTGCAAAATGATGTCACCTTTTTGCGTTTGAAATATGAGGCCTTTCCCTATAGCTATCTCTGGCTACAGCTAGACCTTCACACCGCTGACGCCGATGAAATTATGGACATAAATTTTAAATAAAAAAAAAAAAAGAATCTGACCTTGCATATAAACATATCTATATATCGTATTCGTATGTGCATGTGTATCACTCTTTGTGTGCATCGCATTTAATAACCGCATAAGTAGTTGTCGAAATATTTTATTGCAACAAGCGTGAAAAGCGCAGAACGTATGAAGTTTGAAGTTGCAATAGCGCAGAAAATGGTTCAGAAAAAAAAAAAAAGATTCTATGGCAAAATGAGTCATAAAAAAAAATCGAAGTAGCAAAAGTGAGAGAAGAAGTTTAAGACGAAGAAAAAAAATATATCGCAGATGAAGCTGTGTGCAACGCGAAAAAAAAAACCATATAAAAATTTCATGTTTAGGCAAGTGGAAAATTATACTTTTATACGCTTGTTATGCGACAGCTTTGCAAAACGGGGAGGAAAAAAATGAACACCAAAATATATATTGAAAAAGCAGCCACGGAAAGTGCTTGTCATGCAGATGAGCAGCAAGAATGCCAAGAAATATGAAGAAATATGGTTATTCTGTGGTGGTTGAGAAAGTGCTGAGTGCCAATTTCATTGTGTGCAAGCGGTATAAAAAAAATTACGGCATGCAAAGTGAGATTCACTTTCTAGACAATAATTTAAAAATACATAATTTGAAATAATTTAAAAATAATATGTTTAGATAATTTGTTCTTCAGTTTATACTAAACTTTTATACCCTAAACTTGTTTGATTGCTATTATTTTTATGAGCTATACGTCTGCATTGGTTAAAGTTGCTCGAATAAATATCTTTGGAACGAAGCATCTCTTAACTATCTATTCTCGCAAATTAAACAGGGCAAGAAAAAACTTTAGGGAATTTGACTAATCCAGATATAACTGCAGTTATTCACGCGTAGGCGGTGATCCAGAAGCTGCTCCTCGATGTAGACTCCCGGGCAGTCATTCCTGCGCAGTGAGTGCATCAGTCTAGGTTTATACAGATATTCCAGCGTATAGACCATTGCCCAAAGGAAGTTAAACTGAAAGAACAGTACGTTTCCCTTTACCTTATTGATCCTAAGTATTCTTATTAGGAGGTAAAACTAGTTGAATAAGTGGAATATATTAATTTACGGTGAAAAATCATTTAATTTGAAATTCACTTTAAGAAGTGGTGACTATCCATTTGTTGAAATGTACCAAAAAAGAATTTCAAATTTTAATGCTCGGCATTAAAGCAAGGAAAATGTACGACATGACATGGCAGTTTATATAACAAGGTCCTTTTGTACAAAATTCTACTTAAACCTATTTGCAGATATGGCGCTAAATTTTGGGGTTGTGCACTCAAGAAATTCTACAGAAGTATCAGCCTCAAAGACTAGATCGCCGTGGTTTATAAGTAATAAAACTCTTCACCATGGCATCCCACGATTATTAGAAGAGATAGAAACGATCAGCCAAAAATAAATTTGTAGGCTTAAACGCTCTCCAAATAAACTTGCCATTAACCAACTAGACAACGGCCTAACTTTAAGACGACTGACAAGACACCAACCACTTCAATTAATTATTTTAGATGAACTGAAACATAAAACTGCCTCATAAGAGGCGGATTGTAAAAATCAGAAAAAACAAATCCTTATGATATTTTACTATAGTCCAGAGGTTCCACAATAAAGCTTTCATAAACTAATTCATTTTGAATCGATTTTCGAAATGGATCCTTCATTGCATCTAAGTTGGTAGGAGATGTTACTTTTTCATATTGTCAGAGATTTCTGTGTATATGTAACTAAGCTTCTCGCATGATTTTCGATTTCGGAGCACATTATTAGGCAATGTTTTCCTTTGCAGTAGCATTGCGTCACTTCTCTTTGTACCAAAAATTAATCACAGACAGAAGACTGAGAGGTTTCAAAAAGCCGAATTTTATGATTGCTGAATATTATCAAATTCCATATTAAAGCTGCATATATTACAGCTACTCATCCCTAATTTATGGTCCTTAAATCGTTTGCGGGCGATGTCATCATAAGAGTCCTATACGATGCTTCCTACGTGTCTTCACTGGTGGTAACTATTTTGTAATGGTGAATCCCAAGTTCAGCACACCAACCCTTAATTAGGGAGTAAGAGTTTATACCCAATCTCAATTTTCTCTTCCACGAATTGTGGTTCAGGAGATACCCTGGGGATATGTGTCCTAACGGACATTTGCTATATCATCAGTCACTGATTATCAAACTTTTAATGTAATATTCTGCATCAGCCGTGACTAGAGAGCTGACTTGATCGGGTGGAGTAGTCAATATTACTGCAGCTCATTGGTATTTTAATGTGAGTCAAGATTTTAAGAGCATCAACCGATTTTGATAAAATATATATAAATATATTTCAAATAGCTCACACCATATTGAAAATAAAAATAAAAAATGAAACCGAAATTGTTTAAAACCTTTTTACAACCATGACTCTACACAATTTGACCCAAGTTAAGTCAACTTTTGCCGGCATATAAACTTTGAATGCTATCATTCCATGCTATGCGCTGAACAATACCGCGCTATAACTCAATCAAGCGCTTGATAAGCTCATTTCCGCATGTTTCCCTTGCAATTACAATTTGTCAATGGCTCAAGGAACAATGTAGGCTGTGACTTAGACAAAATTTATATATACAATATATATCAAGCGCCTAATTAGGGATTATAGCCCAACAAACGCAAACACGCTGCAAAGGTTTACACACAGCTACAAAGCGCACAACTACATTCAAAAGCAAATACTTTGCCGCTTTGTCACTTCGATGGCTTATGGCGCTACAAAAAGAAAAGTTCTGTTTGCACGTCTATCATTTGCCAGCGGACTTAAGCAGCTTTGTGCCTGCCGCCATATTAAGTAAGTGTGTACAAAAAGGATAACAAGGCTAAAGTCAAAAGGTGACAAATTTCTTTTTGACTGACAGGCAGGCAGGCAGGCAGGCAGGCAGGCAGACAGACATACAAATAAATGAAGTCATTGTGTAAATACAAACAATAAATAGATACATATTGACTGATTGCTTGAAATTTATAATGGACTGATAAATATTTGCATTGAAATAGATGTGCAATTTAAATTTCAGTTTCTATGCCTAGAAGTAGGCAATAAAATTTTGAAAAATTGTGCAAAAACTGCCGCAGACGCCTGCCTAATGAGCACACGTGTCGCAACACTTAGTCTTACTCTTATATATATTAATAGGTGTGTGTTGCTACTAAAGGACATAGCCAACAAGCGACTGCCTAGCATTGACATCTGTCCTGCGGTCACAATAAATAACCAGCACACATTAATCATACGCTCAGGTAGACAGGCACAGCATTACATACAGTGGCACAAAGTCCTAAGGACAATGTCGTCCTTGCCATTGTCGCAGTTCTCAACGTGTATCTTGGCTTGCTTTCTATTGCTGCACTTCGCTAGTAAATCAGCTCATTAGTTCACCAAGTTGCCCACATTGTATGGCGCACTCGACTCGACACCTTGAACTATATAGCATATGTCTGTGTTGCTCTGACTCTATGCATGGTTGAGCGCTTGGCTTGGCCATTTCACTCGTTAAGCTTCATTTAATCAAAACAAAAGTGAGTTTTCTATACACGTAGGTGAGCTGTCTGAGTGCTACTATACTGAAAAATTACCAATAAGCTTCTAAAATGCTGCTTTGAATGCTAATAAATCTCATCATTGTGTAGGGCAGTGCAGTCAATTCGTTTTAACCTTTGCTGCCTCCGATATAATTCAAACCAGTTTGGACATAGACTTTATACGGAAGCGAAAGTTTTTGTGAAAAGTTTTGATGAAGCCTTAGTTCAAGGCTTAAACGCTTAGCTTGATTGGACTGAAAGTCGATTTTTCTCTGTGCTATTAGTGTCGAATAGAATAAAAAATAAAAAATAAAAATAAAATAAAAGCAGCAAATGATAGCCTTGTAATCCTTTTGTTAGTTACGTGCTGTTGATGTTTGTAGTCAACTGAAAGAAAACATCGTCTTCTGTGCAACTCTTCTAAAAGTTTAAGTTTTAAGTTGATATAGGCTTTATTCTGCCACATATCTTTGTTCATACAAACGAAAAAAGTTAGACGGATTCTCGTTTTCATGCTGATATAGATTATGTAGATTTCATGGGTCTGTCAAAGCTACTTCTTTAACTTTATCAGAGCATTGGATATCAATCTTCAAGAATATAAAAAATAATTTGTTGAGTATGTGCTCGCAAAATGAGTTAGCTGTGAGCTATGCATCTGCATCTATAGCAAGTTGCTCGCGAGCCCACTTGCAACTGTACATCTTTTATCGATAAAGATTTCTTTAGAATCGTTTGCAGAAGTTCATATCATTGGGGCAGATCCCATGACAGATTCAGAAAGCTAAGTTTCCCGGAACAGTTGGAAGAGTATAGTTGAAAAAACTTCGGTGGCCTGCTATTAGTTTATTTTATTTTTATTAAACTTATTTAAAATGTTACTGAATATTAGTGGTAATGATTCCTTCGAGCCCGTCATATAGCGTGGATGGGTTTCTCGGAAAGTATGCGATCGCGGAGAGCTATAAGCCACAGTGACTAATCCTAACAAGCGGCAATCGTGAAGCACTTTGCGTACGCAGAGGAAATATTAGCAAGAGCTAATCCTAGCACACTTAACATTCACTTCACAACACTCGATTTAAGCAGGATAAAGGATAACTTAATCGGACCAGCATCCAAGCGTGACTCGCTGCATCTCATTGCGTCGTGCCTTATGTAATATTTTTTGTTCGACATCTTGTACCCGTTAGAACCGGGTAGGTTTACTCATTTGTCTAGCGGATACACAGCTGAAGCGAGATGTGGTCATTCACTGCCAAAAAAAGATCATGACATGGTCAAACGTTGGCGACAATGATCATGGCTTGGTCAATCAATTGCGAGCATGGTCATGGTGATGTCACTTGTTCGAATGTGAATGGTCATCTTTTCCAAAATTACAAACCCTATAATAAAAATATATTAATCACATGTCACTTAATCTAAAATATATATATATATATACCACTTCTTTGCACAATGTCCGAAATCGTGCATATACAATTGAAGTGCATCAGTGGCATTGTAGATGCTAGTACATATGTCCCAAGACAAGACAACTGTATCGTCAACAAATGTGGCTTATATTAAGTCTTGTGGATCATTCATAGTTATTGAAGATCCAAAAGGTTTGTCGTTTGTGTTCCTTAAGCGTACTTTAGCTCGGTTGACTTTAACACTCGTCTCTACTCCATCCAGGAGAACAGAAAAAGTTCTATGCCACAGATAACTCCGCAGTACTAAGTACAATTAGTGCAGCAATAGTTTTTTTGCTCTGGAGTTTCATGCGTTTTCCGGAACCCACACTGGGGAGGTAGTATTCGTTCCTTGACAGATTTAAGCGCCAGTTTTCACTTGTGCTTTCTCTAGAATTGTTAAAATTAAGTGCTGATAGTTCTGGTTCTGCAGGAAATCAGGCTTAAAATCATGTAACACAATTAAATTGAATGCATCGGCTCTTGAATCATTCGAGGGAAAGAATCTTTGCATGATTTTTAGAGCTATTTATTGAGCTTGACATAATTTAGCGCTTAACAGTAAGTAGGGCAATTTATGACCCTCTTTGTAGTCCCGCAAATGTAGCTTGTTTGTGTTGAAGACTCAGCAATCAAACAATAAACTGAGCTAATGCTTCTTCTGCTGTTTATTTGTGACGAACTTTCGTAACAGAATCGACATATTTTTATTTTAGCAAAATCTTCATTTAGCATTTATACCAATTCGGACTACCATTTTCGATTTTCCGCAAACACTTTTTCCGAGCCGTTCATCAAAGGATGTTGTATCAACAGCAGTAGCGAATTTTGTGAATTAAACTTAGAAAAGTTCAGTTTCGTGCTCTACATTATCCCATTGCCAACAAAATGTATCTTTTTAAAGGCTTTAAGTCTGAACTCCCAATTGTATCACCTCACACCATTATTGTCTACTTAATCTATATAATAATGTCGAGCAATCATTACCATAAATTTTGCTGTTGATGTTTATCTTGTTACCTCGATTTTTTCTAACAAATTTATCTAAATTTGCAAAAAAAAAAAAAAATTTATAAAAATATGCTGCGTGCATTACTTTTTGACCAACTTTTATGGCCAAAAGAATGCATTGAGAAATTTCTTTGTTCAGCTCAAACTCTGCATAAAACTTTCGACAAGATATTCTCAACAACTTTCAGTAGAACAATAATAATTCATAGCACAGCCCACGGCGCTAGAGGAAGTGGAGCAACGCCGCTATACGCATTCCGGTTAAAGGCAGCCAAAAAAGAAAATCTATTTTTTTTTTTTTTTATTTGTATTTCCTACCGAAGAGGTAAGGGTCCAGCAATAATGACGTCAATGTTGTACGGCAGCTTCTTTTTTGCTACGCTAACTATGATAATTATAATGATGATGGCAATGGTGATGGCAATGGTGATGGTGAATGGCTTTGGTGATGACTTCAAGCTACTTTTGCGCTAATCTTAATTACTTTTGTTTAATTACTTTGACGTTTTTGCCTGGCAGTCAAACGTTCTGCTGACGGTGTTCTTCAGCTGCTTGCCTGAGTTGTTTTCTCTCTGCTCAATTGTTGTATGAGGACCGTGCCGTGGAAAGTTTTGCGACGCCTAAAGCTATGCAACGGTTTCTTTTAAAATAAATAATGTTTACTTATTATTTTGGCGCACACGCAATAGGTAAAACGCTAAGAAATGCGAAAAGTTTACGCAGTTAAAACAAAGCTTCGTTGTCCTGTGCAAAATTTAAAAAATTAAAAGAAAGAAAGAAAAAAGGGAAAAAGGACGCTCTAAACACTGCATATTATGGCAACTCAAGCAAATAAGCGCAGCATGCTTTTAGGCGTTTGTTTTTCTTTAGCTGAAAAAAGAAGCATTGAAAGGCACAACAAATATGTTTTTTTTTTCGGGAAACTAATTTAGTGATTAAAATCTGTGGCAAAGCCTATTTTTCCAAGGTAACCTTATTTGGTTGTTTTTTTTTTTCTTCTTTGTTTTTACGGCAGTTTTACAAAAGCCAAGAGGCTAAATAACCAAAAAGCAGTTATTCTGTAGCATACATTGTGAGTGTTTAGCTTTATGCGAGCAGTGTCAATTTGCCGTGAGGCGTCTGTATGAACCAATTAGCATAATAATCTTGATTTTTTATTGCTTGCCGAAAAGTTTTGTCATTCAAATTTGTTTTGCATTATTAAAAAGCATTATTCAGTAGCAAAAATCTGCTTCGGGTGAGCATAAAAAAATTATGAAATATTTGTCTCAATTGGTCGCAAACTGGTTCAAGTGCATTTTTATACAGAGTAAGAGGCTAGACAGCCCAATGCGTTTCACTGGAATAACACACATTTAATATCTCTTTTATAAATTTTTTAAACAAACACATTTGCACATTTTTTGGTTAAGTTGAATAAGAACATTGAAGAACATTGTGCACTGGTGTAATCAAGCTGCGAGTAGACATTAGTGCCAGCGGAATCGTGGCAATCGTAGTAGTACCATAGTTTGAGCACTGGTGTAATCAAGCTGCTAGTAGACATTTGCGTAATGGTGGAATCAAGGTGCGAGTAGATATTTGTGAACTGGTGGAATCAAGTTGCCAGTAGACAGTTGTGCACTGGTGGAATCAAGGTGCGAGCAGATATTTGTGCACTGGTGGAATCAAGGTGCTAGTAAACATTTGTACATTGGTGGAATCAAGCTGCGAGTAGAAATTTGTGCACTGGTGGAATCAAGTTGCCAGTAGACAGTTGTGCACTGGTGGAATCAAGGTGCGAGCAGATATTTGTGAACTGGTGGAATCAAGGTGCGAGTAGATATTTGTGCACTGGTGGAATCAAGGTTAGAGAAGACATTTGTATCGGCAGAATCGAGGCAATCGTAGTTAGCACCGTAGGTTGAACACTGGTGAAATCAAAGTGCGAGTAAACATTTGTGCACTGGTGGAATCAAGGTGCTAGTAAATATTTGTGCATTGGTGGAATCAAGATGCGAATAGTGATTTATGCACTGGTGGAAGGTGCGAGCAGATATTTGTGCACTGGTGGAATCAAGGTGCTAGTAAACATTTGAACATTGGTGGAATCAAGCTGCGAGTAGAAATTTGTGCACTGGTGGAATCAAGTTGCCAGTAGACAGTTGTGCACTGGTGGAATCAAGGTGCGAGCAGATATTTGTGCACTGGTGAAATCAAGGCGACCGTAGTTGGCACCGTGAGATTTTTAGAGAAGGTATAGGAAGGTATGGGTTATTTTCCGTAGCCATAAGACGTAATAAAGGTATAAATAAAGTTTGTGAATTAATTTCTAACTATCTGAGTATTCATTTAGCTAGCGAACTTGTCCTTAGTCGCAACTTAACTAAATAACTTTCTGCTGTGACGCAATCTGGGCATACGGTGAGGATGCACAGCCAGAGACGTCGTTACAATGGATCATGAAAAAACATGCGCAATTCAAAACCTCCAAAAACAGTTACTGAAATTAAATCGTTTCTTGTTTTGAAAAGTTACTACCGAACATTTATTAAAAGCTATTGAATGGTAGCTAGTCCTGTAATCAAGTATTTGTAATCAAGTATTTGTAATCAACATATCCATATCGCTGAATCAATATCGTACACACATTCGTATAAACGCTTTTTCATGAAATACTGTTCATCATGAAAACATTTCTTGAACATTTTTTTTATTTCCAGTATTTCTTCCTTCGTTTGCTTGTAGTTGTGATGTTGTGTGTCAATTGTAAATATCGTATAAACAGCGTCGTATAAACGTAGTAACGTAGTAGTAGTAGAAAGTCAAACCGTTAAACCGATTGAACTGAAATTCGCAGATGAACTTCAGCTTGAACAGGTTAGTCTGGTTAAGTTTGGTGCACATATAAGCGATAAGCGAAGATAGTCATATCTTTCCATACATTTGAGGTTTAGGCATAAAATTTTAACTACATGTTAATGGGACCTGGAAATGTACGATCTATTGAAAAAGTTGGGAGTGTTTAGCTGTCTTAGAACATGCATATATATATATATTTATAAACGGTTTCAAATAGAAATGTATCTTCTATACAAATTTAAGGTTCCGAGAGCAGAGTTCTTTCTTGTTTATGAACCAATAAGAGAAGGTCGACAGTTTAGTACTGTCATGAAAACGCAATTACAGTACTTTGTGGTTACTTTTAATGCCTTATTAGCAATTGACGAGGCGTGAGTACCTTATAAGACTTATCTTTAATACGCCAAGTCGCATTTATGTGCCTCAGAGTGCAAAATTAGCAACTAAAAGCTGCTAAAATTGATCCAAAAAATCAAATAGAAAATCTATTATTTGCATAAAACATGCAACAAACACTAAAATAGTTTATTGATAGTAGTTAGACCCACAAATGTAGCCAATCAAAAATAGCTACACATATGCACCACAAAACTATAAACTCAAACTTAAGCTAAGCAAAATTATGTCATGCCAAAGCGTCACAAAGTGTGCAATAAAAACCTCAAAGTACGATTTTACAACGCAGCACTTAAACACCCAATTTTGTAGACATATAAAAAAAAAAAAACACACACACACACACATATATCATCTTAAGCTGAACAATTTTTATTTGGCTAGCGCTAAAGTTTTAAAACATAAAATGCAAAGAAGTTATACAGGTATAAAGTTTCCGGAATTTCTTCTTCTACACAAATAAAATGCCTATAAATTCCATTTATACCATAAGACAGCCTAAATATATATTTTATTGTTTGCTACATAGCATGAGTAGTGTGAAATATTTAGTAAAAATATTTATTTAACTCGCTGCACATCAAAGGCGTCTTTGTCTAACGGTTTGCTGCCTGATTAAATTTCATCAGCAACGAACAGAAAAGAAAATACAATTTTCACACTTTGCATTTATTTATTGTATTTCCATTTTAATACATTTTCTTTTCTATCTTTTTTCCGGTTCCTGTTGGATTTTTCGTTGCTGAAAACTTTTCTTCGCCATTTTTGTACGCATTAACATGAGTAAGGATGTTGCAGCTTAGTCTTGCCGGGTTTGCTTTTGTGTTTAATGGGCTGCGGTTGAGTTGAACCGTAGAGAACCGTCGTAGTGTCAGGGGAACCATACCAAGCACAGGAAGACAGACAACGTGTTGAGCAGACGATTACATTGGGTAATTCCGAGTTGGTTTCCTATTTAGTTGGGTTGGCACAGCAACTAACTTGCCGACAGACAGAACCACACGCTGACAGCTTAAAAAGGCAGTCGTGGTCGTGTGTCGCTTGTCTACTTTTCGACAACTGACAGGCATTTCCTTCTGCAAACTGACTTTTGTTTGGAATGGTATGTAAGGTGTTGGTATAGTAGGCAAGTCATTGTGGTTTAGTTTGTATTGTACGAGTAGTTGAGGTGTGAAGTCTTTTAGTTTTGTATTGTTGAAGATTTCAATAGTGATTATAATTCGAATGAGTGGTGGATTTATTAAAAATGTATTGGATGAGCATAAAGGAAGAATGCTGCAGAACCTTTTTTTTTTAGTAGTTTACAATAAAGACAAAATAGTTTCGCATACACCAAGGCATTTGGTATACTCGATGTAAAGATATTGCAAGAAAATAGATGATAAAATTTAGACTAGCCTACCCGGCGTGCCCTGCTGCGGCACCTCTTGGCTTTTCCTTCTAAAAGCGTGCACCATTTCCGTTGCACCATCCATCTTATTATTTGTTATTGTTTTTAGTAAGTTCATCTCAATGCTTTTTGATAAACGACGGACCTTGGGAAAACACGTTAATTCAAGATTTATTCCACACACACTTTCAACGTTTGTACATGAGATCTATAAATTGGCATTGCGAATGCAAAGCAAACCGGAAACTAGTCTCGCTTAACTCAGCTGTAGATCAGCTGGGATCATAACATATCGGTAAACCTACCCGATTCTATCGGGTACAAGATGGTCACGAATGTCACGTTTGTACACACGATTGGAAACCGGTCCGAGTTAGTTATCAGCAGGTTAATGCGAGTGTTGTGAAGTTAAAGTAAAGTATGCTAGGTTAGCTTTGGGTTGTATATCAACCGCGTGAGTGTTACTTGCTAGGACTAGCTTTTGTGGCTGATAACCTCCGCGACCGCAATAATTCTGTGAGTCACGCTTCTCAGCGAAATCGCGAAAGCATCTGCCTTTGTTTAACCAAACTTGCACAAGTCGTTGTTGATGTCTAAAATGGAAACTAGCTTATTTACTGGTATATTGATCACTTTTGTCATTTTCCAAAAACAACAAGAATGAACACTGCAGTCGAATGTGCTCGACTGCGAGACACCCTGTTCCCATTTTTATCTTTATGGCTTATTTTAATTACATTAGTAAAAATACATCGTTTCAAACTAAACTAATCCACAACAATTTACTTTTTTTATAAAACCCCAGAAAGTTTGGATAGATTTGTATGGAGGCTTTTGTGGTTCGAATGGAATATTTAATAAGGTTTAATGTTAGGTGATCCAATAACAACTACATACAAAAACTCAGAAAGAGGACACATAATGACACATCCTTTAGGAAGGATGTGTCATTATTTTATTAAGTACAAGTGATCTGACGAATGAATAAAATAATCTTAATGTGCAAAATTTAAGTTCTATCTCTTAAAGTTTCCAAGATTTTTGACAGACAGACGGACATGTTTATATTGATTCGACTGATGATGATAAAGAATATACATATATATTTATACGGTATGCTCGCCTCTTTCTTGCCGGATAAGAGTCTGACGACGTTTATGCCTCGTCTACCTACCAGTATATAAAACCTTTCAGCGCACTCAACTTCAGCTTGGAACACTGCCGCACAATTCAACATCAACAAAATACAGTTAGTTCAAAACAGTTGCCTTCGCAGCATTTATTTTGCGCCGTGATACTTACGCAATGCTCTACTTCACTGAGTCCTATGAGTGCCTACTGTTACGAGAGCAAAACAAACAAAATACTAGCACCTGCAATTTCACACCAAACATTTGGTTTTGACGTTAGCAATGAAATCGTTTCATACGAAACTAAAGCTGCTTCAATCCAGTCAATTCTATTATTTTACTTGAACTTACGTCGATCTGTCACACCTCATCTTCAATAAATTCGTTCAATAGCTATTAAATAAGCTCTTAAGTATCCGTTGCATAGGTTAGATTTTGGAGTAAGAAACTTCCATTACCATATACACGTTGATAATTAAAAATCTAAATAATCAACTAGGCATGAATGCTTTATAGATATTATGTGACAATTGAATTTAATAAAACTGCACCATTTTTTCTTAATATTTATTTTTTAAATCTACAGAAGCGTTTTTCTTATTCGATTTGCGTGCCACTGCCAGCAACTGCATACGTTCATCAGACTAAGTATATCGCATCTATTACGCTATTTGTTGAAAGCTGTCTTTAGTCCATACATATATATATATATATGCTATATATCCTTCTTTAGCATACAACTGCTCTTTTAGATTGCATTACAGCAGTAGCAGCACAACGTGACTGCAGTAAATCCTTGTATGGCAACGCGTACTCAGCGATTTCGGTGCTCCTTTGCAATATATGCTCGTATCTATAAAACTCTAGTGCAATTGCATTTGTTGCCACACACAACACGCTACAACCAACTCCTTAAAGACTACTCCATGTATGCCATTTCTCAGGCATTTTGTCCTTTCTGCAGTTTGACTTTTTGATATTTGTTTGTTTAGTTTTTGCACTTAGTTTTTGTTGCTGCCGTTGTTGACATATTTTCTGTTGACATTTTGATACAAATCTTCAATAAAATAAAAGCTACTCAGTTGAACTACGTCGTTGTGCACAAACAATGCCGCATACTATCCTGTATAGTGTATAATGTAGCAGTTGTCGTTCCTGTATGGCAAAGTTTGCCTGCTTTTGAAATAACAAATCTAAAGTGGCATTGTTGGAACAGTGCAGAGACACTTGTATATAGTTTTTGGGCAACGATAATCCGGTTTAGAATTTAAGCTTTCATTTGGACAATATTGTGCAATGAAGTCATAATATTATGTTTGGTCAAAGCAAATATTATTTGATAGTAGAGTGCATTGATTAACTAAGAGATTATGTATATCAATCAGCTAAAAAGGGGAATTATTTATTAAACCCAGCTAAGATCATAATTGTTTCTTTGACTAGAGAAATTTAACAAAAGCCACTTAATTCAATACGGTGGAAATCTTCTAATGAATATAAATACTTTAGAGTCATTTTCAAGCAGCGTACCACATGAAAAATTCATGAGATCTATATCGTGGCATTCAAAACATTCTAAGCAATTCCTGGGAATAATAGGGCACTCCAAATATACTAAAATAGATATATTTCATATTGTTCAGATTAATGGTGACATACAGCGCCATTGTATGGGGGGATAGAATTAAACAAACAGTAATCAGCAAACAAATGTATGAAAGCTTGCTATGTGCGTACAATGTCAACAAAAGACAAGAATTCAAAGAGGAGAATCACAGCACAGCGCTGATAAGAGTTAAAACTCAAAATACTTTTTAAAGACAGATAACACACCATCAATGGAAATTGGCGAAAATGATGTGGGTAAGAGTACTGCGAAAAAACTCGGGCACGACACAAGTCTTATCAGTTATTGGCAGGACTACATTAACCAGGATACTCGACAATGAAAGGTTTGTCCCATTAAAAAGGTCGGCTAGTATGTGAGCAAAACTGCAAACAGTTGACAATAAAGATATACCGTTTCGCCATAGATCCAGAGGCTGAGTACCAGCTTTCTTAAACGGAGGATTTACTCGTACAGCCTACCGACACACAACTTGATGGTGGAGTTTGGACGGAGCTGCTCTTTCTATTCAATAAAGATAGCATTTGTTATAGAATGATGACCGTATTAACTACAGTTTTTTAACCACAGTTTTAAGGTGTTAACAATTGGTTTCACTCCTGGAGTTAGTCTGTACAGCAAGACATGGAAGCAAAACATGAATCATAAGAGGATAAAATGACATCGAAATGAACAAAGGAGACTTGTTGTGTACGTCTTCTTCTGTGATGCAACTTCTCCGTAAATTAACCTAACGGAAGAGAGGGTACAGGTTGGGCAAGCTGTTCCAGCATTCGCTCCACTTCTACTTTTGCTCAAAAAATCAAAAGTCGACACTGGCCTTATTCAGGCACCATGTATTCGTGGCAACAAAATATGAGTCCTACAAAACAAAGTCATCAGGCCACATAACGCTACTATGAGACCTAAAACATATAAACTAGCGAAATCACATCTTAACACTTACTTCTGCTTAGAGATAAGGAACATAAAAAATAACAATACTGAAATATGATAAAAAGTTCTCTAATATCAAAGCCAAAAACTGTAGCCTAATCTTAGGACAAACAATGTTCACCATGTACATAGAGGAAGTTCAAATGTGAATGAACGGGTTCAGCATTTATATGACCAATTTATTTGCATTAAAGGCAACATATCAATGTTTGTTATATTAAGTTCTAAAGTGCTAAATTTTACAAAGGAACCTTCCTGGAAGGTGCTAGAAGAAAAAGATCAAGAGTGTACTTTGAGATAAAAAGAAAAAGAAATTAGAAAATCTGGGATCTTTACAAAACACTCCTATAGACGAATCACGAATGCTATCATCTAGTAAGGAAAACAGACACAGACAGAATATAAAGAGAAATTGAGATATTTTTGAGAAGCTACACTTCTCAGGAAAATTATGTAGAAGACAGCATAGTGATTGGTTACACTATGCACTGAACGGAGATTTAACGGATTCTACCATGATACACACTTCCTAGATTGTTCTGAATAAATGAATTTATTAGTACAGTGTGTAGGTATTTCACATCAGCTGTCGTCAGAGATAGCAAGAGCGAAAAGCAAAAAGTTTCAAAGAAGTCCTATCCTTAATTTATTTCTAATCTTTCAAGTATTTATCTAAAAATGTGCGCAGCCAATATTTTTTATTATTTTACTTTCGTTTTGATATTATATAATTTTTTTATACCACTTTTCGCTAATATTGTTCCATAGATACTTTTCGTACAATTTCTATTTATAATAAGTCGGTTTTATTTTATTTTATTCTCTGCACAAAGGGCTAACCACTTGCAGGACATTAGCATTTTGTTTCTTTTTCTGCGTTTGTTTTCGTATTTGTTTGTTTGTTGTTGTTGTTGTTGTTGTTGTTTGGTTACTGATGCTGCTGCATGTGATATTTTTTCGCCATTTTTCATTTCATTCAGGCCATGGCTGCCATGGTTGCTTTTTAATTTTCAATTTTACTTTTTCAGCTGTTGTCGTGGTTTTCGCTTTTTTTATGCTCAACGCAATTGATTTGGCGTAAATTGTATTTTTAATCTGATGGGGAGTAAAAAAATCAAAGAAAAAACGTTGAATTCGGAAAATAAATGCTAAAATAAACACAATTTCATTAGAAAATCGATGTTGACAGGTGTTGTTTGTTCAATTGCAGTCTTGCTCTCCCTTGCGGTCTAACATATAGTCAGCGGCGGGTCAGAAGATTTTAAAATAGGGGTTTTTTGGAAAAATTTCACAAGCAAATTATATATGTCCTTTATTAGGCCCTGTACCGTAGGTACAAGAGCCTATTGGTTTTGTGCAAATGTATGTAACAGGAAGAACTAATTGTTGGAGACCCCCCAAAGTTACCCCCATTATGGTCAGGCGTGATAGAGGAGTCGATATAAACATGTCCGTCCGTCTGTCTGTATGAACGAAAGGATCTCGGAAACGGTAATAGATAGAGACTTCGTGTTTTTTGCATTCGACTAGGACTGCTCCGGAATTTCACAAGTTTATTTTAAAATTTTGGCTCTCCCCCCTTCCCCATAAAATCACCTCTTAAGGTAAAAATTTCTTCTGCACAAAAGTGCAGTATAAAGTTATCGTTCTTTTAAGCCCATATCAAAAAAGTTCATCAAAATCGGATAATAAATGACGATTTTATAAGCAATTGAATTTGAACGACCCCCTCTTTTCTTTTCATTCATATTCGCGCAGTGATCAGTGGTCATGTGTTTGGTCATATGCTCGGGAAACATTAAATGTGTTTGTTAGGCGACCTGAACTGGTACAGGGCCTCTTATAGTCGGTTACGCCCGACTGAAATTTCCTTACTTGTTTTAATTTTGCGGTCATCACTGGAAATTTCAGAATTCTTTGTTCCAAGCTTCCAAATCTCCTTAGAGCTGTTTTGGCAATATTCGTGTTGCCAAAACTTTGCATTGGGATATCCACTAATGAAGCCATTTCAACACTAAACCTATTTAAGATCACTGCTTTTCTTTCATTGATTGCGCTCTTGTCCAAGAAGCGAACCTACCAATTTTTAATTGGTAGTTTATATCCCACAAATAGTTTTTATTCCAATCGGCGAATCCATCCATATAAAGTTCATAGCCTAAATCGATATAGCAAATCTTCGTTTTACTGCAAGATCGTAATGAGATCTAAGTCATTCATCATCAAATAAGTCCCTGCAATCACACTTAATACTTTGCAATCGATTATTGTAAGCTACAAATGGTGTTGAACCTCAAAACAGCTCAGACACGTGGGTACAATTTTTAGAATAAGATACGGTAAGCTATATATTTCTTCAAATATTTAATGAAATGCTTTTTTTTTAAATTATATTTTTAAGTGCTTTATAACCCCACAAATCCCATCGTCTATACACCACTGCGCATAGTTCATACCATTGCTCTGTGTGTGTATTTGTGTGTTAATGAGTCTGTCTGTCAGTTGTATTTATTTATTACCAAAAATTGTACAATTTATTTTCAGTTCAACTAACAAACTCTATTAAGTTGTAAATTGGCACTTGAAGAGCCAAAAAGGAAAAAAATAAGTAAATAAATAAAAATAGAAACATCAAATATAAAATAATAAATACAATATTCATTCCCTCAGTTTTATTTAGGCTTTAAGTTTCTTTTATATAAATTCGAACGATATGATTGACATTTGCCGAAATCGTATTAGTGTCACCCATACACGCTGCCATGTACCACAACAGCAGCAGAACTTCTCTGTGTTTGTGTTTCATTTTTCTTCATTCAGGTAGCTGCAAGGCAAATTGAATTTATTATTCTTTATAAAACAAATGTACTCCTTCATAAACACATCACATACATGTGTCTGTTGTAATATAAAACAAGAGAAAATGTGGATTTCGGTAGAACCGTAGCTTAAATACACTACACATATAACGAGTCACGCTTGTATATGGTAGAAGAGTTGCTTAACTTTCAAAAGTAATTTAATTTGAAAAATTATTGAAACAACGAAGCACCCTATACAGTTAAGCTGTCGAGACTTGTTTTGAAATTATTTAATTCAGATTTAGAGTACAGCAAACAAACAAACGAACGAACTCGGCTGGAACAACTCGCTTTGGGAAGCTATTCCGTCATATATTTTTGCTCCCAAACGTGTCTAATGCTGCATTTGAGTTGTCGCAAACATGTTGACTAAATTAATATACTATTTAAATTTTATGTAAAGCGCATTAAAAGGCATGAAAACCCAGAAGACAGCAAACAATGCGCATTATTTCTATTTTCGTATTTGAGTTAGTAAGACAGCTTCAACTACTTTGAGTCACATATTTTTATGAGTACGTGCAAACAATGTAAAAAGTCCTACGCCATTTACATCATTGTTGCCGTTTGTATTGAAATTTGATTATTCCAGCTTAAATCATGTGTGAACGTATGTCAGTGTGCTTGCATGCGCAAAAAAATGGAACTTAATAATGTACAATTTGTGGTTGAAACATATTTAATTTTCATCATTCGAGAATTGATGAGCCCAAAGTAGCTTCTATTGGGAAGAATTTTCTACAATACTTGGAATTAAACTGCACATCGTCAAAGACCATCCAAGATCAAGTACATCGTCTTGTCCTCATTCACCACTAAACTCTGAGATGTTACTCCAGGTAATCAAATAACATCACTTTTTTCTGGAAGATCGACAATAAGTTTCGACTTAAATTCCGATCACTTAACTTCAATTTTAGTGTCAAATTTTTTAAACAATTGCTCGACGATAAATAGAGACATACACGCAAAATTTCACGCGTCTATACGAATAGTTATGTGGCCGAATTAAACTTCTATTCGCCCATTTTTACACATCAGTTTTACACTCTAAAGACGTCCTATGAAAGGTTATATCCCGAAATCCTTATTATTATTTTTTATATTCCTTATTTTTTTTTTGCTCATCTTTTGAAACTTTATGAGTATAGATTCTACCCTGCAATTCACGCCACATCGAAGAAATGTGGTATTGCTATATTCATTAGCACCCACATTCAAAAGTTCGTCACGCAACCCATTCGCACTTGCAAAGAACTACTGGCTACAGCTGTAGTTGCAACAGACATTGGGAAAATCGAAATCTGAGAAGGAAAAGAAAGAGGTAGAGAGTTGGCAGATTTAGTCTTGTTCTCGAGCACCAATGTTCTGGTCACCATGCCCCACCACATACGGCCGTACGTCGCAAACAACCAGCCCAGTTGCCTAGATTTCGGCATATATGGCGGCATTCCTAAATCACGCGGTACATGGACCTAAGCTCGAACTAATTACCTTTCAATATCTCCAGCGACTCAGCTGCAATAACAAACACCTGCACGGTGAGACTAGTCGGTCATAGCACAAATCTAGAGGTATGTCTGATATGCATAGAACATATAACATAGGACCAAGAACGCTGCCTTGGGGTACTTCAGCTTTGATTTCAGACTTCTGTGTTATGTAGTCATTCTGACGTACCGTGAATACTCTATTGCTGAGGTATGATTCTAGAGTTTTGTGAGTATTTTGGGGTAGCAATACTTTTATTTTGTACTTAAGTCCATCAAGTCCATCAAGCGTTCAAATGCTTGGTCTACTTATATAACTCACAAAAATTGCGGAGAGACTGCGTATTTTCTCGCATTTTCAGTATTTCCCGTATTTTCAGTAAGGTTTCCGTTTGGGGCATGGAGAAGCTGAATATCTTCACAGAGTTGTCAATAATATTCTGGAAACCTTGGACAATAAGGAATATCGACTTTATACAAGAAGCTTTTGATAGGGAATCACAAACCGGTCCGTTCATAAGCGATTTCTATTCAACCACTTCCCAGCTGACAATCCACCACCTAAACAAAAATATCGGAAGCACATTTATCGAGGACGTACACGTGTACAACAGGTCTAGATGCAAGCAAGACTCATGCTAGTAGACTGGAAAAAGAAGTGGAATGTGCAGATCGAATATGCCAAATGCTACAATGTATGGTTGGCACCAGAATCAGATCTATTTCTTCTTTTTTGAACAAATATAATGAGAGGCTGTTACATCAGTAAAACCTCTTTGATCAAACAGTACTAATCCGACGCTTCAGACATCTTCATTTTGGAATGACATCGACACCACCACAGACAATTATTTTTAAGGTAAATATTGAATTTTCTCCTCATTTTATGACTTATTTATGACGGATCACTCACACTTTTACGTACCCATAATACATTCACTCACATCGACCTAACTTATACAGTCATCTTAGACAGTCACTATCTTTGCAATCTCCTTGTATTAAATGGAAAAAAAGGCAATGAAGAAGTAGACGCGGCAGCTTAATCTGCAACAAAATAACCATTCATTTTTATCAAAATAATTTCGTATCTTAAAACAAATATCAACGACATCAAAAAATTTCTACATTGTCGTCCTCAAAGAATTTGAGGTTGTTTGATGAAATCAAGCTTCCATCACTTTATTTTTGTGTGAGAGTTTCCTTTTTTTTTCTGTCCTTGTGGTCAACACATGCCGCCGCACGAATCCTTTAGCCAATTTAATAATCGGTCACTTTCGATTTATTTTTTTTTTTTTTTTCTAATTTACTATTTTTCTCTGCTGTTTTCCCTCATGTGCCCTCCATCTATTCGTCATGTTGCTGTATTGAATAACAAGTTATTCCAGCATATGTTTTGGTTCGTTTTTTGCCTAACATCTTTGTGTGTATTTATGTACACTCCTGCAGACCGGTATACCTAAACAAACCCACAACCTAAACGGAATACATTGTTTCCGGACTGTTACCAAGTCTGTTGTCTGCAACTTCGACATTGGTTTGCATGTTTTTGTGGTCAGAAGAATACTTTTTCCTATTGAGATTTTATTTTAACTTGTTGTCCTTTTTTTGTTTTGTTTGTGTGCATCCTGATGAGTTGGGTATTTAAACGCTTTCAGTTTTGTTCTTCTTGGCTGCTTTTTGCTTGTTTGAGAGCTCTCTTAGCATTGATAAGCCGCATTAAATGAAAATGATAGGTTTTAGTGTTTTAATCGAGTTAGAGCTGTTGGGCTAAAGGAAACATAAAAGATTTGTATTGTTAAAGTGTGAACCGCATGTATTAAAAAGACTAATCAAAATTGGTTTTATTTCTTAATGTATTGAAAATATTATATCTGCGACATTTTGCAAATGAAGTCCTAAAACAAAAATAACACACAGTCCTCGCCTACCACTCGGAAATGTTTACCGCCCTAGGCGAAATAAATAGTCATTAACAATATCCTAATCGTGTTCATTTTCAAACAATTTCCGACAGTATGTGCACACGCGAGAGCCAAGTGAAAAAATATTAAAGCATTTGGCTCGCGAAAGTATTATTCGATTTTCAAGAGCTTCTCTTGTATATTTTCAATACTGAAGTGGCAGGAATAGCTGTACTTTAGAGCCCCTTTGGGGAATTTCGGAGCCATTTAACAAGACAAGCAGTCAGTTTCCTCTCCACAACGCGAATGTGGTTTGTTAAGTGGTTTTACATTTATTTTCCCCCGATTTAGCCATTTTTCCAATAAACACACCTTAGCCCTTAAATAGTTAGAAGCTTCTGTTGGCTAGCTCCTTCAACTTATACTGTAGAACGCAACCCCCCTTAGGGAGGTTCGAGCAGGGGATTTGGGCTTAGCATGTACATTGAATAGGAACGTACATTGAATATTCAAACTTGAAAGTTGTACCTCTTAAAGTCTCCAAGTTCTTGTTGTTATACAAGCCTATACCTCATCGATATTCAATCATACTTTGAATGGAACAGGGCTTACTTCAAAAACTTAATTACTTACTTAAATGGCCTATAAGCGTCGATCGGTCAAGGCCGCATTCACGAAGGCACACCAGCTGTTGTTTTGAATGAAGAGTATGCTGAGATCTATCCATACCTGGTCATTGCAGAGCGTGCCTAGTCGTCCTCCACTTAAGTTTGGGCCCCCCATATAAACCAAATGTGCTGGAGCTTTTTCATCCATTCGAATGAAGTAACCAGCCCAGTGCAGCCGCAAGAATTTTATGTGCTGGATTATATCAACCTCATCGAATAACTCATACAGCTTGCGGTTCATACTAAACTCATCACCTTCACTAATAGGACAGAAAATCCTGCGAAGAATCTTCCATCATCTTCAATCATGGTCATCGTCCATGCCTCTGTGCTATACGCTTGGACCGTGAGTATCAGCGTCTTACAGACCTTGATTTTCGTCTTCCGAAAGACGGCTTTACTTCTAATTGGCTTGCTCAGCCCCTAACCAGACCTCTAGGCTGTCGTTATTATTGCTAGTTATCTCGGATCCAAGATAGACGAAGTTGAAATTCTCTATAGTCACTGACCGTACAAGACTCCAAGTACTTAGTCTTCTGCCCACTCACCATGACCCATGAGCTGCGACTGTTTTTCAATCATTGAGAAAGCCTTGTTTATACTATTTCGATTTATTAAAGTTCATCAAGTGTTCTTGAATTTGAAAATGAGGAGAGAAAGCATATTGCTTTCATCAATATTTATGGCGTGCTGCATCATTGCTTGCTTCAAGCGGCAATAACTCTAATTACACGCAATTAGTAGCACCTAATTAGGTGGCATACAAACCCGCGCACACAGATACGAGTTACGAGCTATAAATGCGTTAAAAAAAAAAAAAACAAAAATAAAATAAACGCAATTGCAGGTCAAAGTTGCTGAGAAAGAAAATTCATCAGAAAAGCGCAAAGCTTGCGGGGAAATAAACTGCGAAGACTATTGCAAATGTGTAGCAGCAAATTAAAAGAAATTTGTGCTAAATTGGCAAAAATTTATTGAGCGCAATTGAAATGCAGCAAACGGTTTGAACTTTGCAGTAGAATTGAGCATGTGCAAGTAGGATTTTATGGCTTCTTTTTTTTCCCTCACTAATGAAGAGCCTATGAGAAAGAAAAAAAAAATGCATTTAAAATGTTCTTTTGTGGTTTTATGGTTTTGAAGCCGACTGACTACAAACTGGGCATAAAGTCAATAGAAATTGCAGCAATAAATGGTTTTGAAAAATTACTCACGTACGAATTGGCAAAACTCAGGGAAGCGGGCATGGATTTCGAGCCTTTTGCTGTTCAATTCCCGGAAGCATACGTACATACCATATATAAACTTTATGCATTCATTCATACATATACACGCTTGTATCAAAGAGTTTTCGGCATGACGTAAATATATAAAACAAAAAGAAAAATAGACCGTCGAACTTTCTAGATTTTTCGTCAATTGCATATCCTGTGGCCAGCAAATTGTGCCTTGCTTGCCCTTGCTGCATTGCCAGCTCTGCTTAGTTCGACTGCTCGTTATCCTTTGGCGCAATGCACGCCGCAAATTATTTCATCTGCAGCTGCTGTGCATCTGAGAGTGGAACTATGGGGTAGCGAAGTTTGTTCAAAAATTCCTAAGGCCATGAAACCATTTTTATCGTTTTACCCTTCCATCTTTCTTGCCATATTTTACTTTTCTCTTTTGTTTCATTTTAATCCTTGCAATGGTTTGTACGTGTCAGCCATATTGCAACGCCGCATTCGTCCTTTTGCAGTCGGCCTGCAGAAACGTGCTGATGCGTTTTCAATGCCTCATCCTTGACAGTACATATATATGGATCTGTGAGGGTAATTCCAAAAGTAACGGGCCTAACTTCGGATGATCATTTTAATAGCTAGTAAATTTTTAGTGCATATTAATAAGTTGCGAGTCTATTTTAGTACAAATTCGGAGTAGATTTTGATATATAAATATTTTACAATGCTAAGCGCCTGACTGAATTACATGCAGATGGTACTGAAGACGAGTTCGAGAAATCTGTTAAGTGGAAGTCGACTCTTTAGATTCTGTTTGTGCACTTTAAACGAGACTTGTATGTTTTTATTACCAATCCTATACATTCTGAATCTTGAAGATATTCGCACAAACGTAAATGCATTCACATCACTTGGTTGATGCAGCCCATCGTAGGCTTGTTGGTCTCAAACTCAATCAGTCAATCAATCAAAAAGCAAGTTGATACGAATTCAAATACATATGTAGTTAAAAAATCTTCGCTGTTCTATCTTAAAATAGATTATATTACTATGGAGTTTTGCGACGGCAGAAGTTTCTCAATTCTCTTCCCCAACTAGAAAGACGGTTACCAAGGTATTTGATCATTTATTACTAAGCAGCTTACTTACTGGTTCCCTAATTTAAACCGGTTGCTTGGACTAAATACATTGATTTAAATTGGCCTACATTGTTTCCATCTGAGATGCAAGAAAGATCCAGAAACATAACTTGCAAGCTCTTTTGAGTTCAAGTTCAAGCAACTGAATATTTCTAATTCAAAATTTTATTACGTCTTAAAACTAAGCCACGCATCTCTTTATTTTTCAATTAATTTTTGTTAATATATTATCTTATCTTATTATCTCCTTTAACTTCCCATCTGAAATCTTGAGAAATAATTCTTCAATATACTGAATGCAATCAACAACTTTATTCAAAGCCTTAATATATTGCTTAACAAGTCCTCATTTAATATGGTGAAGTGGTAGAAGTTTTACAGGATCGATCGCTCAAGGGCTTCTACGGAATATTATTTTTCTCAGATTTAAATAACTTTCTTTCAGACTATTATTTTTTATGTAGTGGTTTATTCGATCTCTGCTGTCCCACTCATATAAGAAACATGGCATCTTCGTAAAATCTGTTTGCTATACCAAACAAATAATAACTTTTAAGTCAATCAGAAAAGACTAGAATATTTTATTTAATTAAGAACTCCTGTTTTTTTTTTTTGACTCATCTTTTTTATTATTATTCTTTTTCTCTTCATATTTTAATCTATATAGGTTTCTAGCTATATCCGTTCTAGACTTTGAAACCATCCAGCCCGAAACCGGTTGCATTTGAAGGGCAATAATGCGAAACTGGTTTTAGATCACTTAAACAATGCATTGGAACCATTCAGTCCATTCATGAAGTCCATTTTCGACTTTTCCCATACAAAAATGTTCAATGTTTATCTATGGGAATATTCGACAAACAGCTTTTGGATATGGGCGATGAAAAAATTCCGATTGATACGAAATATCATTTCCGCCAAACTTTTGCCAAATGCAGTCATCAATTCAAAATGCTGTGCGGAAAGTTTTTCCCGATATTACTAAGAATTTCAAAAATTATGATTTGCTTTGTGAACGAACAATTTTTGGCTCCGAAGAATGATGATGTCTATAAACCATCAAATTCAATTGAAGGTATCCGGTGAAGTTATCAAGTAGAAATTGATTGACACATTTTTAGATGAGATAAAAGCGGTCAACTGTCTTATAGAGTTTTTTAAATCTTTCAAACCATCTGGAATGCCAACACACATCTTAATTTTAAAAGTTGGTTCACCGTTGATGCTTATTCGCAAATTAGATCCAATTAGTTAAAATATTATCGCCGAATTTAATCGAAGCCTCAATAACCAGCAGCAAATGTAAATAAGATGTTCTGAAAAGAGCGATTCCAATGGTTGCAACCGATTTTCACTTCGATATCAAACGATAACAGTTTCCAGTGCGTCCGACTTTTGCCATAACCATCAGCACAACTCAAAGGCAAACGCTAAGTGTTGCTGATTTGAACTTAGAAATTTCTTGAAATTTCTTTCGAATCATGGCTATGGAAAAAGGAACTTTTTTAAAGTTTCTTAATATTATCTGCTATTGTTCATATTTACTACAGATGTAACATAAATAATTCGGATCCTTGTAGCAGTTGTAATAGGACTTATTTCGCTCAGACGGTTTACATGCTGTTGTTTGTTTTGTTACCTTTTTTATAATAGCCAAGTTTCCACCTACTGTAGAGCTACAGTTGTTGGATGATGATCAGCCGCCGATGCTGGGCTTCCCTGACCCTGTATCGTTAAATGCTTTTTACTTGTGCTTGCCATGACGGCATCATGTCCTTTAGCCAGGGACTCTGTCATATGGGTTTATTGCCCAGCTTCACCACGAAGAGGTGCCCTGGTGCCCAATCCGAAAATTTCTCAACTTCCAGACCACAATCAATTATGGAATGAAACGCCGTGCCAAAGTTACACACATCTGGGATACCCTTTACAAACGAGAATTTCGGAGTGTCGGAACCTAACCCCAGACCACCAATCAACTCATATTCTGGTCATGGTATGGTAAAGCAACTCCACAAAGTAATCGATCGGCTATAGTATGGCAACGCTGACTTTGTGCATATCGAGCAGGCATTCTATCTAGCTTGGGACCCATGCATAATAGGAAAGGTCAAAGATAAACTGCCTTCGCCCAACTCTGCCCAGATACGTTCATACGTGGCTTCTGTCCTCCCTGAACATTGCAACTGTTCATTCATTCTGTTCATTTTTTTGCAGCTGAAATAACTGCATTTGAAGCTCGAGATACATTCCTACTCTTGGTCTCATACATATATGATGTATGCATGATGTCGTCTATGGATTCGACGTCAGGTGGTCGCCGATATCGTGCAGACTTACGTAGTTTTTTTCGATGACTCTGTTAACAGGTGGAACATAAAATTCAAAGCCAGGAAAAGATTTCTCTTAGAACAACCATCATCTACCAGGGTCAAAGTCCACATCCAAGCCAAATTTTTAAGGACTGCGTTCATTCTTATTTCTAAATTCTAAGCAGTGAAGACAATTAATACGAAGAAATGTGTGGCATTGAAGTTTGTTCTGAGAACGCAAAATTTTACCAAAAGAACCATCACATGAGCATCGTTCATGAGCAGTTGAATGCCATCAACGACGCTCCATATTTGCTCGAAAGTATCATAACAGTTGACGAAAAGTGGGTATATGGTTATAATGCTGCATGCAACCCAATTGAAGCGGTCAGAAGAACCTAGAGCAATAAAACCACGCCGTATTTGGTCAAATTTGAAGTTTCATCTCACTGTTTTCGGCGAGGTGCATCATGAAGTTTCGCCAGACGGTCGTACGTTCAATAAAGAATATTTCCTTGGTGTAATGCGACATTTGCATGATGCAATACGAAAAATATACGCCAGGATATGTTGTAAAACCATTCATAGTCGCTGCCTTACATCGTTGTTTCTTTGTGATTTTGGGCCAATAACAACACCGCAAACTTCCCCGACCACCGTGTTCACCGCACTTGCCACCCTGCGACTTTTCTCAAGAGAAAAAACTCAAAGCTATACAAAAAAAGCTCAAATAAGAAGTGCTTCGAGGATTGAAAAAGCGCTGGCACAAGTGAATTATTTACATCGAGTGAATTGATTTGATGTGAACAAAATAGATGTTGATGATTTTATTGGGGTCTCCTTTTTTTTTTTGAACAAACTTCGTCTATGATTTTTTAGATATTTAATCACAACAAATTGAAACACACAACAACACAAATCGAATATTTATTTATTTTGAGAGAAAAAATATAATAAAATCAATATTTTATTCCACTAATCAACGCATTTGTATCCAATGTTTCTGTATATTATTTCTCTCGTAAGAATATCCGTGTAGCATATCCGTCCAAAGTTCAACACTAACTGAGACACGATTGGCAGTTGCGCCACAGTTTATAATCAACTTCAATGGCCAATCGTATGGTTTGGCAGAGCGATAAAAGTTGCAATTAATGCTTTCGATTGGTGTTGTTGAAAACGAGCTTTCACTAAGAGCGAAAGTTGCGAAGTGCAAAATTAGCTTTTTAAAGGGGAGATTTAACCGTTATTAGGGGAAAAAGCGCTTACTGTTAAATTTACTGTTATTAACAGTTGTCTGTTAAATATTTCTGTTACTTAAAATTATGTTTCATAACAGAAATAAATGCTGTTAAAATTTAATATTTCAAATCTGTTAGCAGGAAAATCATTTAAATTGCCATACGTAAAAAAAAATTAGTAACTCTTTTTTTTTCAAATATCCACCAAAATTAAATCAAAATATTTAGCTGTGAATAATTAATTTCCGGCATTTTTATTTTGCACCTCAAAAACTTTACATTATCTGTCATACTTTGTGGCTGCGGTTAAATCAAATTAAGTGGAATTAATTGCTGCATATGATTGCGTTCGCAGAAATGAAACGCCAAACAAAACCGAAACCATTGACTTACTTTGTCCGATTTTACACAAGCCGCACAACAACAAACAAGCAAATGGACAGATGGAAAGGCAGACGAACACACAATCAGACAATTGGACGGCATGTGCTGCGACTGAGTTGGCAGCCCTTTGAAGCATTTTGTTGCTTTTGCTGTTTTTGACATTTGAATTTTTGATTTAAGTTTTGAGCTGTGCATTAAATTCAATGGAGAAATGATTTTAAATTGTTTTTTTTTTTTTTTTTTTTTTTTTGGTTTTGTGAGTTAAAAATATTATCTTCATATAGTGTGGGTTGAAAAGGATGTTTGTACTTTCGCAGAATTGTTTCTAGTTGATTGAAATAAACTTCGAAGCTACTCTAACATTTAAATAAACTAGTTTAGTTTAGTTTGTTAAGACGATAGGATCTCTTAAGGCTGATTTTATGCATGGTACTTTTATAGAAATCGCTAAAACGATTGTTGGATCTTCATCCAAAATATAAGCAGAATCCACAGTGCCCAAAGTTTCAAAATAAACTTGTGAAATTCCGGAGCAATCCTAGTCGAATGCAAAAAACACGAAGTCTCTATCTATTACCGTTTCCGAGATCCTTTCGTTCATACAGACGGACAGACGGACGGACGGACAGACGGACATGGCTATATCGACTCCTCTTTCATTCCTGACCATAATGGTGGTAACTTTGGGGGGCCTCCGACCATTGTTTCTACCTGTTACATACATTTGCACAAACACAATAGGCTCTTGTACCTTCGGTACAGGGCCTAAAAAGTGGTTAGCAGCTTTTAAAAACAGATGAAGTTTTCTATGGTTTAAATATGTCAGCAACGATTTAATATGGGCCTAGTTCTATAAAATTGGCTCACAACCTGCATTCATGCGACAGGTAAGCAGTGTCGACTGCTCAACACCAAATTATGTTCTAGAGAAATAAGAAAAGAGGTCAGGAGAGATGGCCCTTAAATCTCCTCTTATTATAGACATCAGAATACAGTTAGAAGTCAAACTGCATGCATTTAAAAAATTCTCAAGCTATGTGCTGTATACCAAAACACTATTCTATACTCTGTAAAAAATCCACTGAGGTCAATAAGGGCGACTAGTCTGTACTAATTGTCAAATGGAATGAACAAATAAGTTACCCGGAGATGTAACATTGGAAAAAAGGCGGAATGAGCTTTCAATATAAACCTCTTCATCTTGGTGAAAATGGTCACTATCTACTTGACTGGTAGAGCGTGTTGGGTAGCCACGATGATCTTTTTGCAAAGAATCTACTTTATTCTAAGGTACCGAAATTCTACACATGGAATGCATCGGCTAAAAAGTTTCAACGTCGCAAGCAAAGGTATAGCAGTTGAAGGACAACCCAATTTGTATTCCAGTGACGCATTGGGTAGTCTGTACAGTGTTTACCTGAACAATACAGAATGCTTCTACCTGCGATTGCTGTTAATCAATGTACGTGGACCGACATCCTTCCAAGATTTAAGAACAGTCGACGGTCAGCTGTGTGCCACTTATCGCCAAGCTTGCCAGGAACTAAATATTCTTGAGAATTTTAAAATAAACTTGTGATATTCCGGAGCAGTCCTAGTCGAATGCAAAAAACACGAAGTCTCTATCTTTTACCGTTTCCGAGATCCTTTCGTTCATACAGACGGACGGACGGACAGACAAACATGGCTATATCGAAAAATAACGATAATTGGAAGAATTTTTTCTTACGTGTCCAGATGTACAGCGTACAAGTGCTTCACTTCTTTTATACAAAAAAATCTTTTTTCACCTTTTTATTCATTTCTTAGTTGTCAGTGCCAAAAATATGCAAAAAGCTTTTGAAGTTATTTGCCCTTCAATTTGACTGTGGCGTGGTAAACCAAGCGTGAATTATATTTTAGGCGTTCTAAAATAAATATTTCGCAAAAAAAAGATGAAAAAATGTATACAGATTGCCACACACAACTGACAAATAGTTAGACCCGAGCAGACAATTTGCATCTGTAAGATAAACAAGCATTTGGGTAGACTACCTGAAGTTTTGATGGACGATTCGGCGTCTGTTGGGAACAATTTTTTGCAAGTCTCAAGTGTT
Organism: Leucophenga maculata; assembly: GCA_035044805.1. Lineage (NCBI taxonomy): Eukaryota > Metazoa > Arthropoda > Insecta > Diptera > Drosophilidae > Leucophenga > Leucophenga maculata. The sequence goes on from JAWNNP010003312.1 coordinate 285,326, forward strand.
AAAGCGCAGACAGACTCAACGAAGTAAATTAGATGCACTAAAAAAAAAGGCTGCAGACATCAATTCACGCGTTGAGCAATTATTTAACAAAATATCTTTTGAATTTTCCAACTAATTTGCTTGTTTTTCAACAAATTAAGACAATTCATATACAGCAAATTAATTCCTTGTACATATTATTCTAAAATATTATACAAATGCTTAAAAACGAATTAGATTTTCTTACTCTTGCATGAAATTGAATTGTCAACTTGATTACTGGCTGCAACTCTGTCATGTTTACTTCCAGCTTGACTTCCGTATCGTCTTCCAAATGCTTTATTTATTCACACATAACTTAATACAAAAGCCTTATTCGATTTACTTATAAATAAATCGTTTAATTGCTGCAATTTTCAGCCAACAGCTGATTACATTGTGTTGATGCCGTCATCATCGCTCATGGGAAGAAAGTTCTCCCTCAAGAATGCCGTCACTCAATGAAAGTCAATCAAGCATTTATTTTCAAGTTTATTTGTACCACATACGTGTGGAAATATTTAGATACATTTGTAATTTAATTTGTAATCATTAAACTTTTGTTAATACTTCAACTGTACGTAAGCTGTCATAGAATCATAATAAGTTTGGAATCTGTTTTCAAACTTATGCAAATTGCTTTAAATAAATTGTTATTGTAGGCTAAATGAAGTTGAATTCAATATCGTTTGCATGCATTTGCATCAGAAGGTGTCTTGAAATTATTAAATAACTTATATCGCAAAAATAATTCTTGAACATTAATTATTGATTTAGTCTGGCATTTATGCACTTTGTACTAAGAAACAAAATCACTTCTTCTAAGTTGAGAATATTTAAGCTGTTTAAATTGAAATTTTGAATTTAATTTAATAACAATTTACAAGTTTGCTTATAATTAGTTGTCCGTCCACATAACTTTGTGGTTAAACTGTAAAGAAAAAATATTTACCTCGATTTATTTTCTGTGTACTTTAATATTCCATTGAAGCAACGAAGAAAATGAACATTTTATGGTATTCTGTTAACAAATTTATTGTAGACTAGCAATATCTGTCCGCATTAATCGTGTAATGTATACGCTCAGTAGTTTCAAGCATCTGTAAGATTAGGTTAAACTCTTAGCATAATGATGCTACCTCCCGCCACAATCTAGTTCAAAGCCAGGTCCCAGCTATTGATCTTAACCAACCTGATTTCACCTACTTATGCGAGTTTTGTGGGAGGACGCAACTTGGGGTACACTTTTGAAGATATGCAGGGAAATAAATTGCAAGGAAAGAAATTGAGATAGGAGATGTTATGTTCATGAGTATAGAAAAGAAGCAGACCTGTTCTTGAACCGCTGCCAAATTGGTGTCTGTGTAGTCGGTGTAGTGCCAGACGAACCAAAAATATGCAGTGATGAGACGCATGACTCGGTTCTGCAGCGTCTGCACCTTTTGTCGAATCCACATTGAAGCAGTGCTTCAGATTTGCATACTGTAACGCCTGATTGGAGTAATCAATCAGGCGTCAGTTAATACTGCGCATCCTGCTAGGGCGAAGGCAAACTTCATTAAATGCCTGCTCGATAATGAAGATGGCATTGCAATACTGCCGCCGGTCGAATGATCTCAATATATGATCAATAAACCTTGCGAGTTACTCTACCGTGCCATGTTCAGAGCGTAAGCCACATCAGGATCCGGGACTCCGTAATGAGCAGAAGTCTAGCAATGAACAATGTATTTTCCAAACTCTCGAAGTGGAATGCAGAATATCATTCGGTCGGTAGGATCTATCTCCGCTAGCTGCTGTTAGCTTCCACACCGTCGGAAAATACTTCAACATCATATGGAATTAAAATCAGCATCAAAGCTAGAACAGATGCGGTTACAGATATTGTCATGTCCCGAAACTTTATCGGTCTTCAAACGCTTAATCCGCAGAGCCAAAGGGGTCCTGAGACAGGTCGAACTGAAGTGATGTTGACAGGAAGAGTCGTAGCATCTGCTTCTTCACTTGGAGAGTAGAAATTGCTCTTCGAGGTGCGCTGCGTCTACTATTTCTAGTGGTCTTCCATAGGCAGAAGTTGTCATATGATTAAGTGCACATATTCTCCAGCATATTGTCGACCAGCTGCGTGCGTCGCTGTATGTCTTGTCTTCTAGTTAGTTGTTGCGTCCGCATAAAAGTCCTTTTGCCTATAGAAGGTTGCGCAGCTCACAAGACAGAATAAATCATTCAGTCTTTCGCTTGGCAGGGCGTGAGCTCAATCTATGGACTTCGGTGGAGACTGCATAGATCTTCTCGGAGAAGACAGGCAGTGCATCGTCAATATTCCAGCCAGATTGCAGCTCAATGTCAGAATACATTGCATCGTTAAGCCGCATTTTGAATAGGTTCATTGGCTGAAGATAACTAATGGGCTGTGAGTTGCGCGATCTGAAACTTCCATAGCGGGATTCCCTTGTAGATTCCAAAGTCAATACAAGTAGAGCGTTGCCGGTCATTGTTTGAATACATAGTTGGGCTGCCTATCGCAAGTATTTGCGCTTATATCGATTGTGGCTGGTGTGCGTTCCAGTCAGGCATCGGGCAACATTCGACATTAGCCATTAGGAATGTTGGGCGGGCAGCAGATAGCACCAATCTTGCAGTCACTACAATAGTTTTAGCCAGTTGGATAGAGGCAGAGCAGACCGGCATATTTGAGAAGTGTTGTGGATTGCTGCACCACATCGGCTGCGGTTCGGAGGAGGATGATTTGCTGGGAAGCAGGAATCCAAACCAAAGATTTTGCCGGAAATTCATTGGCATTTGTAGCTTAAAAACTAAATCTTCAAAATCATCCGCAGAGCTTTATTGCTTGCACTCCATCGATTCATGTGTACTTGAGATAATACGATGAAGTTGCTCTGGATAACCATGCTGAGCCGTAAAGCCAAATTGGTGAGCTGGTATGACTCTTTGGCTACCTATTACCTCGGCCATTCTACCATACAATAATACAGCATGATTCTGCACGCCAGGTTTAGAGATCGTAACGACAGAAGCATGTAATATGGCGTTTTAAAGAACTACGAGGAATAGCACTAAATTGTCAGGAAGTGCTTTGTCTGCCCTGCCGTCAATTCCATTGCCAACAAAGAACAAATGGACTAGTCTCGCTGATCTTATAAATAATAAGTGACAAAATAATTGTTTTATATGAAAAGTGTATTAATAATATATAATGTCTGTACTACAAAGACAAGTTCTATCTTCGAGCAGTTTATTAAACCATTCGCACACAAGAAATCTTCTATTCAAATAATTCAATATGTCTGCATTTCACATGCCAAATGCTTAGAGCCATATAAGAAAATGTCCAATACATCTCCAACAATAACCAAGTATTGAAAAGTATGCAACTTGCATAAATATTTTAATATTTGCATATGTCGCTAGCAGACAAAAATTGTGGGTTGTATATATATATTTCTATATATAGACGATAAGTGGTCACTCGTTGCACAAAAGCCAAGCACAAACCGCATTTATAGAAAACGGCAAAACCGCAGAGCACTTGCAGGACATTCACAGGATAAGCGTCAGTCAGAAGTCACCTGCTCTCGCTTCATGTTAACCCGAGAGCGCATGGCTTCCGCTTACTCACACGCTAACTGTTTATGTACGAGTCAAGCGGAACCCATTTTACAAAATCAAATAATGCTCAAATAAAAAGCCAATATAAAAAATACCAAAATACTCAGCGTGCCACATTTTTATGTCAGGATGCTGAATGCTGTACACCTCTTGCCTTTTGTTTCCTTTAGCGTCATGCAACAAACTTTGCTGCCGACTGCTGGCAGGCAAAAATGTAAATCTTTTATTCATTTTATTGCGGTAAAATTACAGAAACGTATTCAACAGCAGCAGCAGGAACCGAATCAGGAACAGCGTACGACGACAAGGACTCTGGCAAGGCATGAAGCAACGCGACGACGACGACGACGACTTCAATGAGTTTTTAGTTGGTGACTGTGTAGCGCTCCAAAAAGTCCCCAACAGTCACTTTTTGTTGCCTTTCTGACTTCTTTCTCCTTTTTTTTTTTTTTTTTGTATTTTTTATTTAAAATGTTCAGCAATTGATGTCGAATTTATATAACGAGTTCTGGCGCGCTGCACTTGAAATGCCGAGCGTGCTTTTATACACCATTTTGCTCATGCTTAACAAGCTCCTGGCGCTTCCTTTCTGCTACTTGACCCACCTCAGTGCATTTGCTGTAGTGCCCTGCTTGAGCATCATTATTGCTTTTTGATTTTAGTGCGAATTGTGGCGCCTTCATGCAATGAGTTATGTATTCACTCTACTCCTTTCAACTCTGACTGTTTCCTGCTGTGTCTGTCTGTCTGTCGTCGCCATTTTAAGTGGAGTTTGGTACAACATATTGAAGTTATGTTTTTCGGCAGAGGCTCTTGAAAACATATTAATGTAATTTTATTTAAATTATATACATAACTGCATGCATGCATTGAGTGCATTGTTTGATACTGCTCATTGTCGTGTTAAATTTATGCTTGCCACTGCAGCAGTCTGGCAGTAGTTTTCATACGCTGCACTGGAACGAGCATGGTATACTTAGTTTGTGTAAATTTATGTTACATGCTGAAGTAGGTTTATCATATCATATAAAGCAAATTAATTCTGGATCAGCTTGTAAAGCTAAGTTAATAAACCTATGTCCGTCTGTCGCACATAAGTTTGAACAACTAAAGCGCGGAGATTATCAAAGATTAAGCAGCCAAATTTAGATTTTTAGAAACTGGTGATACGGACACCAATAAAATGTAGAAAAAATGGATTGTCACACTCCCAACGCCTACAATGTGTTCTTCGTCTCGTCTAATAAGCATTGTAGATCTTGCTTGATGTCTGCCTGCAACATGTTGACGGCGCAGTTGCAGTTTTATGACTTTTGTCAACATGTTGCAATGTCTATGGTGCAACCTGATGACTGACTAACTGCTGCAGTAATTGAACATATTATCGTCACGTTCCATAGTGGCAGAAATGGCTAATTTAGCTAATTCGATAAATAAGGTTGCTACATAGGTATGAAAATTTTTTTGTAGTAGATACAGCCTATGGTTGAAAAATCAAGAGCAATATGGAACAAGTACCCGTGTGATAATTTGGTACAACCAAGCCGAAGTTTAATGTATTATATTATATTTAGTCTTCAAGTATTGTTTAGTTGTAAGTCTCTTAGGGCTAACTAATTTCTACCAATTTGATGTCACTTGATGAAAAATTATTATTGAAAAATAATTTCATGGCTTTATTTGTAAATTGTTTTTTTTTTTTTTTTCAATATATCAAAATGAATTTCGTGAGCCAATAAATTTGGAAATAATTTGCCAACACAATTATCAAAAGGAACTGCATTTACTCCAAAAAATTAGCCACGACGCCTCGAGCAAAGCAATTGCGGTGCACTTTGTACTTGGCGTGCATTACTAAGTATTTGACCCAATAGGTCGCTGGATGTGTGTGTGTGCATGTTGATCCCAGAGCGCTTATTGTGGTTGCTGTTGCTGCTGTCATTGTTGATGATGTTGTCTGTGCCGTGCAGTGCCGTGCAGTGCCTTTGGTGTCCCATTGGTTGACTGTCCGTTCGTTAGTTTACTTCGTTCATGCCATGCCATGCCAAGCCATGCCCATTCACATGTGCTGCATTCTAATTGTATGTGACTTGCATTTTCGAAGCACAGAGAGACACAGAGTGGCTTTTGGCGTTTTTTTTTTTGGTTTTCAGTGACTTCAAATTGCCAAAAATTGTAACAAAAACAAAGCCGTCTAAACTAGTTGGCTAAGCGAAAAAAAAAAAAAACAACCAGAAAAGACCTAGTCCAGCCATGTATTACTGCTAGTCTATTTGGTCATCTGTCTATCTTTTTTTTTTTTTTATTTTTTCTCACAGTCGTATCAGCCGCTTGTCTTTATATCCTGCTGACTATCGGTTTGTCCGACTGACTCTGGCAATCAACATCAACTCAACAAAAGCTATTGGAAAGAGTATTTTTTACTCTGCTGTCATTCATTTGGTCGAATTGACTTGAACCGATGGGTAAAAAAAAAAAAAAATAATAATCGAAAATGCAATGCGACACAATTGTCGCTGACTATTGGAAATATTTGCTGCTATTAGTGCTGATGTGGCTTTTGGCGATGATCTGTTGCAGCGGATAATAAGCTGAATAAGAAATAACTGAGTGTGAGTGCTGTGCAATTGAGTTCATTCTAAATGATGTTGCTACGAAAATAGTTAGAAATTATTTACTTAGCTATAACATGTATTCACGTTCATTCGTCTAGCTGTCCGTCTGTCCATTCATCTGTTATATAGACACTTTAAGTGCCTCACTGTTACAAATTTATCTCAGTGCATTATAGGCGAAAAATCGATTTCTTTGTCGCTAGACGAAGTATAAAAATTTAAGACTTTTACCAGTAATTTTCCGATCATTGCACAATTGCAATCGAAATTCCTGCCCATCTTGATATTGTCAGATGAACTCTACTAATATTACATTTTCATAAAACCTCATCTGATATATTTAAACCAATTGCAATTGCAAATTTTATTAATCTCTCCATTCTAACGTATTAAAGTTTTCGCTTAAACTTTTTATCTTATGTTCCTTCTAAGTTGATATATATTTCAACCAAAAGATAAAATCATCTTCTACCTGAAAGTATGCCAAACACTTTTTCTACGCTTTTTTGTTTCCAAAAAAAAAAAAAAAAAAAACCTGTACTAAGTAGCAACTACTTCTTGCTTTTCAACACTTTTCACTTTGTTTTAGTTTTCTAATTTCACAACTCCAGCGCATTCTGTGGCACATTTTCATGATTTTCCTTTGCTTTTGCACTTTAGGGCTGATGCAACAATTTTATCCACTTGACAACACTTCATTTTCTTAACCAGCTTCGCTTTGATACTTCAAACTTCAAAAAGTTGAATGCACTTCAATGCTTTTCTTTTTCAATTACTTGATTATGTTGTTGTTGGTTTTGTAGCCAAGTTTCTAACAGCAACAACAACAACAAGAGCAACTTGTAAACAATTATATTAACATGTCGATGTCTGTGGAGTGGCAGTACTTCAAGGAAGACTAGTTTAAATTAAAAAAAAAAGTAAAAAAATACATCATTATCACTGCATTATTTACCACATGCAGCAGCTTCACTTTCTTCGATTATAACGACTCAGCACTCGTCGAGGCACCACTTTAAGCACACTTGAGAGCGTGGGAAAGCCTCTTTGGAATAGACTGTTTGCTCTTTGATTTTCACATATGCAGCAGATGCAATAATGAAGTGACGTCTGTGCAAAAACTTTGCCTGTCACGACTATCCTGCATGTGTTTACAAGATTTGATTCAAAAGTTTGAGAACTGGAGAAACTCGCTTAAAGCTGATTTATGTGTCGATTGGGTAGCTTCAGTGTTGTCAAAAGGACGTGAAGTTCGCTATCGTACCGGCAAAACTTCGGACGACATTTTTGTGTCCCTAGATTTAAGACCGCACTCAGAGGAATCGAAAAAACCTAGGCCGAAGTACGATGGGCGCACTAGCGAACTTCATTGTCATTGACTTCATCTGACATGTAATCCACAACACACAGTCACTTTTTCCGAATGCAATGGAGTCTCATGAAGCGTATGTGGGAAAATATGAGCATCAGCAATAAGTTTAGTTTAAAAGGTTTAATGGTTGGGGGCCCCCCCCAAACTTACCCCCATTATGATCAGGAGTGATAGAGGAGTCAATATATGAATGTCTGTCTGTCTGTCCGTATAGCCGTCCGTATGAATGAAAGAATCTCGTAAACGGTAATAGATAGAGACTACGTTTTTTTTGCATTCGACTAGGACTACACCATAAAATACCGTTCAAGGGTAAAATTTCTTCGGCACAAAAAAAATTAAGTATGCCAGTAATCAAAATCGCATAAGAAATGACGATTTTATAAGCAATTGAATTTTAACGACCCACGATACTTCCGTCCTCCCTTTTCATTGCATACATAAAAAATGGGAGGAGTAAACTACTTTTCGTTTGTAACATATTTTCCTATTAATTTTCTACTTTTTTGTTTTGCATTGCTTGGTCATAAGCTCGGGAAACATTTGTATATGTGCGGCGACCAATAGTGGAGCAGGGTTTCTTACAGACGGTTATGCCGGTCTGTAATATTTTTACTTGTTTAATTTGATCTTCTTTAGAAGTATACCAAGATCTTAATGCAATAAGTTGCATAAATAGATAAGGCTGGACTGATATTTTGACGTTTAGAAAGAAAGAAGAAGTTTAAGGGTGCATTAGGAGGTAATATACTGTTTTTGAAGTAAAAACTATTAGTAGACGTCAAAACACACCATCAAAGATGTTTTTTTTTTTTTTGTACATATTCTTCTTCTATATTTTGGATATCCGCAGTGCATTATTTGGTAATGAGGTGCTACATCTTTGGGTCTTAGACATAACAACCGAACATTCATTAGTCATATTTTCATCGAAACTTTCTGCCCTAGCCAAGCAATGTCCTCGGCATAATACTCTTATTTAGTAAAGAACAGACTAATCATGTATACCGCGTGAAGTCTTCGGCGCTGAAGCAAGAGGTTTCTTAGGAGGGACAACAATCTAAAGAACATTCATTGTGATCAGTAGTAAGAAGATTAGAGTCGAATCAGGATTAGATAGATGCGGCAAGAAGTCTGTAAGGAGGCTGTTCACTTCGAAACCAGTTCTCAAAAGTAAGTCACCAGATTGGGTGAACGTTAAATAAGACTACAAAAAAAATAAGACAAGGTTATTGTTATGAGAAGAACATCCGCCAAGTATGAGTAAATTTAATGGAGAAAAAGTTAATAAAAAAATTTTAATTAACTAAAAAATTTAGGTTTTGAATCCATTCAATGTTCTTTACATTAATACAAACTTCTTTCGCGAAGAATTCGGAGTACATATCTGTACTGCAGCATGTGAAAGAAAGTCATATTCGAGTTTCGCGTTCATTTTTATCTATTTTAATCTTATACGTCTTGGCTAAAATGTGAGTGATTTTTAATAGCACAAAAACTTTACTTACAGACCTTGTACTTAGAGCTGTCAATCTTTCATTTTGTTTAACATCTTTTAGATGCTGCTAATCTCATTAAAAAATTTTCAATTTTTAGTTTATCAGAAAACACATGAGATATTATTTTTTCCACAATGAAGTTTTCCTAATTGTAGTGTTCCAGCTTTCTATTCTCTTGTAGATTCTTTCTGAAATACAATGTACTGCCTATGATGTTGCTATACTGAGCTTGATTTAGTTGGTTTATACTTTTTTTCTTTTTAATTTTTTTTTATAATACTGAAGTCAATAACCACCGTACACGACGTATGTCTTTGTGGTTCATAGTTCTTTACATGTTATTTTCTTCCAATAATATAAAAGCTCTCACATATCTTTTAACATAAATTTTAATTACATCGCCTTTGGCCGAATGTTAGTCCTTGAAACATTTGTACATGACTGCAAGTATATGTTAAAAAGTTGCTAAGGACAGCAAATTGTTAAGTTGTGGCAACATGTTGGTATTGTAGCTGAAGCAACTTTCAAAACATTTTAGTACAGACCGAACCAGTTGAGTTAAAAGTTCATTCTTGCTGGTATCTAATTGCTGAGAACAGGTCTCAGGACACATATGCATATAATTTAATGGAACGTACAAGTTTTCTATAAAAAAGATTTTTTATATTCTTCGCACAAGTGGAATGAGTCTATCTATCTGTCTGTCTGTCTGTCTTTTTTGACTGTGATTTAATAATAGCTAATCCAATTTTTTGAGATTTTTTACGCGCCATGCTCTCTAGAAGATAGAGGTCCCACACAAGCCTACATTCTACTTTGTACCACAATTTGTGTACAGCAAAAGTTCCCATTGCAGTCATATCATATCAAAATTCGATTTATATGATTGGAAGTTTACATTTGTGCATCATTCTTTAGTTCTTTACAAAGTAATTCTTAAAAGTATGCATTTTTCGCTATGCAAATTAGTGTCGATTTTCGTTACATATCGAATTCGTTTCACACCTAAATGCGCCTATGGAATTTTTCGTTCAAAATTTTTTATGTAGTTTGCTTCAAATTAAAAAATAAAATAAAATAAAATACTTTTCCCAACAGATCTATGCAAATTATCAATTTTCGCAAAATATTCAAATATTCATTCTAGACATCAATCATGGGGTTGTACTAGAGCGAACTGCTGGAAGAGTATTATATTAGAAAAGCCTTGCTCGTAGAATATACTTTTGGTCCAGTACTGATAAACCTACACATATTCCTTCCGACACCAATGGAGAAGCTTCAACACTGGACTATTATCTTACCATATACTCGAGCATATTTCAAATGCAATTATTGCCACTAACTTGAACTCTGAACACCTACCTATCGAAATCATCCTTGAGCAAACACCTTGCTACTCAGAATATTGTTATCCTGGAATAGATTGAAACAGCACATTAATAGAACCGAATATATCAACTGCATATATAAATGGTAGTGACTCAATCATAAATGCCTTTTTCAATATTCAATATTGTCAACCATTGAAATTTGTGTTCCAAAAAAGTTCCAATCTGTGTATCAAAGATCAATTTCTTAGCCCATTCAACTTTATACAATCAAAAGACATTTCTTCAAGCGATCGTGGCAAAGATACAGAAATTACCGGCATCTAATGTAATTCAAAAGACTAAACCAATTAATTTTTTTTAAAGTCCTAAAATTCAGAAACAAGTCCTGAATTAACTTTCTTTAGTCGTTGAATAAAAAAAGATTTGTTTAATTCCCACAATGTCGGAGAGAATCTAAAATAATTCCAATCAAAAAAAAAAACAATAAACTAGCTAATGATCCACTTTCTTAACGTCCAATAAGTCTGCTATCGTTTTTGAGTAAAATTTTAGAAATCATCATTAAAGAAGACCTTACCTCATTCACTGAAAATGCATTCATTCATTATTTTATTCTTACGTTACGCAAGCGGAATCATCAATAGCAGATGATGAAAGTGAATACTGTCCAGTACAAGTGATACAGTCAATGCAAACAAGGACCTCTAGTCGTCATTAAATGCAGAAAATGAACGGCTCAACAAATGCCAAACCAAATGGTCCACCAAAATAAATTTAGCCATTGCCATAGGACAGTATGACCCGTACGTGATGGTACGCTTTGTTCTAACAAGCGAAATAATTATTTCTAAAATTTTTATCTAAACTAAACACAATGCGAATCATAATCATTGGACGTCATGCAATGTTTTTAGATGTTTGCCAAGTGTTTCATATCATATGTCGCACACTGGACTACTACACAAATTATTGATATTCAGTTCCTACTTTGACAAATGCACTTTACAGTGGGCTGAGTAGTGGCAAATGGTATCTCAAATTTGCTGCCCATTAAATTATTAAATTATTAATTTAAACGCTATAACTATATTTCCAGCAATCCAAGTGTCATGAAATTTCCCGCCTGTAAGTAAGGAAAAGCCTTAAAGCTCCTTTTTTTGGTATTGCAAACTACATGTCTGAATTAATATACTATTCACACAAAGTGTCATAAGTTTGATAACATTTAAATGTTAACATCTCCATCAAGAATATACTCGCATATTTGCTTTAGCAATAAAACTTTGGCACTGCATATTTGTGGAATTCATTGAGAGTTGCGTTTTTCTTGAGTAACAAGTGCGCACATCAGTTAAGCACGACTGGCCTACATCCAAACACTACAAACCACCATCAGACACCACGGAGTATAACAAATGCTGCTGTCATTTGCTGCCGCTGTTGACTGAAAATTCAGTTGCCATTTCCGTTTCAGTAACATTCTCGTGGAAGGAGTTGGCACTACTAAATACATTCACTGTTTGTACTTTGTTTTGCAGCAGATTGCATTGCATTGACGTGCTGACTGACATTTGAATTACAGGACGTCTACAATGTCCTAGAATACGAAGAAGTAGAATTAAGTGTAGAAATGCAACTGCTAGTCGAGTTAAGACGCTGAGAAGATTCGTTGAGTTGAGTTCAGTTCAGTTCAGTTGTGTGCTGAGTTGGGTTGACTTGGTTTGCCAACTTGAATTCAGCTGAGTACTCAGTTGCATTGCATGAGCGCACATACGATGAGCCTGGGAAAAGTAAGTTTTTTAAAAAAATGAGTATAAAGTGGTAAAAACTTTTTATTTATCTTTTTTTTTTTTTTCTTATAGACATTTCACTATTTTCTGCCTTTTTTTTTGTTGTACACTTCACAAGTATTTTGCATGAGCTTCATTATTTTGGTTGTTACTTTCGTACGAAATGGAAAGAAATAATTCAAAAAATTTTTCACTTATTTATTTGAGAAAAGTAGCAGAACCACTTTAAACTTTGCGTATGACTCATATTATTTAATTATCATATTTAAATACTCATTTATTTAAATTTTATTTAGTTACATCTACAAACTAGGAAGTAATACAACCTTTAAAGAAGATGCACTTAGCGGTTTGAAGTCTCAACGAAATGCGGTCCAACCTTTAGTATTTAAAATAAAAAACACAGCTTTTACTTCCGATGCCATAGGCCAAAAATAAGAAATTAAAGTCCGAACTTTGTCGTCAAATATGTCACATCTATTTGTTATAAGGAGAAGCTTTTAAATTTATTATTATTGGTCTTGTTTTTCTCCACACTTATTTTTTTTTGCACGAAAAGCGAGGAAGAACATTAAAAATTTTTTCGTTGAGGTATAAATTGTGTTCCCCCCAGATCCTTCCAATGAACATTTTTTTTTAAATATAAGTTAAAGGTTTAAGATTCTTAGCTGTTAATATCAGCTGCAACTTTTTGCCATGTAATCTTCCATAGATCAATTTTTTCTGTGCAAATGTAAATTTAAATATAACAAATGTGAATATAACTTCTAGAAAAAATATAACCGTAGAAAGTCAAAAGTTCTTCAGACATACTCTGTTTGGTTTGAGAAAAAAAAAAATTGATCATGTGGATCAACTCTAGATCGATTATGTCATAGCATCAGCTTTGTCGGAAATTGAATGCTGTTGTTTGACTAACTAAGAGTTAGTCAGTCTTCAGTACTTCGAATCTGATTCGAATTTGATCCAGACGTGCTTTATGTTGTTGACTATCGCTCTCTCTCGTCCTATTTGAATCCAAAAGTACTTCACGATGCTTAGGCTGTTGTTTCGGTTTTTTTTTTTTTCGTTTCGCATCACATGCAATTACAGCTCTTTTTGGTGGCATTTTAAATAACTAATGACAAAACTTTCCGATGAGAATGACAGATGAGTGTTTTTGTGCAGACAGTCTGTATTATGTGCCACATACACACTTATGTTTTTTAAGTCCTGTACCAAAGATATAAGAGCCTATTGGTTTTGTGAAAATGTATGTAATAGGTAGAAATATTGGTCGGAGACCCCCAAAGATAGAGAAGTCGATATAGAAATATCCGTCCGTAATAAGGTAATAAGTTGAGACTTCGTTCTTTTTGCATGCGACTGGGACTTCGCCGGAATTTAACGAGTTATTTTAAAATTTTGACCATTCATAAACCGTGGCTAAAACAGCGTATTCTTAAAGCTAGCTCCCATGCAGCATCTTCGATTGAACTCTGCCTACTTGATCTTCTCTTTCGAGATGATAATTGTCTATAATTCGATTTCATTGTGCAAAGGTTCCCATGATGCTGAAATGTTGCTTTCATTTTGGCATTCTAATAGCATGCTTAGGAATTCAGTAAGGATATATCTGATTCTGGTTGTCGTTTAGAATAGCTAAAATCCAAATTTCAACACAATTTCAAATCTCGAAGTCTAATGCTTTTTATTCTGCAAAAAAACTATATGCCCATAAAATACCGCTCAAGGTTAAAAATTTCTTCGGCACAGAAAAAATAAAGTATGCCAGTATAGAGATAACGTACTTCTAAGCCAAAATCCAAAAAGTTCATCAAAATCGGATAAAAAATGACAACAACAGTTGGATTGTCTGCATAGTCGAATCGTTGGAGTTATGGTATGGAAAGCTATCTCATACGATGCCACTTAAGAGCTTCAATTTTTAAACTAACCAGATTATTTTGGAAAAGGTTTTTTAGCCAATAAAAAATCTCTATAGACAAATATTCTGGAGATTCCAATACGACAAAAAAATGTTTTGAACTGACGGAACTGAATAATATAGAAAATGGTTGGAATGTTTAGCCAGCAAAGTTCATGAGTCTGGTAAGCAGTAATTTAAGCAAACTGAATTAATTGAATAGTTCAGCAAGTGTGGACTACAATTCGCCATATTGATATGGGGTACTACAAGTCGCTTCTAGACTTAAACTGCTTCAAAGCATAACTCAAGGTATTAACTTTATTTTCTTGTTATCTCTGCAAATGGGAAAGTTGTGCCAAATAAATTTTTAATGTGTAAGTAAAATTTTTAAGCCGAGTTTAAAAGCGATCAGATCGGAGTTTCTTCAACTCAACATTTTAATTTGTAGTTCCACCCTATTCCAAATTATTGCCACAAGAAATAGGCGTAGAAAAATTTTTGACTTTCATAGATTTTCCAGTAAAAATTGTAAGGTATACCAATTGTCTAACATTACGTTCTACCAATAAACCACAAAATTTTTTATTTTTTTTAATTCGAAGTATATCATATAGTCGTGCGCTTTGAATGCTTCTTCTGTCATTTGCAGCTTATTCTTTTATTTTATATTAAATTATAGCAAATCAGCTGCTTGCAAAACTTGTTCATTACTTATGAATGGCATTAACTGAGGTAGTAGTTCATGTACAAAGTATATATATATATAAAATAGTGTATCCATGTACTTTAATATCGATGTGTATACAACTTTAACTGGAAGCCAAATTGAATTGAGTTGAAAGTTTGTCCTTAAAATACACAGCATAAGCAAATTAAGCCAAGTAAGCAGCGGGTAGAGCAAATCCGTTTGCAACTTGGTAACTAGGATACAAATGTCAGCAGCACGCATCAGTTGTCAAAATTTAATTTCGCAATGCACTCAGAAAATCATTTTGAGGTCTTAGTTTGGAAATTTGCGCAAAATTAGGCTAAAGGACTCGCACGCCTAAGTACGCTCTCAATATGCTTGTGTATGACCAAAGAGTTTGACTTTGATTTCATTGAGTCCTGCATTTGCGTGTATATCCTGGCTGCAAATTACATTTAGCATGCAGAACGACATCTTTGTCCTAAGGCGTCGTCATCGTCGTCTTCATAAACATCAACATCATCATCATCATCGTCTTAGACGTAGTTGAAGGTTAAGCTGTCCGTCTGTCCGTCTGTCTGTCAGTCTGTCTAATCATTATAATCTGCATGATTTTATAACTATTGCATATAATACTACTTGACTCGAGACTTGTTAATGAGTTTTGCACAAGTTCAGCATTGTCAAAATTACATATTAAAAGCCGAGCATAAAATATTTGAGTGCTCTTTGTGGCATGTCTGTGCAATAATTGTGTGAAATTTAAATCACACGCAAAGGCATATTTTCGCCTTTCACAAATTCTTGGCATAACTTATGGCTGCGTAATTGATATAGAAATCTACATTAATTGATTACTTTATATGCATTCAAGTGTTAAAGTTAAGCAATTCAGAATATTTTAGTGCAAAAGTAAAGATTAAAATTTTGTTTTGTTAGTTTTGTGTTTTTAAAAGGACTTTAATTTAATAAGCAGAACAAAGAAAACATGTATGACGGCTCTAATCTACAGTGATCCATACTATAAGAATTGATGTAAGCAACGGAAGTGGCACGAACTAAGTTTATTATTTAACAAATGTATGCCATTAGCAACCTTGAAAAATTTTTGTATATGTAAAAATATCCTTAAATGTACAAATTATGCTTTGATTTAATTAATATTGTACATTTCTTTCTTTTCAGTCTTCATTTAAGAATGCATTTGTCTTAGCTACGTCGAAAAATTCTAAACTAAATCAATTTACATATAAAAAAGTTGTTTCGCCTTCGAGCTAAATCTAAGTCGTCCTTGAAACTGCAATCGTTCTACCTGCTCCTTTGCATTTCATTGAGCAAAGTGCTGAGCGGAATTTTTTTTCTCAAGTAAAGGAAAGGAAAACAAAAAAAAAAAACGAAAAACATGAAAAGCAAGCAAAATTGAAAAACTAATTTCCCAAAACTCACTTTCTGGCGTGTTGGCAAAGGAAATCTGAAATTGGTTGCATAAAATTTCCATAATGCCATTTCGATAATTTCATAAATAAATTTTGTATACGAAAGAAATTTGTTTTGCAAGATCCTTCTGCCTTTTTTTACATCACTGCAACTGCAAGACGAAGAAAAAGTCGTAAAAAAAGTGAAGCAAAATTTAATAAAACTAAAAAGTGCACAAAACTTTGTATTCCAAAAAAATGTCACACGGTACGAGTACGAGTAGAAGAGTAATGTGTGTAGGGTAGCCCTAAAAGTATTGGAAATAAATATGTATGGTACAATGAATTGCTTTCTTATTGTTTATCAATCTTCGGCTTTTCTAATAACCGATTCCGTTTCCAATTCCTAATAAATTACTATAAAATACTATCACGCCCACCCTCGTGCGCTGTCATTACGCAGTATAAGCGCAGCACGTTGTTGTTTGGATTGCAGTGGGCTTGTGACATGGTTTGAGTGTTTTTAGTGTGCATTGCAAATTTCTTTCCTTCCTGTCAACCTTGCTGCAATGGTTGCCTGTCATTCGCTGCAACATGTTTGCATCCTGTTTTTGCACTTTGACTCATGTCCTATTATTTTATTTTTTTTTTCTTCTATGTTTTTGTTTTGGTTTTTTTTTATGGATTGACGTGAGTATCTACGTAGCTGTGAAGTATGTTTGTTGTTGCAGGTTGATGTACTTATTTGTGTTTTTTCTTCATACTATGGAGATGTGTTTAGTTTTTTTTTTTTTTTTTTTTTGACTATGAGTCTTTTGTTCTAGAATTTTCACCGCAAAATATCCTTGAACTCATCAATCATAACAAAAAACCCCAAAGACAAAAATGTGAAAAATATTTGTGTAGTAAAAGTGACAGCAAACGTCAGCAGAAGTGGCAAAAAATGTTGACAAAATGTCAAAGGATGTTTCTGTGGAGTATCGCATGAAATATTTAGTTAGTCTGAGCTAGATTTTTTAGGCTGGGTATTTTGCTGATGCAGGAATAGTTTGGTCTTGTCTGGTAAACTCTATATAAACGATATGACAGAAGATGTAATAATCAGAAATATTTGATAGATAATGGAAAAGGTTAGAAATGTATGGCAAGATCTAGAAAATTGTTATGCAATAAACTTAAGAAAACCATGAAAATCAGTAAAATCGATTATGGTAATAATTCATGACTTAGCGCCATCCGCCAAATGTTCATTGCCGGCAGCAAATTTCCTCACCTCGACATCCACAGCTACAGCTGGGAGTCCCCCGATGGGTGCACTAGGAATGTTGGATCATATAACAAAGTGTAAAGAATACGGGTCCATTACTGCACCTATCAAGGCTAGTAATGGGTCCAGTCTAACGTCAGTCGAATACCAACTGACACACTTGAGGGAATTCTTCGAAGTCAATGAAACGGAGTCAAAAAATTCACTCAATCCCAACTTTGAGCTGCGTTGAAACTCAGCAAAAGCATTTACTTCGATCAGCCTACTGGGAACGAAACCAATCTGGCCTTAAGCAAGCTAAAAACAACAACTCTGCTGGGTCAGATGGTTGACTAGCTTAACTGCTTAAATATGTTGTTATGCATGGATAGCTGCGACCATTCAAGATGACTTTTCCAAAAAAAAACAAGTAAGAAAATACAGTCAGGCGTAACCGACTGTAAGAGGCCCTGTACCAGTTCAGGTCTCCTAACAAACACATTAAACGTTTCCCGAGCATATGACCAAACACATGACCACTTCTCACTGCTCGAATATGAATGAAAAGAAAAGGGGGGTCATTCAACTTCAATTGGTTATAAAATCGTTATTTATTATCCGATTTTGATGAACTTTTTGGATTTTGACTAAGAGGGACGTTAACTTTATACTGGCATACTCAATTTTTTTTGTGCCGAAGAAATATTTCTCCTTGGGGGTGATTTTATGGGGAAGGGGGGGGAGGGGCAAAATTTCAAAATAAACTTGTGAAATTCCGGAGCAGTCCTAGACGAATGCAAAAAACACGAAGTCTCTATCTATTACCGTTTCCGAGATCCTTTCGTTCATACAGACGGACGGACGGACAGACGGACAGACGGACAGACGGACATGGCTATATCGACTCCTCTATCACTCCTGACCATAATGGGGGTAACTTTGGGGGGTCTCCGACCATTATTTCTACCTGTTACATACATTTGCACAAACCCAATAGGCTCTTGTACCTTCGGTACAGGGCCTAAAAAGGGCGACCTCAGTCAATGTAAAAACTGGAGCGGTATAATGCTTCTAAACTGAATAGAGGAAGTACTGACTTCCATCATTCCGGAATGTCGAAAACATTAAACAGCCAATTACTGCGGGTTCCGAGCAAACCGATTTTGAGTAGTTCACATAAACTATAATCGGTTGAATGGAGGTGCACTTTATGCTTACTTTTTGTGGATTTCAACACAAACGCAATATGGAGATCACTGTGCAGCTACGGGATCTGTAACAAAACCATTGATCTTTAAAGGCAACAACAGCACCTACTTCACCAGATACACAGCTGTCCGAAAGTGTTGTATAATCTCAACACTCATTTTAATAGTAGACTTCGACGGGGTCCTATAACACGCAGAAGGTCTTTAGTGGAGACTAAATAAGAAGTTTAATTTTACTTCAGCAAAATACAGCAAGATACATCCGCAGACTCAGCTTCACATATAAGCAAAATGCGGTTTGCTTTTCGAACGCTGAACAAAGTGTGACGCTTTCGTACGCTTTCATTGAGCACAAAGCGGAAAGCTTCAATTTTTTATTAACAAAAGTCTGAGGATTATCCACTGTATCTCTGCCCAAAAATTAACTCAAACGATGACCTATGGCAAGCCACAAACACCGAACCTATCAACATAAAAATTCAAAGGCGCAACTCGAATTGTATACGTCACACTTTACGCATAGAAGACAACAAAGCTTCGAAGATAGCATTCCAATGGAACCCACAAAGCATCCATCAGACAGACCATCCAAGGCAAACATGCGTTCGAACAGTTCTTTCTGAAGCCCTAGCAATTGATAGAAATCATTGGAAGGCATTTGTTTTCGCTCTATGTTCCAACTAGAAATAAGAAGAAAGTAGCAGGGAATTTAAAAAATTAAAATATATGGGTTCAAAGAGTCCTTTTGGACTATTTAAAAAAGAGTCAGGTTCCCAAGTTCAAGGAAAGCTGGCTACGCGCTTGAATAGAGCTAATTGCTTTGGTCGGTGGGTTGAGTACAGATTCTTCCTAAACGTTTACAATAAACTCATAGAACTGTCCAAAGCTTATTCCTGGAGGAACTGGAGCACTGCAAACGTTTGCTAACACTACCAGAAGTAGCACGCAGCCTTAACAAAAAAATCGAGAGGATGTCATTATTGTCACTATTAACCTATTCATATGGGAATAGGGCACAAAAGACATAACAATGTGTCGCAGTGTTCAAATTTTTTTTATATATTTTGCTTATCATGATTAGCCTCCACAACTTCAGCCTCTGCTATTTAGGTCTAAGATGATACATGTCTGGCTAATGGAGTCCAGATTGTTTTCGCGATGACATGTCATGATTAGTGCCGATGCTAAACTACTTAGATATGTGCTTGTTTCTAGCAAAACCCTATTTTATAAAGAACATCTTTTAGTATGATTTAGTATTGTAAATATGAACACTGTTTAGAAAGCAAACCTCTTTCCTATTTGCTTCATCAGTTTTCCAATATCCCAGTTAACGCTATGCAACAGTATCCCTCCATAACAATGCAAATGTAGCTTTATAAATCATTCTCACTAAAGAACAATATTCATCACATTATAGATAGTACAACAGTACAAACAATCACAGAACCATCATCATAATTTCCATTATTTCAATGACAGTACAGAGACAGAAGCCGCAGCAGCAAAGTGTGGACCAGGGCAAACTTATTATTACCAAGTTCATTTGAATAAAGCGTAATAAAATGTCGACAGACAGAAGGACGCTTGTTGCCTACATTTCGAGTTAAGCATGGCGTAGAAATGCAGCGAAAAGTGGCAGCAACACCCACTTCTTCTGTTCATATCTCATCTACTTGAGAGACAAACAAGTGCTACAAACCGCCTTCCTGTGCAGTGGATTGTTTTGTTGGCTTTGCTGTCCTTTACAGACAGAAATGCGCAACAATTTACAGAAGCTAACTGACAACCCAACTTGTTGCTTTGACGCTTCGAAGTTGACAGGACCCCACTGTGGCATAGTCTATAGACTAGTTAAATGAGTCCGGATTGAGTTGCAACTTGTTAATGACAGGAATGCGCCGGGCAACAAAGGCAATTAGCTGTGATGACTAGTCATTTAGTTGAATGGTTGATATAGAAGATGGGTTGGTTACTCAAAAGCTTACGAATTTTACATCTTTTCAGGGTTTAGGTCGATCGATTTTGGTTTTTGAATTGAAAATCATGTTGCTAAAGCTAAACTATGTGAAAATGTCGTAAAAGTTTTAAGCAGAAACACGTCTTAAGGTAACTTGGACAGCGAAGGGTTAATGAACTTCATGCAAAATAAAATTAATCTATTTTTATTCGAGCCCGGAACTTTTATGAGTCAACGCACGTAAGTGTGTGGCTTTGTTTACGTGAATAATAATGCAGAAGTTTGTATTTAAATATTTTAATTGAGTTTTATACATAACCGTAAACGGAGCTAGGCATAGTATCTCGACTTAAATCATACAACAAGCAGTTGGTCACAGCAAAAAATTCATTTATCATCATCACAGGTTGGAAAGTGGAGGGCAATTCTGATAAAGAGAAAAGCACTGTGACATATTGTTATGACCTTTGAGCCCTAACGCGATAAAGTTAGGAAAGTAGTGACAGGATTTTTTCGAATTGCTTGATAACCAATCGAAGTTTGTCTAACAAATTCAGTCGTTAGCTTCTCAGCTGCTAAAGTGTAGCTAAAGCCGAATAATTATAATGTAGTAACTTGTCGTATCCCCTTCTAAACAGAGTCTAGACTCAGTTACTCAGTTCAGCGTCACGAAAAGTGAAATCGTCATGAAAAGTGAAAGTGTTACGAAAAGTGAAAGCGTCACTAAAATTGAAAGCGTCACGAAAAAGTGAAAGCCTCACGAAAAGTGAAATCGTCACGAAAAAGTGAAAGCGTCACGAAAAGTAAAAGCGTCACGAAAAGTGTAAGCGTCACTAAAATTGAAATCGTCACGAAAAGTGAAATCGTCACGAAAAAGTGAAAGCGTCATGAAAAAGTGAAATCGTCACGAAAAAGTGAAAGCGTCACGAAAAATGAAATCGTCACGAAAAAGTGAAAGCGTCACGAAAAACTGAAAGCGTCACGAAAAGTGAAAGCGTCACTAAAATTGAAATCGTCACAAAAAAGTGAAAGCGTCACGAAAAAGTGAAAGTGTCACAAAAAAGTGAAAGCGTCACGAAAAAGTGAAAGCGTCACGAAAAGTGAAATCGTCACGAAAAAGTGAAAGCGTCACGAAAAGTGAAATCGTTACGAAAAAGTGAAAGCGTCACAAAAAAGTGAAAGCGTCACTAAAATTGAAAGCGTCATGAGAAGTGAAATCGTCACGAAAAAGTGAAAGCGTCACGAAAAAGTGAAAGCGTCACGAAAAGTGAAAGCGTCACTAAAATTTAAAGCATCACAAAAAGTAAAAGCGTCACGAAAAGTGAAATCGTCACGAAAAAGTGAAATCGTCACGAAAAAGTAAAAGCGTCACGAAAAAGTAAGCGTCACGAAAAGTGAAAGCGTCACTAAAATTGAAAGCGTCACGAAAAGTAAAAGCGTCACGAAAAAGTGAAAGTGTCACAAAAAAGTGAAAGCGTCACGAAAAAGTGAAAGTGTCACAAAAAAGTGAAAGCGTCACGAAAAAGTGAAATCGTCACGAAAAAGTGAAAGCGTCATGAAAAAGTGAAAGATTCACAAAAAAGTGAAAGCGTCACGAAAAAGTGAAAGCGTCACGAAAAAGTGAAAGCGTCACGAAAAGTGAAATCGTCACGAAAAAGTGAAATCGTCACGAAAAAGTAAAAGCGTCACGAAAAAGTAAGCGTCACGAAAAGTGAAAGCGTCACTAAAATTGAAAGCGTCACGAAAAGTAAAAGCGTCACGAAAAAGTGAAAGTGTCACAAAAAAGTGAAAGCGTCACGAAAAAGTGAAAGTGTCACAAAAAAGTGAAAGCGTCACGAAAAAGTGAAATCGTCACGAAAAAGTGAAAGCGTCATGAAAAAGTGAAAGATTCACAAAAAAGTGAAAGCGTCACAAAAAAGTGAAAGCGTCACGAAAAAGTGAAAGCGTCATGAAAAGTGAAATCGTCACGAAAAAGTGAAAGCGTCACAAAAAAGTGAAAGCGTCACGAAAAGTAAAAGCGTCATGAAAAAGTGAAAGCGTCACGAAAAGTGAAATCGTCACGAAAAAGTGAAAGCGTCATGAAAAAGTGAAAGATTCACAAAAAAGTGAAAGCGTCACAAAAAAGTGAAAGGGTCACGAAAAAGTGAAAGTGTCACAAAAAAGTGAAAGCGTCACGAAAAAGTGAAAGCGTCACGAAAAAGTGAAAGCGTCACGAAAAGTGAAATCGTCACGAAAAAGTGAAATCGTCACGAAAAAGTAAAAGCGTCACGAAAAAGTAAGCGTCACGAAAAGTGAAAGCGTCACTAAAATTGAAAGCGTCACGAAAAGTAAAAGCGTCACGAAAAAGTGAAAGATTCACAAAAAAGTGAAAGCGTCACGAAAAAGTGAAAGTGTCACAAAAAAGTGAAAGCGTCACGAAAAAGTGAAAGCGTCACGAAAAGTGAAATCGTCACGAAAAAGTGAAAAACTTAATATGGCTCACTTGACGATTTTTTTTTTTTTGGAGACCAACATTGACATGAGGAAGTAAAGTTGCGAGTTCTGAATTCGCTGCGGAAAGTTTTGAACGGGGCTGCCGAATTATATATGTTCATGGGACCTACTTTTCTTCCAAAACGTTTAAGTCAAAGGTAATCTTTGTGCTTACATTGCTGAGGTTAGTTTTGATCCAACTCGCTATTTCTGCAGCTCATATGGGGAAAATATCCTCATCCGTCGAATGCTGTCCATATATGTTTATATCAATGCCCGCCTCTTGCAGGAGTTCAATTTGAGCCAGAGGCGCATTCATGTTGTCGGCCGAAAATAAACCTAACGGGACACTGCCCGCAACTGCTATATGTAGCTTTTGCGGGATCTTATTTGAGAGAGTGGTTTCTAGGAACCATTTAGCCTTTTAACATGCTAATACTTGCTCCCTACAGACATAAGCAATTGTTTGCTTGAAGCGTCTTCGTCTTTCGAATAAAAGGAGACATAGTCAGTGCTGGTGTAAACCCCCTTAAGGCGCGTAGTTTTAACATCTGGAGTAGAGTAGAGTAGTAGTTTGTATAGAGCTTTGGCTGAGATTGTCTTGGATGGCGCTTCAGTCTGCCCAACGTTTGATTTGTGGTCTTAACTAGGGAATCCAAATCGTAGAATAAGTAGGTCAACCGTGATAGAGAGTCAAATTAAAAGTGGGAGTCAACTCGTACACAAAATCATCCAATCCGCTGCACTCACTGCATACAGATTTATCTCATGTTCCTATATTTGACAGCATTTTTCCTATGCATTTTCCGATAGCGAAAAAAACTGCAAATAAATTGAACAAATTCTTAATAAAATCCATCGAGAAATCAAATACAATGCAAAACAATTCAATTAATTCTTTGTCAAGACAGCAGCAGCTTTTATTTTAGTTATTCATATACAAAACTATTTTCCAGTAAAACAATCTAACGAAGCCAATTGAGAACTATTTCAAGCGTTGAAACCACGAAAAATTGCAGAATATAAAAACTTTTCTTTGCACAAACTCGTTCACCATTTTCGCATTTTGTTTTTCTCTTTTTTTTTCGATTTGTATTTTCTAGTTTTTTCTCTTTTTATAAATTACCAATATTCAAATAATTTTTACGCTAGGAAAAGTTTTTCGCGCTCAGGTGCAAACACCGATGTGGATAAACACACAGACGGACAGAGCGACAGACGGACATACGCATGGATATATGATATGCACTGCTACATATGCAAAAGCCAGCTGCACAATAAATCAAAATGGCGGAGCGAGCTGTGAAGAAATATTTTTCTTGCATTTTTTTTTTGTTCAGATTTTATTATTTTTTCATATTTTTATGCTGCTGTGATTTTTGGTCGAGCAAAGAGTTGCAAAATGAAAGAAAAACTCACAGAAAAAAAAAATTGGATACAAAATCAATGCATGGCTTTGACGTTGAAGTATGTGTGTGGTATGTGCATTTGGCTTGTGTGTGTATGTGTGTGTGTAGCTTATAAGTATTTATGTATGCGGAAGTTGCGTAGTATGCACTTTGGCGCCAAAGAAATTTGGCGTCGCTTTTATATGCGCAGTCGAAAAGGTAAAGTTGCAACATGACAACAACAACAGCAGCCGTACCAAGGATAACAATAACAAATGTTGCCGGAAAAAATAATAGAAAACACACATACACACACAAATACTTGTACATGAAAAAGCTATATAAAAAATATGCACAGAAGCAGCGAAGTTTGGTTGCGGAGAAATAGTTCGGAAGCGAGAAAGGATCACTGAAGACTAATGTGACATTTGGCAGGAAGCACAAACAACTCTATACCAACAGCAAATACAGGGTGTGAGAATTAAATTGAAGTAATATAAGCAGAAATATATTAGAAAAATGGTAAGGAAGTTTGCAAGAGAATCATACAAAGATCAAGTTGAATATAAATCCTTCTTCTTTTACTAGATGGATAGCGAAACTACTAGACTCAAGTACAGTCGTGTCTAATCTACTTGATAAAAGTATCACAGTTAAAATACAAAAACCTTAAAGTGGATGATTTCTTTCACTTCCTTACAGAAAGTAGAAGCGAATGCCAAGACTATGCTGAATACTTCAATATTACACGATCTTGATGCTCCAAAGTAGGACTGAGTATCCATCCAATCGTTAGGTTATGAAGGAATAGTAGCATTGAGGCTTACATCAACAGTCGAGCATAAGATATCTTGAAGGACGCCCATGTACTTCTATAGTACCTTAGTGAAGAACTTCATCAGAATATTTAAGGCAAGCCTGAGCAATTAGAATAAACGAGAAAACTGGTCCTGGCTTGTATAGGTAAACTAAACAGACTTAGGAAGATCTAACAAGATAACTCTATACTAGGTGCTCAGTTACGCGTGCGTACCAAGCAGACGACTCTGCAAGAAGGCGAGCGCCATCTCCCTTCAGAGGTTCATAGCCATTCTACGGACTCGAAGTAGGTACAATGAGAATCCAGGTGCAAAAGGTGAATTAAGTAAGGGACTTTTTTTCTTTTTTTTGGAACAAGATCGGAAATCTGCAACGAACTTAAGAGAAAATGATCTTCAGACTTCCTGACTTCAGGACACTTCAGACTTAGAAGACACTTATTTAAAATTTGAATTGAGAGTGGTAGCACATGCCGTCTAGAAGATTCTGTCTAGAATAGAGATGTGCAAGTGCCACGACAAAAAGCACGGACCATGCCCATCTCTAGTCTAGCAGATGACAAAATTTCCGATCATATCTTGGAGGATCGTTCAGCTTTGACCCTAACCAGGCACTCACTTCGTGGCCTTTTTCAGAGCGGCAGGGGGTTTTCATGCGTACAGTTTCTTGACTTACATATAAAGATTTTAGATGTGGTATCACCCATTTCTCCAATGGAACTTATTTCTCTAGGCTCATTAACTTTTATCTACATTTTTAATATCTGATTCATGATGGAAACAATTTATTGACATTCAAGTAAATCAGATTCTATTATGTTTATTATATCGCTACCCTCTTAGAGAGTGGTTGGCACTTTTATTATAAAGTAATCTGAAAAGTATGCGACCTGTATCCAACAGAAATCCACTGCCTTAAAGTCAGTTTCAACATGTTGAATAACCCTGTACAAAAGCATTCCAACAGCGAGTAGAACGAAAACTGCTACCGCATTTGGCAATATGAAATTAACTCAAGTAGCTCAGTTTGGTGCTTCCATGTTGCATCCTGCATCCTTTTGCAATTGTATTCGAATCCTTTTCTATGCGTTTGGCAGGTAAATATGGCCGTCGCTGTTTTCGTCGTCAACGCTGCTGATAAACACAAAGAAATCCTTCTTTTAACCCGGCAACTTTTGAACTTTTGCGTCTGGTAATTGTGCGTGTGTGTGGGAGTGTGGGGTAAGAGTTTATGCTTGCGTGTGTGCATGACGAGGTTAAAAATGGGGTTCAAAATGCAGCAGGACAAATGTGCATGAGGGTGTACTCATATGCTGCTGCACAGTGCTTTTGCTGTTTTTGTGTCAAGTGTCGCCCGTCGTTGGAAAAATATTATTGAATTGAACCGCATTTCAAGGTAAACACAGCTGAAAGATATTTTATTACGAATCTTTTTATTTTCTTTTTTTTTTTTCATTCATACAAAGTAAAACACAAACAATTCTACGAACTGAAATGTGCATATAGAAACGCTGAAAGTATTTATTAAAAATCAAAATATATGCAACATAAAATTTAAGTTGTAAAGTGGAAAGCTGGAAAAAAAATATATTTAAAATAAAAGAAATTAATTTTATTCCTTTACAGTTTCCAAATAAGAACAAATTCAATAATTTACCCGTGCAAGAAACTAGACTAATCGCTTAAGAAGTAAATAAAAATAAAGCATTGCAAAGAAAACAGAACCAAGTGGCTGCTTTAGTTTGTAGTACTTTCCCACTTTAGCTAAGATGCGGCAATATATTTTGGCTACTATCGCGCGAATGGCATCAGTAGCAGCAATTAAGGCGACTTCTTTTCTCTAGCAACATACAAATAAACAAACAGGAATGCTGCAATCATGCGTACTCGACTTCGGAATACGCTCTTCTTAGTTCGTATAGCTTCTACAGAGGGGTTACATCGGTTAAGAATTTAAAGTAATCGATTCAGTCAAGGAATAAATCTCGATGATTCATTCAATGATGATTAGCATAAATTTGTCAGTTTAAGCATGCAAACATAACGTCGGCTCATTGTGACGCTCTTTGGCGGTATTTTCGGCGCTCTGAGCACTTCATACTATTCAGAAGATACAATGAAAAATTCCACAGGTCTTCAAACAGAAATTTATTGCGTTTTTTGAGAAGTACAGGGCAGTAGCATTGAAGGTGTTAGATGTTCTTCAACTCCATTTCAACAATACAGTTATGACAGAACAACTAAAAGCGAAAAATTTTTTTTGTCAAAACGTAGGAGCGCATTTGTTCGTCTATAGACTAGATCTAGTATTTCCTTGGTTTGCGAGTCAAGGCAAAATGAAAACTTATACATTTCACAAAAAGCAAAGAATCTCAATCGTTCCAGTTCATAAGACCAGGAAGAGCCCAGAGTTCGTTGACTCATACCAAGCTATCAGACTTCTGTCATCCATCGCGAAACTTTTTGTGTGATTAATGGCAATCAACAAGTTAATCAAAGAATAGCACCCACACAGTTTAGCTTCGGAAAGCACCCGAAACCACTAGCTTTATCCTGGGTATCCTTTAGGTTTTGGTAGGCTTGGGCACGACGGTATACATTGCAAATCCAAAGGCAATCTTCCACCTTAGTTGTTTTCGCCTGTTCGCAGTTTCTGGATGGCATATTTTCCTCAGGGAAGCATAAAACTTGTAAGTACCACCTTGTACACTCTTTTTCATTGGGATAAGTCCACTGAGCGATAAAGGATCCATAGGACTTCTTTACTGACACAATCGAGAATGACGTCTGGAGACGCATGCGTGTACAACGCCACTGGCTTCTTCCATGATGTATTGGTACAAACTTTAGTAAATGTGCAACAGTACACACTAAGGCGTGAAGAATGCCCTGGGGTCTTCCTTCTGGCTCAGCTGATATACTTATTAATAATATCTGGGAGTATAATTTGGTATATTCAAGTCTCAAGTCGGCCTTTTCTGTGTTGCATTTTCTTAGATATCAATGAATGTGTTTCATGAAAACATTGCTGAGAACCAGATTCAACACCTTGTTCCAGAATATAATTTCTTATTTCAGAAGAACAGAGTTTGGAGTTGCTCATTCGGCAGTAAAGCATGTTGTTTAATCATCAAACAATTTCAAATTATATGTTTTTAACATTATGAAAGGTTTCCCGAAATCAAGAAAGACTTCCAACGCAATGTCATTCCATGACAGAGTCTTCTCCGTACTATTTCATGTATTCTGATCTCAACTGATCTACGATTCATGAACGCATTCTAAGTCTCGCTAAATATTTGTGGTTTAGCTAATTTCTAAGTTGAAGGCCGATCTATTGTTTTTATCAAAAGCTTTACTATTTTATTTTGGGAGTGAAGACCACTTTTACTTCCTACCAGCTTTTCAGGAGAACTCCTGTAAGCAAACACGCCCCAAAATATCTCTAGTAGCCACGGCAAAATGGGCTAAGAAACTATTTGGTTTACAGTAGAATCTGGTCCTGGAGTATTGTAGCGTTGGAATGATCCTAAGTCTTCCTTGACTATGTTGTTAACAATTACCAGGCTTCACTCCATATCTTCCTCAGGTACAGTTAAATTGCTTTAGCTGCTAGGCATTTCAGAATGTACGTTTCCATGTACAGCGCCAAAGACTCCTTTCGATTTTCTGCATATGTGTCACCAGGCTACATAGTAGAACTGGTTTGGATTGATGTTTGAATACTGATTTTCGTCACGTTAGAGCTCGCTCACACTTTACGCTTTATTAAATTTATTAAAAGGATGACAATTAGAGTTCGAGTCGTCTTGCCCATTTTTTTTTTTTTCTATTTTCCGATGTCCTCCACACATTGTGGCTAGACTATATTGTTCGGCTGATCGAACACCTTCGCAAAGGTTCGAAAAAATGTTCAAAACATTTTCTATTATATGAGCTCACCTTCCGATGTGTCGGCCTATGGCTCCAAATAATTTTCGAGTATTTTATGCAGGTAAGGATGCTTCTTTTACACTATGGAATGCCTCTAGAAAAATCAGAGAAAGAGAACCTATTCAATACTTACCGATAATGGACGTTTATGGAGGATAGTGCTGGTCCGATGAAGAACTCGCCAAAGCCTTTGCAATGCGTGTAGTCGACCGTTTCAAGCCATACTGTTTGGCTACCACAGAAGAAGAAAGTGAAACAGAAAGCTTATTACCTGCACTGCTGCAAGTGGATCCACCCATCAGAGCATTTACTTTACTTAAAGTAAGAACGACTATACAGAGTCTTAGAAAATTAAAGCTCCTCGTCATGAAAGAATTTGACACGGAACGCTGAGAGTACTACCGGTGCAAGCACTCCTTTTCCCAGTGGAAGGTCGAAATGATTTCCATGATCCACAAGCCTGGCATGTCGGAAAATGAACAAGAGTCAAATCGGCCGAGCAGTCCAGGTTTGTGAGAGACTATTCGTCTTCTGGGCTACTGGTTTCGTTTATGCTTGGAGCCTTATGTCGGACACTTCAAACCGTGTACCATCGATGAACAACTTTTCTTTTTATCCCAATAAGCGATTGATGCCTGGGCAGACTCTTGAGCAATGCAATACTAGTAAGGAAGCTAAAACGTAGTTACTTTAGACATCTTGTTTACTAGATCTATACTCTGATCGCCGTTTGAATAACAATTGAAACCAATGCAACCGTAATATATTATAGGGTATACACAAGAAAGTGTTTAAACACTACTAAAGAAAATGTAACTCCACAAAAAAAAAAAAGTGCTGAAAAAATTGCTGTCAATGCACGAAAATGGCAAACGGAAATCTCAAAGTAACACAGTGGCCTAAATGAACAACAAGAAACGGCCTCTGATGCACTGCAGAATGAAAGCAGAAGCACAGAATTCGGCTGCATTGCATAAATTAAGGCGCTTTCGTAGGCTGTAAGGATTCGCCGCTCTTTGCAATAATGAAAGTTAAGTGAGTGCGCAGTGTTTTTGTTATTGTTTAATATGCAATAATTTGCATTGTTTTTGTTGCATCACACAGCCACTCTCACACATTTCGTCCTTTTCAAATTTTGTCGCATGCTAGCTGGCGTACATTTATTGTTGCATGCCACATTGTTGAGGTGGCTGACTTCAGTGTACTTCAGTGTTGAATATTTGTTTGTTCTCTCTCTTGAAAAAGTGCTTGCCAAACTCATTTCAAGTGGAAATATTTAATTGCACACGCCTGGCCGAAACAACAACAGCAACAACAACATCGAAGGAACCAGCAGTTGGGACAGCAACAGCATCTGGTTTTAGTTTGCATAGAATTATGAAACCTCGTCTATGCTGCTGCCAGAATGAAAATATTTTTTTTCTGTGTTAATTATTTTGTAATTTTAGCGAATTTGTGCAGCATTTTAAATTTGCAACAATTTATGCAACTCGAAATATTGCAAATTTTAACATCGAATGCCACAATATAAATCTGGTACGCCACTGAATATGCCCAACCATTAAATATCTTTAAAATATTCCATTACACAGATTGCAACACAAGCAAATAACTTAAAATATTGCTACTTCTATTCACAGTTTATATTTTATATGCGTTCTTTTCATGTCACTGCACAGGAAAAAAAGATAAAAATTATTTTTCATTTTAGTTGTAAGTAATAAAATCTATATAGACTGGATAAACCATAGACATGACTTGCATTTGGTATGCTTTTCACAAATAAATAAACAAATAAGCAAGTGAATTCTGTATCAGCAGTCAAACCGAAGTATTAATTCCCTATAGAAACCTTAGCAGATTTATAATCTGGTGTAGTAGATTACTGCAAATTAAAAAATTTGTACCATAACATTTTTTTGAAACCTAAGGATTGGACCAAATTAAGCGTTTATTAATTAACATCATACGCAAACATCAACATGAACTAAATTTTTTTCATACAAAAACTTAGAATGAGGGTTAAGCTTTGTACGGTAAAATATTTTAGCCAAGGGAACAGGATATAAAACCATTGTTAAATCGGCACATTTTGCTTTAAAATTAAAAAAAATTGATTCTATCTTCAATACGAACTCTGCCCCAAAAACGATGTCAAAAAGGAAGGAGAGGAAGGAATTTTTCAATTCAAACTTCGGAAAATTTAACCATCATGATTTTACCTTTAATAATAGAGAGAGATTACTCGATTTCCGCAGGTCGGAATATAGTTGTTAGCAATACCAGATATCCACACTTCAACATTCACAAGGATACATGGAAAAAGCTTAAATAAAAATTTATACAAATCGCTTGAAATTTATGAAGCGATTTGATTAAATTTTTAGTTAAGCGCTTTAGATTTGTCAAATCGCTTTAGCTCAAAACACTAGTGTTTTCTGTAGCATGCCTGATTTGTCAGCCTTTTGCCCACTTTTCGATGTACTAATGTGACCCAGAACTCACCACGTGGAGGAAGCTGCTTTTCGATTTTAAAACAAATCGGAGCGTAGAGTAAAAGTAAGAATTTAACAATATCTCTAAGCTTCGCTGAGGTGTTCTTGTTGAGTCATACAAGCGTTAGATTCTATTTGTGATTATTAAGATTACAAGGATTGCGGCAGATAAGATGTGGTGGGCAGGACCCAGTCACCGGGATATTTCCAGCATATATTGTTGATCAGTATTAAAATTTCAGGCGTAATAGAAGGCACGATGGCTGAGACGGCTTTGTAGATTAAGAATTTTTAAGTTTTAAACCTACATAACTCCGTTTAGAGATAAAAAAAAAAAAAACTTCGAAACCGATGCTCATTAAGGTGAAGAAGACATATGGTTCGCTGAAATGATCGACCTAGTTTGGTTTCAAGGTTTCGAATAATACCTTCTTCTATATACACATTTCCATTCAGGCTCTATCGGAATGGAAATATGCTCTTCTTTAATTGTTAGTCGGAAAATCTTCATGCATCGCTTCACTTGAGAAAGAGTTTCACCCTGGCGAACATAAAAAATATAAGTTTCAAAGCGCTGTTTGAGTTTCTTAATGGAGCTGTTTCTGGACTTTTGGTTTTTCTCGTCTAGTTTTGATTTTATCAGTAAAAGAGCGGGAGAGTCATTTTATTAGACCTTAATCTATTAAAAAAAAGGGGTAGCAATCATTCCTGCTGCTCTGTGGGTTACATTATGTGTAACTTTCTCTAATAACGAAATTTGAAATCTGGTTACCGATGTACAGGAATCACTGGGATTATGGAGGATGAGCGGGTCACCTCATTTGAATGAACGAAAGAGCTCCAGCACGCATGGTATTCATGGGGCCCGAACTTGTTTGGTGGACAATATATTGTAGGACGACATATTATAGGACGACATATTGTAGGACCACATATTGTAGGACAACATATTGTAGAACGACATATTGTAGGACGACATGTTGTAGGACGACATATTATAGGACCACATTTTGTAGGACCACATATTGTAGAGCGACATATTGTAGGACGACATATTATAGAACGACATATTGTAGGACGACATATTGTAGGACGACATATTGAAGGACGAAATATTATAGAACGACATGTTGTAGGACGACATATTGTAGACCGACATATTGTAGGACGACATATTGTAGGACGACATATTATAGGACGACATATTGTAGGACGACATATTATAGAACGACAGAAAATCGAGGACAGACAAAAAAGACATGTTCTGCGTCTTCTATGGTCTGCTCACAGTGTGAGCAAAACGAATCCGTCTCGTGTTTAAACCTATACAAATAGGATTTAAAACACCCATGTCCGGTCAACAGTTGCGTCAAGTAGAAGTCGGTATGTCCATGCTTCCTATCAACCCATTTTTGTACGTCTGGGATGATTCTTCTCGTCCAGCTGCCGCTCCCAGATTGCCGCCATCTCTCCTGCCATTGGTCCATCGTTGCGCGCCTCTTTGCCACATCCGGGTTCCTTGTCTCCGCCGCAAGTAGGTCCAGGGGAATCATTCCCGCTAGAATGATCAGGTATGGAGAGATCTGTGCGTACATAGCACTCGAAACAGCTGATGCATAAGATCATAGCAGCTGTCGCGGTCATGACCGATCGACGGTTGAAGGCCATCTAAGTAGAATAGTAGGATTTAATTAGCAACCAGAAATGTAATAAAAAATTTAAATGTTTACTATTCCAGGAAAATATTTTTTTTTAGCAAATAACTAAACACCTTTTTACTAGCAAAAATCAAGCAAGTGGTAGTGACTCTTTGTATCATTCCATTTAAGTCCATTATTCAATAGCAGGAACGATAGCCAGACCGATATTTAGTGATCACCAACGATGTTGGGGGATGTCACTAGTGCAGTCCAGTAATTGAAGAATATACTTTTTCTCCAACTAGGTTTCATATGTTTCACCTTCAGTGCCATGAAATAACACTCTTATGTAGTATTGCATGTTTGTCACCTATATCCATAGCAAACCAATTTCGTTTTAAATTAAACAATAAACAATGTTGGACGGTGCTTGCGCAGTGATGAATGTGAGCTTGTGCCCCTTGTTGTTCCTTGTAAGAACCATTAAGTTTTCGTTGGTTAAGTCTTTAAACACACTTTAACTACTTGAATGTGACGTGTACAATGAATTTCTGACGTATTTATTTCGCTGATTGCTATATAAGTATGTGATTTAGAATATTAATAACAGAAAAGTATCACAATTTATGGAATTGTAATGTTTCCTAAATGGCTTTGCAAACAGCGTGCCACAATTACTATACTCCGCACACTCTACTATGTGTAGTGTATAAAAGAAAGCATAACACATAAAAATATGTTCCTATTTGCCATAATTGCCATTGTCATATATGTCTCGTTCTACAAGTTTTACTTTTTGCATTTTATTTTAATTTTTTTTTGTTTATTTTTTTTATCCCCCGTGAAATTTTGTAATGAATGCATTGACTCGGTTGCTGCTATATGGGCTCATACGATTTGGGTAGTCGCATCGAGTTCAGTTGGTCCGGATTTGTATTTTTCAGATGTAATGTTTGCCGTCGTTTCGGGCCGCCTGACTTATTGCCAAAGTTGGCAAATAGATACAGATATGTAGATATACACTGCAGTGACATAAACATGCATATTTGTGCAAGGCAGTTTTATTTTGCTTGTCTATTCGGCTTGCATAGCAGTGCATAGCAATGTATCTCAGTTTACCGATTCTAGTTATTAGTTTGCTAAGAGTCTGATGAAAAAAAAATCTGATGTTAATGAGCACAGTGACGTATTTCGACATTTTTTAATTATTTGATATGGTTTTGACTTTAATAAAGACTTCAAGGTTTAATTAAAATATAAGAAAAATTATTTGTACATTAAGAAATGAAAATCTCTTATATTAATGACAAAATTAAACATTTTTTGGCACAAGTTTGCTAATATTTTAATTATTTCTCTTTTAATTGGCATATTTTGTGGAATTAGACAAAGATTTTCCTTATATGAAAGCCATCTACCGAGTAGCTTACTGTTCATTGCACAATAAATGGTTTGATATTATTTCATTGAGGACTTTTGAGTAGCATTGAGTGATATGGAACGGTAGAAGTTTATTGAAGATTTTTTGAACCAAATAATGGTTTATGGACGGGAATAACAATGCTAAATTTAAATTGTTGGGGAGTATAGTTATTTAGGATGTTGTATGTTGGTTAAGTGTAGCAGATGTTGTGTTAGGTTTGAGGATAGGTTTTTTAGCATGGGGTAACTGCTCATGTGAAAATTCCTTTAAGTTTGATTATCGCGTTTTTTAATTTAATAAGCGAAATATTATTTTCTAGGAGCATTGCTTCAGGCGATGTTCGTGTAAGCCAGAGATAAACCTATGTGTGTGAATGTATGTTTTGTGGTGAAATAAATTAGTTAGGCGTTAATTAATGTGGTTAAGGATAAATTTCAACTGATTTTTACCGCTGGTTTTGTTGGTTTGCAGGCACCAAGTATTGAAGTCTTCAGTTATGAGATGGGAATGTTGTATATTATTGTACATATTTCTTAGGTTTTGATTGTTGAAGGGCTTAATGGAAGAAATATAAGATAATAAGGAAGTAAATTTAATTTTGGAGTTTACTCTAATCGCAGCGGAATTAAAATCGAAATTCAAATTTACTTCGTGTTGATGTATAGAGTTGTGAATTAAAAGGATCACAACTCCCTAGGAATTTGTAGAACTATTTGTGTGATAAAAGGTAAAATTAATTGGTTAACGGATATTTTAAAAAACACTCTTAAACGGCGACTCTTAAACGGCGAGTCAGCAAGACAATCTCAAAGATTGAAAAACAGTTCCGGCACAAGGGTCAAGCGGTAAACGAGGACAAGACGAAGTATTTGATGTCTTCTCGCACTCCGTATTGCGTCTTGGACGGTCAGTGACGATGAACAATTTCAACTTTAATGTTGTAGAGAACTACGTCTATCATGGATCCGAGATAACCAGTAACAACAACGTCAGCCTGGAGATTAGAAGAAGAATCAGGTTTTTTTGGGCTGAGCAAGCAAATGAGAAGTAAAGCCGTCTCTCGAAAGACGAAAATCCAGATCTATAAGACGCTGATACTTTCGGTCCTACTGTGTGGCGCAGAGGCATGGACCGTGATAGACATCATATTAAACAGCGTTGGAAGTCTTTGAAGGGAAGATTCTTCGATTTTTGGTCCTATTAGAGTCGGCGACGAGTTTAGGTTCTGTATGATCCGCGAGCTATATGAGCTATTCGATGAGGTTGACATAGTACAGCGCATAAAATTCCAGCAGTTGTACTGGGCTGGGCACTTCATTCGAATAGATGAAAAAGCTCCAGCACACATGGTTTACATGGGGGGGCTCAAACTTGATTGGTGGACGCCGAAACAGAGGACAACCGAACACGCGTTGGAATGACCAGGAATGGATTTGTCATTCAAAACAACAAGCGCCAGTGTGCAGAAGAATATTAAAGCTGATTCTGAACGACACCAAGTACTGTCTGGAAGCTTAAATGGGATGTTTTTTTTATCCAACGTTTGGCTTTTCACAGATAAAACCAATGGTTTTTTTTGGATCAGCATTGCGGTGTAGGTCGTCAGAGATACCATGGAGTATTTTCGTAAGAGGATCTTCAGCAGGTCTTTATGTTCTGTTATCAAGTCCATTGCGTATACGCATCGCTTTCCGAAGCAGTGCCCTATTTTGTGTTACCAGATCCATATGCGCAGGTATAAAAGGAGTCAGTGTTGGATAAGGAAGAATATATATATTTCATGCCCAACATGGAGCACTCTGCAGAAATATAAATATTTTGCATCACATCACATGTCATCTAATGAAAACCCAATTTCTTCATGGCGACAGGCCATGTTATCAGAAAATTTTTCTAAATATGTGTATATATAATAAGTTTATTTTATACACAGGTATATCTCTTACCATCATTATTTCTTAATTTAAGACTTTAGAACTATTTAGTGTGTAGCACTCCATATGCTCGCTTTATTCAATACCATCTTATATTCAGCCGTATGCGCTTACACTTTGTATTCTTTTAGAACTTGTTTCACTGTTTTTTTTTTCTGTTTGTTTGTTTGTTTGTAGTGGTGCACTCTGTGATTATGCAATGTGCTTTGTTAAAACCATTAAAGTGTATTTAATTTGTGCCATTAGCACTGCTAAAACAACAACAACAACAACAAAAAGCCACAAGTACAATTACAACAACTAACAACAATGCTACAAAACAAATAAACTCATTGTTAGTATGTGTGTGTGTTGTTTGTTACAATGCGTATCTATTGGTCAAACGCTTTTCCTCACACAGATACAAGCACACACACACAGGCACAGACAGGCACCTACTTAGTCTATTTGACTTCGTTCGTTCGTTCTCTTCATGTGTAACTCATTGTGTAGCACTGAATTAGTATGGAGTGTCATAAAGAAGCTACTGACAGAACTAAGTGCGCAGAAAAACAGTGACGGCGTTAAATTAAATTAACACTGAGAGAGCTATTTAGACCCATTTTATAATTGTTATCAAATGTATCATGGAAATCTTTACAGATTTTGTTGCGTTTATTTTGAAAGTCGTACATAAGTGCAGAAATTTCAGAGACTTCATTTTCGCGAACTCCATTTTCAAATTCACCGTAAAATGTTGATCGGAAGTTCTAATATTTCAAATTTTATTTTTAGAGAACAAATTCAAATAGTTTAATATCTGGAATTGTAGCAGAACACCGGCTGCGAGTGAGTTCGGTCGGCGATATATTTCTGCTTAGTGCATAGAGAAATTGCTACTTTTAATTCAACTTCGGAATAAAAAGCGTAGTGTCTATTAGCTTTTTATTTTTAGCCACATTTTAAAGGCGTTTGATGCAAAGGATTACTGCAATGGAGTTTTTATGGACGTGCAGGAAGCTTTTGACCGAGTATCTTAGCGAAAATCAAGATTATCCTTCCATCTCTTTTTTAAGTAATGATATGGTCTTACATGGAAGACCGTCATTTTCAAGTTAAAGTGCGAGAGAAGCTCTCAACTGTCCATCCACAAAGAAGTGCGCTGGGAATGTTGCTGTATTCCTTGTTCACTGTCGATCTTCCTGACCTCGATGAGGATATAATGCCACCCGAGAAATTCAGATTGGCATCTTATGCAGACGACGTCGCAATTCTCTACAAAGCCAAATGCGAACACGATGCAACAGACAGGGTACAGGTGGTATGTCCACGAGCTGGAGAATTGGACCAAGCGATGGAAAATTAAACTAAATGCAGGGAAGTGCATATATATGTGTGTTTCACACTTAAAAGACATATCTCACAATCGCTTAACGTGGGTTGAAAGGGTTATATGGTATTCGAAGATATATTTTAACCGTTACAAATATTGTTCACACTCTGTATGAAAAGTAGCTGCTTTTATTCCCCATTTCTCTTCTTACATAAGCATTGCAAAATATCTGCAACACATATGCACTAATACTATTGTTTATCGGTGAAACCGTGATCTGACTTGCTTACGGAACCAAAAAGGGTGTGGTGGGTTCTTCAATTTCAATTATTGGGTGCAGGCGTTGTTATTTTGCTCTTCTCTTTCCAACGATATTACTATGCTCTTCTAATTCACGAGTAATGCATTCGTACATATGAGGTTTGTTAATACATATAAGTTGCATTCGATATAGAATATGTATTTAACAGATTGTTGGGCGGCTTTCAGCTATCGAAGAAAATGGATAAATATCTGTTGATTGTGACTTTTGGCGGAGTATACTTTTAGCAAAAAAAAAAAAAAAAAACAATATTATATAAGTGGTACAAGCTCTTCACAGAAGACCATGCATATGTTAATTACAATGCTCACTAAGTACAGCCCAGCACATCAACAATTGATGAAAACATTGAAGCAGTGAAGAAACCTGTAATGGAGAATCGTTGAATAATTATTAGAGAAGTTGCTAAGAATTATCGGTTATCTCCTCACCTTTTTTACAAACCTCGTATTTAGCAAAAGCATCAAATTTTTTGCTTATCAGAAATTGTGTCTTAACATTTCTGGATGCCTGGTTGCTTCAAATGGATGCAATACATATAGAGCAAAAAATTCAGTATTCAGTTTGCTAATGATCGCACGTCGACGCGTCTATAGATTTGTTATTCAATGCAAGGCCAGTGAGAACTCCCGCAAGCGTTGTTGCGCATGTAACCTGATCTGGACCCAATAAACAAATAAGCTTTTGAAATTTTAATTCATTTCTAATACATCATTCCTATACATATGTATTTCAGTTAACAAATGAATTTGTTGTCGTTAGAAATAGATTTCAATAAAAAGATCTAGCAAAAGTTTTTGAATATGCATTTTATTTAAACACCTGCAACCAACAGCCCGGGTAGCTCAGTCGTAGAGCGTTGGACTTTTAATCCAAGGGTCCAGGGTTCAAGTCCCTGTCCGGGCGTGATATGTTTTATTTGATTTTTATTTTTTTTTAAATTTGTGGAAATAGGTGATAGATTAACTAAACTGCTCCATCCAAAAAGCAAAGACCAGCAGTCGAAGGCAAGGCACGTTGTAGATGAAGCATTCACCAATTTGGAGTGGATGGAAAGGACTTGATAAAAATATTCTGAATGCAAACGCGTTCTCCATAATTTTCGGATTGACAATAGTAGCGCTTCAGAAGAGGCATTGATTGTCGGCATTCAGCACAGAGGGAGCCATCAGTCGGGGAGGAGTATATCTGCTCTACCTCAAAAAATCTTGCAGAGGAAAGAACGAATAATTTATATATATTTCCTGATTTTTCAATATTTTTTTTCTACTACAGGAAAAATGACAAACTACTCATAGGTATATGTAATTATTTGTTTATTGTGAATAATATTCACTAAATATTATAAATTTTGTGAGTATGTATGTATGAATGTAAGAATGTATGAATGTATGAATGTATGAATGTATGAATGTATGAATGTATGAATGTATGAATGTATGAATGTATGAATGTATGAATGTATGAATGTATGAATGTATGAATGTATGAATGTATGAATGTATGAATGTATGAATGTATGAATGTATGAATGTATGAATGTATGAATGTATGAATGTATGAATGTATGAATGTATGAATGTATGAATGTATGAATGTATGAATGTATGAATGTATGAATGTATGAATGTATGAATGTATGAATGTATGAATGTATGAATGTATGAATGTATGAATGTATGAATGTATGAATGTATGAATGTATGAATGTATGAATGTATGAATGTATGAATGTATGAATGTATGAATGTATGAATGTATGAATGTATGAATGTATGAATGTATGAATGTATGAATGTATGAATGTATGAATGTATGAATGTATGAATGTATGAATGTATGAATGTATGAATGTATGAATGTATGAATGTATGAATGTATGAATGTATGAATGTATGAATGTATGAATGTATGAATGTATGAATGTATGAATGTATGAATGTATGAATGTATGAATGTATGAATGTATGAATGTATGAATGTATGAATGTATGAATGTATGAATGTATGAATGTATGAATGTATGAATGTATGAATGTATGAATGTATGAATGTATGAATGTATGAATGTATGAATGTATGAATGTATGAATGTATGAATGTATGAATGTATGAATGTATGAATGTATGAATGTATGAATGTATGAATGTATGAATGTATGAATGTATGAATGTATGAATGTATGAATGTATGAATGTATGAATGTATGAATGTATGAATGTATGAATGTATGAATGTATGAATGTATGAATGTATGAATGTATGAATGTATGAATGTATGAATGTATGAATGTATGAATGTATGAATGTATGAATGTATGAATGTATGAATGTATGAATGTATGAATGTATGAATGTATGAATGTATGAATGTATGAATGCATGAATGTATGAATGTATGAATGTATGAATGTATGAATGTATGAATGTATGAATGTATGAATGTATGAATGTATGAATGTATGAA
>JAWNNP010003317.1:0-35303 GCA_035044805.1 Leucophenga maculata
AATTTTTAGTCATTTTCTTTTTCATTTTTTCATAGTTATCGATTTATTACATATTTGGCGCCCATCAAGGGCCTGAATGATAAATGTCCATGCGGTGTCATTACAATTTTTAGTCATTTTCTTTTTCATTCCGATTTGGGTAAATATGTATGGAATCTGAACCTCGTTTTATGCGGTTACAAGGGCCGACTGTATTTATATTTCGGGATTAGCAAATAGTAACAAAGATTTTGAAATAAAAACGGCTTTATTGTTTTTCAAAATATTCTCCATGAAAATGTATGCACTTTTGCATTCGCACAAACCAATTTTCGAAGCACTTTTCCCCCTCCGATTGAGGCACCTCCAAAACACGGGTTGTGAATGCATCAACTGCTTCTTCGGGCGTAGAAAAACGTTCTCCACGCAGTTTATTTTTGATGTTTAGCAATAAAAAGGAATCATTGGGTGATTCGATATTTTGAGTGCTCAAAAACTCTTTTGGGTGAGTTGATGTGTGAGAGCTTGCATTGTCTTGGTGAAGGTTGATTCGTCTTCGCCGGTTGGTTTTGAGCGTTTATCCGAAGACTTAAGGCAAACGAATAGTTGTGTACAATTCAGAATTGACCGTCCTAAGTTGCTCAAGCGACACAATGGCCAAATGACCCATTTGACCGAAGATACAGGCGACCATTTGCTTCGCTGTGCTTCGTGCGCGATAAACTTTCGTTGGATTTGGCTCGTCTTGGAACACCCACACAGTAGATGGCTGTTTTTTATCCGGCTTATACGCATGAGTCCATAAAGTTTAAAAAAACTAAAAAACTCGCTTAATGATCAATCGAACTAAAAAACGAAAAAAAAATTTTAAATAGGCATAGAAAATGTAAAGGAACGAAAAAGATTAGTAGTATTGTGA
This sequence comes from Leucophenga maculata, assembly GCA_035044805.1. NCBI lineage: Eukaryota > Metazoa > Arthropoda > Insecta > Diptera > Drosophilidae > Leucophenga > Leucophenga maculata. The sequence continues at coordinate 899 of JAWNNP010003317.1, forward strand.
AAAAGGCGTGTGGGGGGTGCTTGTGCAATATTTTTCATTTATCGGGCACCACACGCTTTTTTCAGATTAATACTAATCTTTTTCGTTAATTTATATTTTCTGCCTATATTAAAAATTATTAAAGACAATGGAGCACAAATAAAGCTAGCACATTGTTTTAGTATATAAGGAATACTAGGAATATTTTCAGGACCAGGAAGACATGAAAATTTAATAGATTCAAGAGAAGTCAGCACATTAGATATCGTAATTACAGGAGATGTTATAAAGTCGTAGGATGGGATAACATAGGGATACTATGTTGTACAGTTAGGAGAAGAAGAAGTGTAGGTAGATTGAAAGAAAGAAGCAAAAAATCCGAAATCTAACAATCGGTGGATGCTTCATTACTATCAAGACGAAAGTTAACGGGATAAGCTGCATTTTTACGCTTAATATTAACAAAGTTAACAAAAGCTTTTAGCATTTTTAAAAAAGCGAGACTTTATATTTTTTAAACGACTGAGGCTAAGAGAGAACCATGGTAGCCTATTGGCTGAATTTGACACAGTTGTGTAAGGAATACATCCAAGGGCGTATCCAGGGATTGGCATGGCCCCCCGCTAATTTTTTAATAGTTCAATAAAAATGTATTTTACTACATATTAAAAAAAAAAAAATCAAAGTCGGTCCCCCCTTCGGGACAGTAAATTTGAACACATATACACTCAATAGTTATAGTGGAAATGCAAATTTCTTCAGCCGCCAGAGATGATTTAACAGATATCAGTACACCTTCCCCATTTCGATCAGAACGATCTTTCCGAAATGAAACAAAGTTGTCACAGAATGCTTCAGAATTTAAAAAATGAGGTTTAAGCTATGTTTCAGTAAAAAAAAAAACATCAGCACTCTCAGATAAACTTTTAAGGTACAGTTCTCTAATTTTGATAGTGAACAAAGAAAGAAAGTGAACTTAATTTTTTGACATTTTGGAAGAAGTACTAGGCAATTCAACAGCGTTTTGCTGTGAAGCTCGGTTGTTTTTATATACACAATCATTTACGGCAATATGTTCATGCAAAATCTTATATGCGCTAGTGGATGATTAGGGATACCTCAATCTTAAGGTTTGTCACATGACGATCTCGCATTATTAGTTCACGCAAACCATCGATGTTTTGTGGTACAACAAACGATTTTAGGCTACCTTCACGAAATTCATACCAGCGATATACAATGGTTTTTGATGGTGCTTCATCGCTGAGTTAATTGTTGTGAAAAATAATCCAACGAAAACCTTTCATTGAAATTTCCATTTTACGTCCAATTGAATTTTTTCATCACGCTGTAAACAACACAAATTGCGCTTGTCCATAAAATCGTTGTGAGTAGGTTCGTGCTTAAAAATGTCAAACTTTATTTTAGTATTGCCAGATTTTACCTTCTGACATTAGTGTTACTACTTCCCGAAATATAAATAGTGCTCCTCGTACTATTACTATGCCACTAAAGAAATATATTCTATTTAATTTGTGGCATTGTGAAACCATGCAACTTGATACAATGAAATGGGTCAGAATTGAGATTCAAATATTATCTCGTATGGCTGCAACGACCTTGCTTCGGCAATTAGTCGCCTCACAATTAAATAACTGTCATTATTTTTGACGAAACTCTATCTTCAAGTGGTCCCTCTGATACTGGATTCATACATAATATTCTAATTTTCGAAATGCGAAGGACGAAATATTCTTTGTTCACAAGCATTGTCTAAATTAATTTGCTTCTGGACAAATTTTGCTTACATCTGCTTAAAATAAAATTTTCAATTACATTTGTAAATGATGTTAATAGACTTGCAATGATTGGACTTCTTCTCGGCCAAAATCATGGCCATTTTTTTTGAAATCAAATTAAACGTAAGCGCTCATAGGCAACGAACAAACACACAGATTGAAAGAGGGATAGGGAGAGAGGAGACAAACGAATGTATTTGCAGTGTTTGCAAAGAGTTCATATTTGCAGAGCAAACAGATGCTGAAATGACAGCCAATTAAGATGACCAGAGCAAGGCTCCACAGTACGAATGCAGATATAAATGCGAATGTCGATGCACAGCACGGAGCAATTTTTGTCAAATCAGCCGCATGTCCGGCCTGTTTCTTGTGTTCTTAGCTATAGTACTCGGACCGTGTAAACAAGCTCCGGCTAAACTGACCGAGCCCGGTATTGAATCACGCTTGCGAATGCGCCTCCTGATGTTGCTTTGCCCGAGTTGAATATGAAATGTTTAAGGCACAATTGTTGCGGCTGAGGAACGGAACTCAGAGTGCAGCAGAAGCAGCAGCAGCAGATATCAACCGAATCTACGTGCGTTTGCGTTGGATTCAATTGCGAATGTCATCATTGTAAAAATTGATGCAGTGTTGTATGAATGCATTTGCTTTTCGGTCGACTCCACCCCGCCTCAGGTCAGTGTTTCTGTTTGGGCTTACGATGCGTATAAGTGTGCGTCAGTCTTTGTGTCATTAAAATGATAGATGAATACACTCACGTAGCTGCATTTGTGCTTACGATTGTCCGACACAATTAAATTGCATCCTCATGCCGCCTGTCAACAGGGCTTCCCTTAAAATGCTAGACTCATCCTCCATTGTCACTGAAGTTGAGTAAGTAAAATTGAATGCTGGCGTTTGTAGTGGTCAGTGCTATTGTCCCTCTTTAATTTGAATTAGAATCTTGCTTCTGAATATTCGGTTAAATATTCAGGAAACGTCATGATACGAATAAGGTTAGAAGTTGTACTTTCATTTCAATTGACTATCGTATATAAAAGAAAATTAAGGAGTTTATTATGGTGACTTTAATATTGAAATTAAATATTTAATGAAATTTTAGCATAATATGTATTATGTTGTTGCATTTTATGCCTATCAACCATAACCTTGTCTTGGCAGTTTATCATACGAAATTTAATTTTCCAGTGAATTTAATGCAACAACAAAATATATAGTTAGGAAGAAACGCTCTCGTATATGCTTCATCTAGCCTATAATAAAAAATTGGAAAATCCAAGGTAGAACAGCCGAAAGATGATAAGAAAGTTATTCAACAACATTATGCGGGCTCTGGATACCTGTCAACTAATAGTTTTAACTTGACTTCCCGTGACGTTCAGGCTCTGCTACATTTGACCTATTTCATCCATTACTCACAGTTAGACTAGACAAGAGGAGTCTATGTCCTCTGACTCTGATTCGGACAGAACAGTAGTTTCTTTTCAAACTGTCATTCCAGACGATGAAAATGCTCCGCGCCAAAAAAATACTTCATATAGCACTGAAAAGAAGACACTACTCTATGGAAGAATTCTATGCCGTGGAAGGGTAATGGATTAAGAGAGTACGATCCGCGAAATGCTTCTCTCTAATCCCGCCCCCTCTCAAAGAAGTATAGGCGTGTAGCGAGTAGTGTCAAGCTGAGTTTCTCTATCACCGACAATATTAATCCCGACAACCTATTGCAATTTCTCATATAAAGCTACTGAACATTCGACGAATAAGGTGAAGCCAGAGGTCGAGGGGTGAATACAGAAAAAGCAAACTGGGTTAAAGTTAATCTCAGCCACTTAATAGCAAAGGTTACAATTTACTCTAATGTCGTGGTGGAAAAGGATCTTAATTCAAGACCCGCAGCTTCATCTACTCGTGACAATTGACGAATAGATGTCGCCATATTAAACCAATTCTACTGGTATACCATTGGTAGCTGCTCCAGGGTCGGAGAGACAGAATTCAGACCTAGAGGAGCTAATGGCTTCAACTACAATGAAATTTTCTCAAGCAAACAAATAACAATTAGCCACGCAAAAAAAAAAAGATTAAAAAAAAAAATAGTCGCACCTACTACGTTAAAGTCAATTAAGAGGCTGACAAAATAATCCGAAACTGTAGCAAATCACTCATATAGAGAGCCTACTAATGGCAACTCATCGGGCAAATTAGATTCAAAGAGGGACAGGCTTGTTAGGAGATCTCTCGACTCGAAAACTAGTGATTACATTCACAGTCAGCAGATAATTCTCTGAGAAAGAATGCTATCTTTCATCCACTGAACAACTTTATTAACAGAACAGAACAGATCCAATAGTAGAAATCTTCACGTACTTTCCTCGACTTACTTTCTGGGATATGATCACGATGAACCATCGCTTGTGGTACAGTAGTCAGACATGATGTTCTCGTACTTTCGAATTAAAACGACTTCAACTCTAACAGTTTTAATAAGTTTTGTTAAGCTTTTATCATAAGAGCACAACTTCCCGATCTGCTCTGGTCCGAACAGCTAACCGCAGTGCGTCAAAAGGTCCGCAAGTTCTTTTATAGAGCTAAACGCTGTAGTCGGTGGGGTGAGTGCAGATACTCTCAAAGCGATTAAAATAAATTAATAATACAGTCCAAACATGATTCCTGCAGAAAAGTTTTGAGAAACTACTAGAAGCGCTTCCATAAATTGATAAATCTAACGATATAAGGTTTCTGAAGAGACAAGACAGTCGACAGAAGACATTAGTACATCTACTTCTGGTTCACTTTCCTGGCTCAAATGTTTCCTCGTTGACGCCACGCCATATTGATAATTGGGTTCACAACAGAAAACACTGTTATTTATCTATTGTGATTCTAGATAAGGAAAAGGTTTTATCAATCTTCCAAATCTCCTAGGAAGACGGCATCGTAAAAGTTTTGCTACAGAACTATTTGGACATTTTGATGAAGGAAGGTGATTATCTAAAGATATCTAGATAAATGGAGAGAGGAGAAACGACTTTCAAACGCAAAAAAAGGAGCAAGAAAGGCAGGAGTTTGAGGATGTTGAAATGTTATGTGACAGAAATGATGCTTGAAAGTCTTATCAACTTAACGGAGTAATTTTCTGTAATAACGAAAATGAAAATGTGTAGGAGTCTTTTTTCTAACCTATTTGGAGGTAATGAAGCTCACAATTTCGCTGATAGAGAAATGACACCGGAACCACCAGTTAATGAGCAGCAGGCTCTGATGGTTTGCCAGCTGAGTTATTCAAGACCGGTGGCGATGAGTTGGGTAGGAGTATGCAACACCATTTATGTAAGATATGGTGCGATGAAAGCATACCCAATGACTGGAATCTCAGAGTTCTTTGTCCTATCTTTTAGAAAGGACACCCCGCTGTTTGGGTCAACTAGCGTGGAATAAGTTTCCTTTCCATTGGATATAAGATTCTGTTGACGCTTCAAATACACAAAGCGTTGTCGGGGTAAGAAAGAACCTCTCCGACTCCTTTGATAACCGAGATGGTTTCAGGCGCTGTCGTGCATTTTTTTTTTTAATCTGCTGATCGATTAATATACTAAGTCAGTGCCCGTACACACACAATTTGTCGGTCTCGATCTTCCAAAAGGATGTGATGCTGCTGCGTACGCGAATGACATTGATATCATCGGCATGCATGAACAGCGAGTCAGCAAGATGTTCTCAGAGGTTGAAAAACAGTCTCGGCTCATGGATTTAGCGGCGAATGAGGACAAGACGAAGTACTTGGTACTTTACGGTCAGTGACGATAGAGAATTTCAACTTCAGTGTTGTAGAAAACTTCGTATATCTTGGATCCGAGATAACCAGGAACAACAACGTCAGCCTGGAGATCAGGCGAAGAATCACGCTTGCAAACAGATGCTTTTTTGAGCTGAGTAAGCAAATGAGAAGAAAGCCCTCTCTTGGAATTCGAAAATCAAGATCTATAAGGCGTCGATACTCCTTGTCGTACTCCTTGGTGCAGAGGCATAGATAGTGATTGGCTCAGAGTGGGCGACGAGATAAGAACCCGTATGAACAGCGAGCTGTATGAGCTTTTCGATGAGGTTGACATAGTTCAAAGCATATAATTCCAGAGGCTGCACTAGACTGGTCACCTCATTCAAACTAATAAAAGAGCTCCAGCACGCATGGTTTAGATGGGATGCACAAACTTGATAGCGGCGACGTAATTGAGGACGACCAGGCATGCATTGCAATGACCAGGTATGGAGGGATCTCTCCGTGTTTGGCATTCACAACAACTGGCGCCAGCGAGCATATTACTACAGCAGCTGGTGTGCCTTCCTGCATGTGGCCATGACCCAACGACGGTTGAAGGCCATCTAAGTAAGTATGTCACACTCTGTCAAAATCTATATATACTATTTTCTCCGTTTTCACTTTCACAAATATTATTGGGATTCCGTTTTACTAGCTGTTCCGGCATAGCATGTTATTGGCATAATTTATATATCCGAAATATGATATAAATTACGATCTATAATTTTTAATATAAGCACTTTTAACTCGCGGTTAAAATGCGAGGGAAGGAATGTGTTAAGGCAAGAGCAGTGAGAGCTTGTTAAGGAAAGTATACTGGGCTATAATTCCTGGTTTTCTTCAAAATCCAACCTAAAGGTTATGTACTACAATTCATTAAACTTGCTGCCTACCTTATGCGTAGTTCCTTTTTAACTTTTGTGCAGAGGAAATGAAAATAAGTTTATCGGAAACAATTAGTTTTGTTTTAAATTATCACATTGCACTATGTCAGTAGATATCGTATCAGATTTTATAAAAATATATTGAGCCCTTGTGAAAGTGGTCTCCGAGTGTTGTTATAAGCACGCTTGATAGTTCATTTGTCTTTAATAAACTACTACTTCTCAAGTCCTCATTAGTGCAGCTCAATGTCCACACAAAGCTCCTTTTTATTTAATTAACATTATACATATATGTATAGCTAAACATTTAAAATAGTTTTAAGAGACAAACAAAACTTAAATTTGTAAACAATTTAACAATTTAACACAACGTCATCTGAATGCTAAATTTGTCTTACAGCCTTGTAGCTTAACCTAACTATGGCCAAAGGAGCGGAGTATTTCGTTTCGTATCTCTATTCATGAATCGCTTTAAGGATATTTCCACACATTGTCACGTGACCAGACCATCTTCGCTTGGTTTTCACTTACACAATAGTTCCATAGTTTTTCTATTTGTTTGTTGTTTGTATTTGATTTTATTTTTTTGTTTTAGATACCCTGCAGAGAATATGAAAATGGGGCTTGTTGAAATATCAAATGTCCTTTTGTTTGTCCGAATATAAGTCTGTCTAAATGAAATTCATAGACTACAAGTATGTTTAATATATGTTTACTTTCGGTTTAGATTATCTATTTTGCGCGCTGTTACAGGTTTCTCATTAAATTTTAAAACTCGAAACCATTTTGAAGCAGTGGTAAAAAAAAGCATAATCATCGAACTTGTATGAAAATTTGAAAGTCATATTTGTGTGCAGGGTAAAAAACAGTTGAGCACTGCGAGTATAGCTCTTATTTGTTAGTTTTTTGGTCATTTAAACATGCGCTGCACGTACGAAACGAGTTTGAATTTAATTTCGTTTCTTGTTTCCATTTTTTAATAAACCCGAACTGCAGATGTCGCAAAAAAAAAAAGAAATGAAACAAATGCTGCAAAGTACTACAACAAGTTGGCTGATGCAGAGCATAATTATGCAAAAAAAAATAAAAATAAAAAAATGAAAAAAAAAAAAATGAAATCATAAATATGAAACTTTGCCTACGACAAGGACCATTGATGATGTTCGATATCATCAAAAAGTATATACAAATGTGTATTAAATACGAGTCCATACGAGCGAGCATGTACAGCATAAAATATTAGATGCAGTTTTTATCGATGCAAACATGCATGCAAGTTACTTTTCTTTCGCAAAATCCTTCCTTCCTTCCTTCCGTGCATTTCATTGATACTTTTTCCCTCATATTTTAGTTACTCATATTTGATTTTCAATTGAAAACCAAACTGTGTCTGTGACGGTGACTGTAGCTGGTCCTTGTCAGGACCAAGCACAGCGCACAAACATTTCGCTTAGTCTAAGTAATCGAAAATCGATACGATAAATATTTCTTTTTTCCCTGATTGCATGAGGGAAAAGGTGAGTCACAGCAGAAAAATGCATGAACTCATTGAATAATATTCCCAAATGGTAAAGCCAGAGATGTAAATGAGAGGAAGCTTTTGATCTTGATTTGCACTTCGAACTTGAATATAGTCGAGTCGAGTCGAGTCGTTGTTTTATATTTGCATTGCAGCCAGCAGCAAATGACAATTTGAACGCGTGTGACACACATCCTTTATCATATACAACTACACGTTCACGTATGTATGTAAGAGTACGTCGGTGATATTCTCGAATTCACATTGACAGTCGTTGACAAGCTTAAACCACGTTTTGGGTTGTTTATTTTTTGAGCACTTGTCAAATGCATGTTTTATGTGTAAAGCTAAATTATTTACATTTAAGGATTTTTTTTTTGTGTATTTAATAAAAAATGAGATAGTCACTGAGCAATTGTCAAACTTTTCAATTTATTTAGACGAATCAGTGTTTCTGTTGGTTTGGCTGTTACATCTATAGCTTAGTATTTTCAGCAATAAAACGGATCCAATATTTTTTATTGTATTATATATGGTGAAACCCTGTGCCCATAGGATAAATGGGTAAGGTTTGTGCAAATGTAAATAATAGGCAAAGATATGCGAAGCAGACCCCTTAAAGTATGTACATATATTATTGATCAAAATAAAAATTCAAGTCAATATAGATGTGTTCTTCATTCTGTCTGTCCGTATGAACAATGAAAACATTCAGTGTGCATAGTTAGTCTCTTCTATTGGCTCTTCAAAGAACTTATATTAAATTCACGTTCCTCTACTTTCTACACAAACTCATGGAAGAACAAATTTTTATTGTTGTTGTTAATTCAGTTAGAAACGCCAAATGTTGTGGGTTTTACGGCACTCTCTTACAAAAATAATATATTAAGGTCCACATCAGATCATCAAAAGCGATTGCCTCTGTAAATAAGATTCGTCAATATAGACAAAAGTCATATAAATAATTGTATGTGCAGCGTCAACTTTAAAATAGCCAAGCAATTTCCTTTTTGGTTCTTGAAGAACTACTATATGAGAATATTTTACCATTTAGGGATGGCATTCATTTTCTCCATTGCAAGTGAATTATTCTTCCTACCATCAAAAGATAATGCTTGTATATTGCATTGATTTCGACGCACAGAATTTCTACACTTCATTTTTCCCGGAGCAATTTTAGACTTATCCATGATTATGAAGTCACCACGATTGTCTTTAATGGAAAGGGCCTTAGCCAAATACGAAGCATATTTGAAAGCATCGTAACTTTTGTTACATATAGATTCGATCCGGCAAAAATATCTGTTCTGCAGTTGACGTGTGAAACTCGGTTTCAGATGGGATACGTCTAAATATTGAGTCTAAACTTGCAGGCGGCCATCAATATTCGGTTTAATTTCGGGTATCGTAAGTTTTCGTATGCTGTGTTCCATCATCCATCAGGTGCTTAGGAATGACTCTACAATAGCAAGTACATAATTGTTTTTATGCAACGGCATTTTCCAATGTAAAACAAATCGTTTAAATTTTGCAAAAAGTTTGAAAATATTCCATGTCAATAAAAAGGTCCTTTGGGCAATAAAATAGCGTGTATTTTAAATTGCCCTTGCAAGGATGAAATTATGTTTTAAGTACAATTGGTCCTTTGAATCAATAGAATTTTCAAAGTCTGTAATTATTTTTCCACTGAAAAAGCGCGGATCTGGAATTGATTTTAGAACTATGGGGAGGGTCAAAATTTTAAAATAAACTTGTGAAATTCCGGAGCAGTCCTAGTCGAATGCAAAAAACACGAAGTCTCTATTTATTACCGTTTCCGAGATCCTTTCGTTCATACAGACGGACGGACGGACAGGCGGTCATGGCTATATCGACTCCTCTATCACTCCTGACCATAATGAAGGTAACTTTGGGGGTCTCCGACAATTAGTTCTTCCTGTTACATACATTTGCACAAAACCAATAGGCTCTTGTACCTTCGGTACAGGGCCTAAAAATATTTCGAAATTTCGATCAAATGCAAAAAGAAACTTAATTTAAAAATATTTATAAGTGCATTTTGCATTTCGCCTTATTTAATTTTGCTATTGTTAATGTAGTGGTCAATATTGTTTCGATTATTTATTACAACTGAATTTGGAAATGAAGGCTTGGAATCAACTAGCGATTTAAGGGTAAATAGATTGATATTCGCCCATTCTCGTGCCAATTAAAGTTGCCTAACTGTGTCAAACTGTCTCCAGTTCTTAAAAATTTTATCAGAGAGGATACCCCAGAGATTCTCAATGTAGTTACCCTTGCTTCGTGTATGGACGCATTGTCCTGTTGAGAGGTCCAGTCATCGCCAAACAAATTGTCACCAAATTCTATTAACTCACGGTTCAGAAGGTCAACATACATTTATACATTCATTCTGGTTGAGATGAATGCCTCTGCAGCAGAAAGCAGCCCATATCATCACAGTTCCACAGCGAAAACATTGTTTGAAACGGGACCGCCGATGCTATATTGTTTAGCTCGATATGACGTCTTGTAAAAGTTGCCGTTGTAAATGTTTTGACTTAGGCACCATGGTGGTATGCTTAAGGAACTTGTCCACCGGATCCATATAAGCCATAATTTGTCCGCACTCATCGATTTAATCATAGTAAGTCGTTGCATCCGGGTTTTGCATCGGATATCGATGTTGGTCTTCCGATCGCTTCGTAGAGCTGTACCATATTTACTTGGATTTTTTATATATTTTAAAATGCAGTTCCTATGCATGTTGAGTCTACTAAATTGTAATATACAAAATATTTCACTCTTAAATAATTACAATAAATAAGAAAAGAATGTTTTGTGATTTAACTGTTTCAATTGCACTTATCAGCAGAAACGATTACCTAGAAGCGATTTGCACATTTTGGTACTCCGATAATATTGATGCTGCCACCAGGGCACAATTCGCATGCGTGGTTAAATAAAAATTCCGGAATAATCAAAATGGAAGCACGTTATTGTGCATAGGGTCATTAAATTCCTTGGACCACCGCTTAATAAAGCCAAGAACACCTTTAGCTTTATTAACCATGCACACATTATAATTATTATAGCTTAATTTAGGGTCCATAAGGACGCCTGAATCATTAATACAAATTTCCCTACTAAGGTAATGCACATTCAGAAAATAGGTCATGATAAAAGGTACTCTGCGATGCAATGTTATGCATTTACATTTAGAAGTATTTAAATTAAGAAAGTTTGTTAAACACCAAGTGTATAACGAATTCAAATCTGCTAGTAATAGACTATGTTGGGAAACGTCAGAATATGACAAGCATAATTTGACATCATCAGCATACATCAATGCATGAGCATGATTTATTGCTAAAAGGAGATCATTTCTGAATACAACAGAACAATGACCCAATAAAACTTCCTTGTGGAACACCCGAAGACACATCTATAGATTTCGACCAACAATTGTTAAATAATACTTTTTGAGATTTACCTAAAAGGTAGGACTGTATTCAAATTACAAAAGAATGTGAAAATCTTAAAGCTTTCAGTTTATTTATAGGGTGACTATGACATACACTGTCAAAAGTTTTGCCGAAATCTGTATAAATAACACCGGTCTGGCTGCCAGACATAAAACCTTTATTTACGATAAAAGTGAATTCTAAACGATTGGTACAAATGTATCTGCCTCAACAAATCCATTTTGCAATAGACTAACTAATGACATAACTAATCGTTGCAATTGATCAGTGATAATTTGTTCAAAGAATTTAGGTATAGCACTTAGAATAGAGTTGTTTAGATAGATTTTTTTTTATTTTATTAATAAGCGTTCGTGAAAAACCATATCGAATATTTATTCAACATACAGAAAACGCCGAAGCAAAACATATTATCTTCAACATCAGTTTTTATATTATTTGTTACTCAATGAACTCTTTGAGAAAGTAGATGTCGCGGAATAGGTCTTGTTTCCATCGAAAATACGATTTTGTCTCGTGTATTGCATAATAGGCCATGTTCATGCTTGAACATAAATTCTCGAATAGACAAGTGATGCGAAATATTCAGATATAATTAGAAACATCATGTTTCCACACACGAAACGAACATACAGTCCACTTAAGCGAAGCATATTTTGAGCAGCCATAAATCTCTGAGCTGCTGATAGATATGTGTACAAAACGAACATAAACTGCTATCTGTTGATGAAACAAAAGACCCCAGCGGATACACATCGCCATATACTGATATGGACAACGCGGCGCAGCTATAGATAGTTATAGACCCACCTAATGTTTAGCAAATAAGAAATATTATATAAGCATTTATTTTAGAAATAATCAAACAGTATCTAAAAACTACAACATTAGTGTGGCTTCAGACCAAAAAAGTCGAGCATTGACGAAATATTCACATTACGAATATAAATTGTAATTAAGTACTCTATGAACTTGCTGGCTCGTGGAATGCTTCCCACAAAAGCCAAATTGGTGGTCTGGAATGCAACTTTGAGAATTGGATAAGATCGAGTAATATTTATTTTGAAGATTTTAGTTAGTATTGGTAGGCTGCTAATTGGTTTGTAAGATGATATTTGTGTAGTGTCTTTGCTAGAGTTTGCTATTGGTATAATAAACGATATTTTCCACAATTTTTGGAAGTGTTTGTACTTTTCACTCATTTCCGCTTATAAATAAAATAATAATCATAATAAAACCAAATAAAGGAATTCACCTACTTTTCTAGTCAAAATTTCATGTTGTTGAAATTAACGGCTGGAAGTGTGGTCAATATATAATTATTTTGATTGACATAATTTTTCCAGTTGTCAATTTTGACAAACTGTCAGACTCTCTCATAAGCGACATGAATCTAGGCTTCCTGTCGAAGACCTATGTACATCCGATTCATTCCTTTTCCTATTCGACCGTCAAAGAGTGCAGTTCAGAACTTGCGCTGTATTTGCATACATTGCAATTTTAATCGCTCATCATTGACGGCATCTTCACGCCGAATTAAGAATCTCGCTCATTATTGTTTGAGAGACTTAATTATTTATATGCAAGGGACAACATTGGACCGAAATCAAAAAGGCAAACAATTATTTGAAAACGCCTTGTCCGCATGGACTAGGCGTTTAATACATAATGGGCATAAGAGTGCATTTTGTAAGCCGTATTTTATAGGGAGACGGAATGCACATACGAATTGAATGGTTTTCTTTGCTCTAAGCAGCACGCCAAACCATTCTCTTTGCTAGTATCGATTTGCTGAGGAACGAGACTTCGTCAACTATGAAATACGACATCGATCTTCAGTATCGTATCAGGCATTGCTCGGATTCCTCCATTCAGGCTAAGTCAGCCAAAAAGTAATTTTTTTTTTAGGGTCAAATCGGATTTAAATTGGTGAAAATTGTTAGAACTCTTATTTGGAAATGTGTAAACTGCATTAAAACATGTCTAAAAATGTCTTAAAACGGCTCATAAATCAAAAATCATGCCTATAAACATATTTAAAATCAAATTTACAACACAAACAAAAACATAAATTTCTAACATAAATGCCTTGCTGAGAGCATTCGCTCACAAAAAAAAAAGAGAAAAAGAAAAAAAATGTTCAAACAGTAGTCATACTACGCAACAAAATCGTGCAGTTTTTTCCCCAAAGTTGAACTTAAAAAAAACAATCTGAGAATAAATCTCATGGAATAAAATATGGTTAAATTAAACACTAAAATTTTAGTGTAAAGTTTTTTTCTCTTAATTGTTTTTTTTTTTTTACATAAGTGATGGATTAATGAATTCTAAAGAAGCGTAGTATTTTAACTTAATCACAAACAGAATTAATGTAATTGTTTCGACATAAATTTACGGAGTTCATCAATGTAAAATAATTGTGCATAAATATCGAGAAGAGAGAGAAAATGTTGTAGTGCAGTGTAAACTCTATTGTATAAAAATATTAAAATTTCGTTTGCACATTATTAAAAGCACCAACAAGAGTCCAAATCGCTCTTCGGTCAAATAATGCATAATTCTAAGAGCGTTACACGAATGTTGCTAATCGTCAGCAGCATGTTTCAGACCATGCATAACATCAACATTTATACACTTTCTACAGCTCTACTTACTAGTAAGCCGCTCTTGGAAGATCTTCCAGCGAGGGAAAGCATCTGTTATGTGAGTTTGTTTATTGTTTATTATTTATATATTTTATAGCTTTATATATATGATACCCTACCTTACTTTGCGTTTTATCGGGTATATCAAAGAAATGATTCGTGCGGTTTTTAACGACCTATTAAATACCACTTCTTTTTATTCTAAAATTAAAAAGTAAAGTCGATACAATTTCAAAGTTAATATCTGTCGCATATCGGAATGTGATGCTTTCATTATAATGTCCAAACGAATGTAATCTTTAATTTGTATTAAATATTATTTGCATGCATTGAAATTTAATGTGTCACTAAAATCAAAATGTTTATTATCAATTCTTATTATTTTATCGATTTTATTTTATCAATCATTATGAATATTATTTTATTTTTGAACTCCTCCATTATTCTTGCACATTTATTTTTTTGTATACATTAAAATATACAGGATTTACTATTTGATTTATATCGTATTACTCATTAGTATTAGAATTGAATATAGGGATTAATTGTTAATTTTAAGAATGTTGATAGCTAAGATATAGGTATAATTATTGATTATCATGTTATATTAATCAATATGAATATTATTAAAGTTTTGGAGTTGTCATTGTGCTATGTGCTAGATATGTTTAGGACCCTGGTTTCAGGCAGTATGATTTATGGCGAAGTAAGTAAGAATTTGTTTTTTTGGGATCACTAACATATTTATTTTCTTGGATTTAGTGATCAAGGCAGGGAGGGCGAAATTATGTGCTAAACATATATGCACACACCATTATATTAATGTCAAGAGCAGTCGTATCTTTTCCTTAGAGCCTTCTTTTACTTTAACATCTAACCTTTCTTCCATCCCTCTTCTCCTACTTCCCTCAGCACGTACTTATTTTTAAAATACATTGTTGTAGCGCTAGATCATAGGTTTGCACAGTTTATTCTTATAACCCACACCCAATTGCCGACGAGATAGAGCCGGAAGCAAGATACGTGCGCCGATGCTTTAGAACCAACTACCATCAGCTCTTTGATATGGCTCTGCCATAGCTACGCAAAAGTAATATGCTACATGTTCCATTGTTAACATTAAGTTTAATATTAAAAATATTTGGTAGATCTTCAATTATTCGTCTTCTTTTTTTGTTAAGTTGATCTTTTATTTCATTGTATTCCACTTTCATAATTAGGCCTTGTACCGAAGGTACAAGAGCCTATTGGTTTTGTGCAAATGTATGTAACAGGTAGAAATAATGGTCGGAGACCCCCCAAAGTTACCACCATTATGGTCAGGAGTGATAGAGGAGTCGATATAGCCATGTCCGTCTGCCCGTCCGTCTGTATGAACGAAAGTATCTCGGAAACGGTAATAGATAGAGACTTCGTATTTTTTGCATTCGACTAGGACTGCTCCGGAATTTCACAAGTTTATTTTAAAAGTCTCCTGATTATTTGAAGTGCTAAAACTACTCCGCTTGGGCTTTAAAAAAATTGAATTTGGTTCTTATCGAAAAATCATCTAAAGAAATAGTTCAATATTTAAATTTTTTGTTTGTGTTTTTTTAAACAACAAATTTTGTTCTTTTTGAAGAGTCATTTACGACAGATTTTGAAACCAGAAATAAATTCTAAGCAATTGTCCTGTTTCTTTGTAAAACAACAAAACTGTAGATGTTTGTATTGAGTACAGCATTGAGTACAGTATTGAGCACAAACGGCTTCTTTTAACAAAATGTCCTTTTAGTTCAAGCGAGTCAAGTATAAAGAGTATACAAAGAATAGTTATGGATATATTTCCTTTTCATTTTACACTATAAATTAATAATAGCAATGCAAAATTTAAAGATACCATCGGGTTGCCAATATTGTCATAGCAATCAGTCTTAAATTCGAATTTAATTAACTTTGACACAATTCGTTTCTGTTTTTGTTATGACTTGAATTAAAATAAATTAAATATTTTCAACAAAAAAAAAACCGAATTTTTGAAAATGCATTTAACATGAAATTGATTTAAGGAAATTTCCTGAAGGGATATCATATCCTATAATGAACTCAATGATTGTGAAAGCTGTGACAAGAAACTTTTCGTTTAATTATGAGTGAAGCTCATTATACAAGTAACAAATAATTGTATTGATTATTTGTGTATGCATAAATTATGCAATTGTTTTTGTTAAAATTAAACTCGATAATGAAATCTGTGCACAAAGTTCCGTTGTCAAGGGAATACAAATTTGCATTACAACAACATTTAAAAGTTGATGCTCAAGGAGAATTGAGAATTCTATAGCTAGGAATGGCGATAATTGAGTAAGTTATGCTGCTAAGATGGGAATGTTGAAGCTTTGAAGATTATTTGGAAAATAATCGATAATCAGACACACTATTTAAGCTAAGCGACAATAAGCTGGCAATAATTTTAAGTTTGTCAAGTCTGTTTGTTTGCCTTTGTCATTTGACCTTGGCGTTAGAAATACTTTTGTAGTTGCTTAATAAGTTGGTTAAACCAATTAGCTTGTTTGATATATTAATATAAATACTGAAATGTTTTAATAAGAAGGAAAAATCCTGTTCCACTGACTAATCAAGCATTAGCCTTGCCATAAGTAAATTTAAAATTTTTAATTAGTTGTCAAAACAATAAAATCTGATCATTAATACATATTTGGTCTCCTTCAAAGTAATAATACATTTTTTTTGGTCCAAGTATTTGGCAAGTCTACTTTAAGCAAAAAAAAAAAAAAGAAATTTAGAAATGGAACAAGTTCTTTTCAGAAAATTGTAAGTGCGTGGAAGTATTTTATTTTATTTTACATAAATTTTTGAATATAGAAAACAATCACCAAACACACTCACTTCCGAATTTATAGTTGTTGCATCAGGAATCAAATCACGGATATCTTTACTCTTACCATACTTTGCTCCAATGTTAAGAAAAAACAGGGCAAATCAAAACGATTGCTTTCCAGCGGAAGTGGATTCAATGAAAAAGAAGAGCAAATGTTAAACGCTGTAATTTCAAAAAATAAATCGCAATTTGCAGATAAAACCACAGAATTAGGTCAATGCACATTATCAACAAGTAAGAAAACTGGTAAAGGCCCTGTACTAGTACCGGTCGCCTAACAAACACATTAAATGTTTCCCTAGCTTATGACCAAGCAGTGCAAAAAAAAAAAGTAGGAATATAATAAGAAAAATGGTACTGACGAAAAGTATTTTGCTCCTCCCACTTCTCACTGTACGAATAAGAAAAGGGAGGACGGAAGCATCATAGGTCGTTAAAATTCAATTGTTTACAAAATCGTCATTTATTATCCGATTTTGATGAACTTTTTGGATTTCCGCTTAGAGAGACGTTATCTCTGTACTGGCATGGAGGGGCAAAATTTTGAAATAAACTTGTAAAATTCCGGCGAAGTCCTAGTCGAATGCAAAAAGCGTGAAGTCTCTATCTATTACCGTTTCCGAGATTCTTTCGTTCATACGGACGGACAGACGGACATGACTATATCGTCTGTATCACTCCTGACCATAATAGGGTAACTTAGGGGGGTCTCTGACCATCATTTCTACAAGTTACATACATTTGCACAAAACCAATTGGATCTTGTATCTTCGGTACAGGGCCTTAAAATGCAAATATAATTGACAAGCGTTGAACCGAACAGAACCAAACCGTATTGTTTACCTTTCGCTAAAAGGTCAATCGTATCGAACATCATATCCGAACTTTTAGAAAACAAAATTATTCGCTCGTCGGACTCACCGTACGCCTCTGGTGTAGTCCTTGTTGAGAAAAAGAACATCGTTTGTGTGTTGATTTTCGCCGTGTAAACAGTATAAACAGTATAAAACCGTTAAAATATCATTTCCAATGCCGAATATGGAACAGCTTTTCGAACAGCGCTCGGGAAAAACATTTTTTACACAACTTGATTTTCGTATGGGATATCATCAGATTAAATTGGATGAATCTTCAAAGAAGTTTACCGCATTCGTGACCACGAATGGTCACTTCGAATATAATCGAATGCCTTTTGCTCTCGTCAATGCACCAGCGGTATTCCAACCGATAAGCAAAATTACTGCATGAATGGATCCCGGAGAGATTCTAGCGCATTCAGACGACATAATAATTCCAAGTAAATAGTAGATGAAGGAATCATCAAGGTGTCCGTCTTGACTCTACCCATCGATAAATGTAAATTTCTCGCTCGTGAAATTACATTTCTAGGTCACATAGTCAACGAAAACGGAATTATACCCGGTGCAGACAAAGTATGTGCGATCAAAAATTTTACAACCCCTACGGAAGTTCGTCGATCTTCGGCTTAACTGGTTTTATGCGAAAGTTTGTCGAACACTATTCATTAATATCGAGACCTCTGACAAGATTATGTTGAAAATTCGAACTAAGCAAATTCATTTGGGCCGAAGTGCAAAACATTGCTTGTAAGTCACAAGTTGTATCAAATTAATTAATAAATTGTTCTCCGTACCAGTTCTTACGTTATAGGACTTTAAAGCGTATCACAAAATTCATACTCAATCGACCCATAAACAAAATTGGCAACCCGTAAAGTATATTAGCCAAACGAAAATACTATAGCTCTGAGCTCGAAGCATTAGCTGTGCTCGAATCGCTACAACGTTTCCGTGTGTATCTATTAGAAAAACCGTCTCGTAAACGGTTGTGCAGCGAAAGCTAAAGCGAAACTAATTAATGAACTCGTACCGAAAATCGCACGATGGTGGATAAAATTCATGGACTACGACTTCGAATTTATTTACCGAGAAGCTTTACTTATGGTACAAGTTGACACGTTTAGCCGTTCTCCAGACCTCCCTAAACAATTTTCAATCGAAGAAATTGTCCAAAATAATTGGTTACTATCAATGCAAGTCCAAGATACAGCCCTGGTTAAGATGATCGGATTCATCACGAATCATCAGACATCCGACCAAGCGAAACAAATCAAAAATGTATATTGCTTACACAATGACCGACTATATCGAAAATGGTATACCGACTATACTGAAAAGTTGACAACCAGTTAGAATTCGTCGTGCCGAAAATGGTACAACGGAGAGTCGTAAAACTCTACCATGATGATTGTGGACATTTTGGAGTGGAAAAGACTATCGACCGAATACTTCAGAATTCCTGGTTTCAGAAAATACCAAGATATGTGAAAAACTACTTATTAACTTTAATCGAATGTTGTTACTTCAAAGCGAAGGGTGGAAGACCCGAAGGCAACATACATTTTAGTGAAACTGAGCCAATACCGTTCCGACAACTTCATATAGAATATCTTGGTCCGTTTGTTTTACTGTTTGATAACTGTTCGAAACACAATATTCAACACATAAAGAAATACAGTTCGAATCACTCCGTCAACCGTCAGAAAATTTATCCTTCACGACTCTACCTCCAATATTGGAGAGAGGCTAATCGATTTTGCAACAGGTCGGAACATGGTAGTTAGTACCACGAGATTTCAAAACCTCAACATCCACAAGGCTACATGGCTGAATCCAGATCAAATAACACGCAACCAAATAAATCAAGTTTTGATTGACGAAAGGCACGCAACGAGCGTGTTGGACGTGCGAACGTTATGTGGTCCCAACATTAACTCGGACTACTATCTTGTCGCAGCCAAGGTACGCACTAAACTCAGCGCAATGCACGCTGCAATCAGAACAGACCGCCGCAGCCTTTTCAGACATACTATCCCGACTGCGCCGGGAAACCTCTCCGTCTTCTCAAGTTATATGTGAGCGTATTGTGTAATAAGCTGAAGCCATATACGGATTCACTGATAGGATGATATCAGTGTGGCTTCTAACACACAAAGCGTTGTCAGGTTGGGGAAAAACCTCTCCGACCCCTTTGATACCAAGAGAGGTTTCAGGCAGGGCGATGCTCTTTCGTGCGATTTTTTCAATCTCCCGATGAAATACATCCTACGCCAGTGCCCGTACATACAGAATTTGTCGGTCTCGATCTTCCAAAAGGATGTGATGCTGCTGCGTACGCACATGACATTGATATCATCGGCATGCATGAACAGCGAGTCAGTAAGATGTTCTCAGAGGTTGAAAAACAGTCTCGGCTCATGGGTTTAGCGGCGAATGAGGACAAGACGAAGTAATTGGTGTCTTCTCGCACTCCGTCATCGCGTCTTGGACGGTCAGTGACGATGGAGAATTTCAACTTCAGTGTTGTAGAAAACTTCGTCTATCTCGGAACAGAGATCACCAGCAACAACAACGTCAGCCTGGAGATCAGGCGAAGAATCACGCTTGCAAACAGATGCTTTTTTGGGCTGAGCAAGCAAATGAGAAGTAAAGCTCTCTCTCGAAAGACGAAAATGAAGATCTATAATACGCTGATACTCCCGGTCCTATTGTATGGCGCAGAGGCATGGACCGTGATTGAGTCGGATGAGACAGCGTTGGAAGTCTTCGAGAAGAAGATTCTTCGCAGGATCTTTGGTCTTATTAGAGTCGGCGACGAGTTTAGGTCCCGTATGATCCGCGAGCTGTACGAGCTATTCGATGGGGTTGACATAGTCCAGCGTATAGAATTCCAGCGGCTGCACTGGGCTGCGCACCTCATGCGAATGGATGAAAGAGTTCCAGCACGCATGGCTTACATGAGGGACCCAAACTTGATTGGTCGACGCCAACATAGAGGACGACCGGGCACTCGATGAAATGACCAGGTATGGAGAGATCTCTCCGTACTTGGCATTCAAAACGACTGGCACCAGCGCGCACAAGACTATAAAGGCTGGCGCGCCTTCCTAGACACCGCCATGACCGGTAGACGGTTGACGGCTATTTAAGTAAGTAAGTAAGAACTGCAATGGGTTGTTAACTGTCTTTTCACAGATAAGATGAACCCTGGTGCCCTAACATTCCTGATCACGACATGATCCCTAATGAAGACTGCGGAGAAATCGGGGACAATTTAAACGATAAGTCAGGAGTAGCCGAGCTGATAACTGTAACGGTCGATCCACGGATCGATGGCAGTTCACTGTTTAAAAACAATATAAATAAACTTAAACGTTAAACTGAACATTAAAACACCATCGTCTGACAAACCTTTGATTGTCTAGGTGACAGTATGATCAATTTCACAAGGTATCACTTGTATCAACTCTTTGGTTTGTGGTTCATCTTTACATTCGTTGGCAAAGTATAGTTAAGCCAAGCCGAAAAAATAAATAATTGCGATTGCTATTCATATTCACTATTTCAGAAGCAAGCTAGTCAGTGTGACGGCGCGGAAAACAATTCGGCCACAAGAAAGGAATGTTTTGTGGCGTTGGCAAGGGATTGCAAATAATAGTGAAGTATGTTTGCGTTCTCCATAACTTTGTGAATGATAGAGCTAGCCTCATTCCGCACAAAGGTAACAACTAGTTGTTGAGGACTTTGCCTGGTCTGCTACAAGCAACTAACGAAGGCGATATCATAACCATTTTTCGACATTGATATTTGCTGCAATTAACAATTTGACGAGTTGCTCATGGTTATGTGCCTCCCTAAGCACAGCTCTCTGTTTGATGATTCTACAAGGTTCTTCCCGGTAAGGTGTGTCATCCGGACGTGTTCATCAACACAAGTTTTTCTTCTTTATTTTTGCGGTCTAGTTTAATGTTGAAAAGGTTGCATGAAATTCTGTCACACTGTTGCCAAAACGGAAATCATTATTTTTATTATTTTATTAATTTCTCTTTTTCTGTAATTGATGTTGGTTGCATTTATTTCTCATGAGTTTTATTTATTTATTTCTCATTTGTTTTAGTTTGGAAAGTAATTGACCGATTGTTATGAAATTTAAAGAGTGTGCGACTATCGATTAGTAGAAGGTTTCTAGTTTACATAATCTAAAACCAGAAATAACGCAGCAAAAGATTGTGATCGACTTCGTGGTAGCCTGTATTCCTTGAACTTTAATTTGAATTGGGTACAATTTCCTATCTGTATCCGGTGAGCGTTGATGCAACCAATTTGGATATTCTAAAAAAATTAACAGTAACTAAAAAATTTTACATTATAAAAACTCAGATATGTGAGAAGGGGTTGGTACGTTCATTGAAAACTAATTATCTGAAAAGTGAATAGGAGAGTATAAATATTTAAAGTTGAAGCAGCTTCTTTGAAATAATTCCTATTCCTTATGAAAACTGGTTTATATTAACTTAGCCAAATAGAATTGGTTTCCCATGCATTATTGCACGAATATAAAATATTCCTATTGACTGTCGGGTAGCACAAGTTTTTGTTATGAAAAAGCTCAGCTGCTATACTGGTTAGAGCCGGATTGAAGCCTAACTAACACCGTCTGATATTTCATTACCTTTAATACCATTATGACCAGGAGCATAACAAATCGTGAGCTTACGTCCTTTCGAGAGTTATTGAAGGATATCAAAGCATTGTTGTACCAGACTGTAGGAGAGTTGTCAGGTGTTAAGTGATTTGCCGCTTGACTGTCAGAGAATATATTGGTCCCTTTTGGACATCTGTCCATTCAGTATAGGGCGCAGACCTCGATAGCAAGAATCTTAGATTGAAGAAAGATGGACCAAGTACTTATTGAAAGAAATCATTGAATTGGGTCCGAAGATACCTACAAATGATGCCTTTTCGGTAAGGGAACGTTCAGCAAACAATTTCGTAATAGTTTAGTAATAGATGGTTCAATGCAGTTCCATGCTTATACAATCTGGTAAGTGAAATGTGTTGGGAATGTGTTTTAAGATACTGATGAGACCAAATTGTCGAGTATAAGCTAGTCTGGAAGATCAGCGTAACAGTTGAAAAACAAGTAAGAAAATACAGTCAGGCGTAACCGACTGTAAGAGGCCCTGTACCAGTTCAGGTCGCTTAACAAACACATTAAATGTTTCCCGAACTTATGACCAAACACATGACCACTTCTCACTGCGCGAATATGAATGAAAAGAAAAGGGGGGTCGTTCAAATTCAATTGCTTATAAAATCGTCATTTATTATCCGATTTTGGTGAACTTTTTGAATTTTTGCAAAGAGGGACGTTATCTCTATACTGGCATACTTAATTTTTTTTTTTTTGAACCGAAGTAGTTTGTAGCCTTGGGGGTGATTTTATTGGGGAGGGAGGGAGGTGCAAATTTTTTAAATAAACTTGTAAAATTCCGGAGAAGTCCTAGTCGAATGCAAAAAAACACGAAGTCTCTATCTAGTACCGTTTCCGAGATCCTTTCGTTCATACAGACGGACGGACGGACAGACGGACATGGCTATATCGACTCCTCTATCACTCCTGACCATAATGGGGGTAACTTTGGGGGGTCTCCGACAATTAGTTCTTCCTGTTACATACATTTGCACAAAACCAATAGGCTCTTGTACCTTCGGTACAGGGCCTAAAAATGTTAAACCACACAAGTAGCGTACATTTATGTTTGTTGTTACACGCAGAAGCAGCGGGAACAAAATATGTTTAAACAGATCGAGATAGACCGCCATAGTAGCAGCCGTACCATCGCTGAATATCAGTCATATGATCGTTCAAGGGTATTGATATTTGAGTGCAAGACGAATTGACACCAAAAAAACCTCATGAATCTAATTTCCATCTGCGAATCACTGCTGAATCGCAACTAAATCGACCCGTTTCTGAAGCGAATGGTGACTGGCGATGAAAAGTGAATCACTTTTGATAACGTGAAGAGCAAACGTACGTGGGTGAAGGGTGGCGATGCGGCTTAAACGGAGCCCGGATTGACGGTCAGGAAGGTTTTGCTGTGTGTTTGGTGGAATTGGAAGGGAATCATCTACTATGAGCTGCTCCCCTATGTCCAAACGCTCAATTCGGTCCTTTACTGTGAACAACTGGACCGTTTGAAGGCAACAATCGCCCAGAAGCGGCACTCTTTGGCCAATAGGAGGGGACTTGTGCACCATCAGGACAACGCCAGACTACACACTTCGATTGTGACGCGCCCGGAGCTCCGGGAGTTCGGGCGCGTCACATGCATCCACCTTATAGGCCGGACCTAGCACCATCGGATTACCATCTCTTCCTGTCAATGTCGAACGATTTAGCTGGCGAGAAATTGGCCTCAAAAGAGGCTTGCGATTATCGACTGTCTCACTTTTTTGCCAATAGGGAAGCAAGCTTCTATGAGCGGGGCACAATGAAGTTAGAATCACGTTGGCAACAAATCATTGATCAAGTCGGCGCCTATTTGAACTAAATCCGATGATTGTATGAAATTTTATAAAGATTTGAAACAAAGGCGAAATTGCGAACGACATTTTGTTCCGACCTAATATAGAACCTCCTCCTTTTTGAAGTCGGTGAAAAGAGTTCACACATATATATTCTTTATGGGGTCTCCGGTGTTCTTTTATAGTACGTTCATACGTTGATTGTGCGTACAAACGCTTGTCATGAAATTTTGTTCCTCATGAAAACATTTTGTGAATATATTTTTCTATTTGATGTATTTCTTCCGTCATTTCCACCTTAAAGATGTGATGTTGTATGGCAAATATAAATGGTTTGCGTTAAATTTCAATTTGAGCTGACTTTGTTTTGTTTTCAGTTTCCAAGAACGGAAACAACACAACTAAAGTAAATTGAAGCTTTGATGCTACTGATATACATATGTTGCCACCTCGTAAAACAGTGGCAACTTTAAGTCCATTTCATGAAATTGTAAATAAACAGCAACGTATAAACAGAAATTTTTCATATTCACGAAATGTGTCGCATAGAACTAATAGTAAGTTAATTTCAATACTATTCGCACTCTGTGT
Organism: Leucophenga maculata; assembly: GCA_035044805.1. NCBI lineage: Eukaryota > Metazoa > Arthropoda > Insecta > Diptera > Drosophilidae > Leucophenga > Leucophenga maculata. The sequence goes on from JAWNNP010003317.1 coordinate 25,896, forward strand.
GAATAGTATAAAAAATATCCAGAGGCATTAAAGTATTTAGAATATATATTTTTTTTATTTCGTTCGCAGTTCATAATGTGAGAAAATCCCTTGGCCATGTGTGTTAGATTACAAACTGATTCAACTGATTGATTGATATTTGTATTGCAGATATAAATTTTATTGTAAACAGTAAAAGAACTAAAAAAAAGTTTAAATTAACATTAAAACAAAGCGCTGCGAATATATAAAACGAAATGTTTATTGTACGCAGTCACAAAATTTAGCAATTTCAAAGCACTAAACTCACAGTAAAAATTGTTGAAAATAGCTTGTAAAATGCGATATATTATTTCCGAACAATCAATCTTTGGCAAATACTCGTGATGTTGTATTAACATTTGATAAATCCGTTATAATGGCGAATCGAAAAGTAGTAAGGAGGCGCCAAGCAAAGGACATCAGCAAGGAGCATACTTTCGGTTACAGACAATGAGAAGACCTGCAGCAACAACATCTACAGCGACAACAGTGACATTTGTCCTCACTGGCACTTCCGTTTCCTGCATTGGGATCTAGTCATAAAACAACAACTGCGACACTTTCAGCTTTTACGGCATCATAAATCGTAACAAAAGTGTCGTTTAGCAACTCAAATCGAAAATGTTCTAGGACACACTCTGTCGATTGGGAAGCTGGGAGTGCGGATAGGTTGGTCGACAGCTAAAACAGCGGGCAAGATCTAAACCCAAACTTGTAGTGAAGGTCAGAAGCCCATCTATCGCGAATGAAATAAAATGGAATATGCTTTTTCAAATCACACTCAGACTTCGAATTGAATCCATAAACGAAAGTCACAATTCCAACAATAAAAAGGAAAGAAATCATTTTTTTGACTGGTTGATATGACATTTCGCTGATTTCATCGGTCCACCTTACGTCTCTCGTTGGCCACGAAGTATGTGAAATGTTTTGCCGCGCTTGTTCGTCGACTGACTACTGCAATTGTTACGGCGTAATTTACAGTGTCATGCATTCGATGTGAAAAGTAATTAAATAAAAGGCAAGGCCAAGGCGAGACGAGGTTAAGTGAAACCAATGGTTTCAACTGAATGCAACGGAGAAGTTCGGAAACCAATTGAATGGGAGTATGACCGAGCAATAAAGACCAGACCGAAACTAACCTGAGTTTGGCTTTGTGATGGCAATCTCGGTTGCATCGTTTTTTCGGGTTGCAGTTAATTACATTTGATACGTGACAAGAATCGAGCAGAGCCAAAATAAAATAAATTGAACCAAAAAAAAAAAAGAAAAGAACAAAAATAATACATTTTAATTTCGGTAGAACCGAAGCTTTTGTACTCTTCACATGAATTTTCAATTATGTATTTGGAAGCTGTAGAGATGAAAGATGATTTCTAAATTCCAAGAACCGAACTAAGGTAGTCAGTTTTGGTTGTTGTGGTTAGAGTTAGGTGGCGCATGCCCATCCATAAAAAGCCACCTTTTATACGGTATTTTAAATAAAAAGTCAAAGGTGGGCGATTTAAAAAGAAATTTTAAACAACTGCGACAAAAACAAGTGTAGTTGCCAATGGATATTTCAAAATTATGTGCAACAACTATCAGACGAATGTCGGACAACTAGAGACTAAAAGCGACTCGTCTCGTCGAAAAAAATAGCCTGTTTAAGTCTTCATAAGAAAGGTGACAGGGTATTTCGAAGTCATGAAATCATGAATGGAGCATTTTTACTTGTAATATTGCGATGTTTGTTTTTATTAAATATGTAGCAATATTTCATTAGGTACTTTTATTTTTTTCATTGCAAATATACTTATAAATCAAATATGTTATGATTTATAATTGAGACATTAAAAAGCTATAAGTCTTAATCAGATTTAATTTCTATGTTCTCTGGCTTAGTCCCGTGGCTTAGTAAGCTTAAGCGTTGTGCTGCAACTGCATTGACAACTAATAGGCGAGCCCATACGTTAGCATGATTAGATATTCTTGTATGATAAGATAACAAATGCTAGAAATGTGGTCATTCGGTTGGTTCTCTTCTTTAAGATGTATCTTAAGTGAAAAGCGTTAGCCGCAAGTTTGTGTCTCCAAAAAGTCGTAAGAACTCAATGAAAAAATTAAAGAAAATTAAAAAATGTCTTATTATGGAATATCCAAATTTGAATGATCGTTGGAATCCTAATGTCATGCGCAGCAGTTATTATCAATTGTTAAAAGCTGCGAAGAGGGTTTAAATATGAAATATAAATCCCCTACTGTTTGGTTACAACATGGAAATTGCATGAATTGCTGTTTTTGTAACACGAATCTTGAACGGAAGACAGGAAGAAGACAAAAGCAATTCGTTATCCTGAAGCTTCAATAGTTTACCCAGTATTAAAAAATATAAGCATTGATAATGTTGAAGCAAATGAAGATATTTATTTGAATGTGTGATGGGCCTCAGATACGTAAATTTTAATACATGACGGAAAACTTGTACAAACAATGGAGCCTAAAGAAAAAGCAGCCTGCTCAAAGTTTAAAGAAGTTTGCTTGGAACTCTTGGAACAGATATAGAGAAATTGTGGCAAAAATGGTTCAGAATTTCAAAGAATTGGGATGTTTGATAAGTTATAAAGTTCACTTTTTGGATTCACATCTTGATGAATTTTTTTGAAAATCTTGGTGATATCAGCGAGGGACAAGGCAAGATATTTCACCAAGATATAGAGAATATGGACAACGGTACCAAGGAAAGTGGAGTACGAATATGTCAGCGGACTACTGTTGGACGCTAAAAAGAGATGAACCAGAGACTGAAACTTAGAAACATAGAAGAGAAAAGGAGCTCCTCTATGAAGATCATTTGAATCCAATAGGGTACGGTATTCAAGTCACCAAAAACTCTATTCTTGTTTTTGTCCGCCATATTGGATCCGACATTTTGAATTTTTTTAAACTAACATCATGTTCGTAAATAGCGACCCCGAAACCCCCGAGTAACAAGTTTTAAGGAAATTCGAACTATTTTTTTTATATAAAATGCACAATTTTAATTTTATTTATCCAATTTTAATGTTACTAAAGTCACTGAATCCAAATCAACATTCAGATGAAGAGAAAATTCAGTTTTAGATATAGAAATTAAGTAAGAGCTCATATAAATCAATTTCTTAAACTTGAACCCCCACCATGCCTGTAAAAAGAGAACACGAACTAACTTTGAGTTCGGACTACCAAATTGTTTTTAGATATATATTAAGGAAGAGAACGTACCACATGGCAGTCCTACCATTCGAATTTTTTTTTGTTTGTATGCCGTTGAATAGCGGAATTTCAAGCCTACCAGGGTGTGCTGAGGATGTTGCGCAAAGCTTTTTTTTGAAAACTTTGGGGACACATCCTCAGAGTTTTTATCTCATTAAATCTAAATTGGAACTAACATTTCTAAATAACTAGCTTGTTGGTGAGAGATAATTAAGGGTTTATATTTAAAAGCCAATAAAGTTGCTGATATTTCAGATCCAGCGAAGCTTTGTTTGCAGTATAATAATCAGCTATAGCTATGTTCATATGTGGCATATGTATATTGAATATATACAAGCGAGTTAATTTGGTACAGTTAAGGTGTAATTTTTATTGTTATTAGCTAATATGGCTAGCTCGTTAATTTAATTTGACAATATTGCACAATTTTATAAAACCTATATGTGTAAGCTGAGCCTGAACCTCTACACTGAAAAGGTCGTTGCATGAACTGTTTTTATTCTTAACACTTCTTGAAATTTTATAATTCCTGCTGGTGTTGAATGCCGCATATTCTCGCTCTGTTGATGACTATTACAAGGAAGTATGTCTTCTTCATCAGCATCAAGATTGAAAGATTCCTCCAGATGCTAAGCAAAAAGTGAAAATTTTTCAGTATCATAATTCATCATCTCGGGTCCTTAAAGAAGGACAGAGCTTAATTTGCTGTTTTATGTTTTGAATTCAAATCAACTCCATTTTGTACCTTAAGTGTGTCTGCTTTTTTCTGTTGACCAGTATGTACGATTACTAATATGTTAAACAGTACTTACTGTCCATTTCTAACGCCGCCTACCCTTTGAAGCGAGGATTTGTTGTGAAATTGAGTTTCATATATCAGATAAATAAATATTTGCCAATGTCTAAAATTGATTGCGGTTTATGTTTATGCTTTTGCAGCCCATTTGACTTTCAGGGAATAATTTTAAAATATTTGTAATATTTTTTAAATATTTTTTGAGCATTTCAAAAATTTGTAAAATCAGGTGTGGTTTATTTTGTGGCTTCAAGAATATATGTATAAACATATCACTCATAAAGCTAAAGTTTTCATGAATTTATTTTTTAGTGTACTTTTTAGTCTTGTAAGATTTTGTAGTATTATCCTGTATTATTGGCCATAATTTGAACAATGTTGGTATTTAAGTGCTTTTGAGTTTGCAGTTTTTCCACATAAATACGGTTTTCAGCATAAAAACAGGACGTCGATAGCAAAAATGTGGAATTGGCTGCAATTGAAAATTGGTTGTGTTGTGGGGCATGTAAGACCATATTGTTCGAAGTTTGAACTTCAAACCACAAAATCTTCAAGTACACGTAAAAAAGTGAAAATAGTTCGTCCAGAGTCCTCTTCGAAAAATGGTCTTGTGTTGTCTCCAAATTTTCTTTGATTAGTTGCAGCAGAACGACGGTCTAGGATTTTTTAAGTTTGAGAAAATGTATCAAAAAGGCAGAAGAGATAGTATTATCTATAATTTGTTACTAAAATACAAATTCAGGCCTTTTCCAATATTCAGCTATTTTAGAGATTCGGTAGACTTTAAAGAATCTAATGCTACCACCTTCGTTAGATAAAAAATAGTAAAAACTTATTATTCAGAAATATTTATATTTTATAATAAATAATGAGAAACGAAGTGAGAAACCATTTCAAGTTGACATGATATTTAAAAATCCTGGTTAAGACGCATACAGCTCAAAATGAGGAAGAATTAACACTCGCGTTTTCTTATTAAACTGGAATTCGAGATAATCGAGCATAGCTCGCCTTGACAGTTGAACCAAATTGTGTAACCGTGAATCATGTCTACTTTGATAACAACTTTAGAGATAGCTTGAGCCGTAGCAGCAATGGGGGCAAAAAAGGACCACAATCTTGCGGTATAAATTATTGCGTAAGCAATAGCACAAATTATTCTTTTTGGTCGAGCAGATGGGGTTTTCCTTTTTTGCGGTTTAAAATTGACCCAACAAAAACTATAACGGTTTCTGGAATGTTATTTCATCCACAATCAAGGGGATAAATTACTGACCTGATATCAGCGAGAAAAATTTCAGCGTTGGCTCCCACTAAGCGATGTCGCAGGTCTCGTTGGTATTCCTTGAGTCATACCAATTCTGACTTAAATTTTGGAAAGCATATTACTTCCACTCGTGACAATGATGTCGTCCTTTTAAGCAAGGATTTATGAATTTGGACAAAGCCTTCGAATGATGCGCACAATACCGCCGATACAGAAATGACACCTGATCCACCTGAGTTATTCAATCTACACTAAGTACCCCGACAAGGATTAATCGTCTTTCCCACACACAAATCGTTGCCAGGAAAGCGTTGTAGAAAATAAGCTCTCCAAACCCTTTGATAACAAGAGCGGTAGGTTCATGCGCTATCGTGAGTGTTCGCAGCAGCAATAAAATAGGAGATGCAGCAGTCGCATACAACTCAACTTATTCTGTGCCTTTATTAATCAGTTATCATAATTATCTGCTGCCTGCAACAGTCAAAGCAGAGCAGGCTCAATTCTTGTAAATTTATCATCACATCGTCACTTCGCCCGCATCACGCAAATAAAACGGTTGCCAATCGGACAACGAAATATACATAACAAAGTCGTTGGTTAATTTTTGTTCATAGATCGTTCACCTTGACCTCTAATAAAGGTGACTGCAGATTTTGAGTTTGCTGACAGGCTTAGTTTTTCTAATTTCGCCTCAAAACATTTGGTGACCCCGACGTGATCGCGGGGAGGTCACGGGAATTATCAATCGGATAATTCCAATTTGCGGTATTATAACGTGTATCGGTCAAACAGTGCATTTTCTTGATACAATCGCTATCGGTGCATCGGTTTTTAATACAATCCTATCAAGCATACAAATATAATTTCGTGAACATTTAAACAATATTCGCGTCATAATTGCAAAAAACAATTCAATTTGACATAAAGAGTTTGTTCGGTGTAAAACTGTTGCAAAGCAAATTAAGCCAACAGTTAAAATCTATATGCATATGTTCATACATAAAAACCGTTTAGTTTCTTTCGCCGCGTCGCTGCCTCGCTAACAGTGTTGTTGTTGCCTAATCGAGCTGTTCGTTTTGCATTGAACCGTTGTCACTGCGTTTGTGCATATTGTTACAATTTTTTTGGCGGCCGAGCGGTTATTCCAACAAATGTAGGGTTTATTTTATTTTTATGTTTTTTTTTTATTTTGTTTATCAAGAAAAAAAAGAATGAAATCAATTATAATTTTAGGAATAATTTTGGCGATTCACCCGTGTGGCGCGTATACGCATTCGTGGCGGCGTTTGTTGGTGCACTTGTCGCTGCCCGGTTGCTGTCCAAAGTTGCTGTTGCGGCGGCGTATTTGATGCTGCGTTGCGGCTACTCCTCCGAGTTGTTGCGGCGGTTGCGAAGTATGTCCTCGTATCTGTCGTTTCTGACTGCCCGTTTTCGCTCCCTTGTTGCATTTCCAAAAATGGCATTTTCATCCAATATCTGCGAAAACAACGTTTTTCTTCCAATGCTTGCTACTGTTTTTTCACAACAATAACAAACCCTTTCAACGGGACGCCCTCTTGCGCTCTCTTTGGAACACGTTCCCGCCTTTTCTTATTCCCGAAGCGCTCCAGAGTGCCTCTCTTTCTATCCCGCGCGCTTCGTTGGCTGTACAGTGATGTACCGGTTGCACAGAGTACAGCCGCAACACCGCTGGACTGGGCAGCACTGTCCCGATTAGGACCTCAGTGCACGATCGCACTGAGAAATTAAGCTGTCCGTGCACGCCTGATCGTAACAATATTATTAGAACATTTGATACATAACTGCAGCGTAGTTGTTGTTGGTATTATAACATATTTTGTTTTCGGTTTTAAAGACAGGAGCGGTTCAAACAAAAAATATGTCAAAAGTTAAAAGTCCGGCTTCTGCCGGGGAAATTGTAACTAATCAAACGAAACATTCGGTTTATCGTCGTCGCGCAATTCTACTCGTCTGCCGGAGCTGCAGATTCGAAAATTCAATGGGTCATACTATGACTGGCCTGACTTCATTTCAATGTTCAACAGCGTGATAGACAGAAGCGCCGAATTGAACAAAATAGAAAAGCTGCACTATTTGTTCTCATGCCTGGAAGGATCAGCGTTGGACACTATACGCTCACTTGAGCCAGATGAGAAAAACTATGATAAAGTTTTAGAACTTTTAAAGAATCGTTTTGATAACAAATTATTTAATTTCCAGACTCACATAAAGGCAATTTTTGGACTAAAGGGTGTTGAGAAAGGCTCTACTGGCAGTCTACGTAATTTAAGCGATCAGCTTAATTGTCATCTGCTCGCACTGAAAACTTTGAGTACAACAGAGCAATTATTTGATGGATTTCTAATACATCTCGTATCGAGCAAGTTGGAAGGAAGGTTGGAGCAAGGAAGAAAGTTTGACTGCGGAGCTACCGTCCTGGGAAAAAATGGCTTTATTCATAGAAAAGACGTGCCGCATGTTGGAAAACTTGGAACATGCTTCGGTAATGCACACACCGAGCCAACAGGTGGGCAAAAATATATCTGAAACAACTCGTAACGTTTTTGTAGCATCAGCTAGACCGTCATCACAGAACAATTGTGATTTTTGCAAAATAAATGATCATAATATTTATAACTGTTTGAAATTTATAAATCTATCACCCATCTTGCGACACAAGGAAGTTAAAAAATTGCATTTGTGTTTTAACTGTTTGCGCAAAGGCCACTCGGTTAAAAATTGTGAATCTGGAAAATGTCGTCACTGCCAAGCAAGACACCATCTCATCATTACATTATGGTTCGTCATATGTTGCTGAAACTCCCGCAGCACCTGAGCGGGCAGCTATTCCCATTCAACCCTCCACTTCACAAGCAGCATTAGTATCAAGTTTAGCTTTATCTCCACCTTTAGTTCAAAATTTATCTGCCAATAATGTGCTTCTTGCCACAGCTATCATATTTGTTAAAAATCGGACAGGTTCACTGATTCCTTGTCGAGCAATACTTGATTCAGCCTCGCAATTAAACTTCATTACATCTCGTTTGGCTAATCAGCTACAACTAAAGTCGACACCAACTACAATGTCCATATCTGGTATAGGTTCGGCAAATTTTGCTGCTAACAAATCATTGAACCTAGCAATTCAATCAAAAGATGCAAGCTATTTCACATCATTGTCTGCAGTTGTTGCTCAAATCATAACGGACTATCAACCCAATTTAATTTAATTGGCGCTAAAATATTTTTCGATTTGCTCTGCGCAGCCCAAATACGTTTGGCTGATAATTTGCCTATTTTACAAAAGACCAGGCTGGGATGGATTGTTTCAGGAGGCGTGACATATTCGTTAACAAACCGCACGTCATTAGCAACTTTCAGTAAAGGCTTGCAGCAGCAAGATAGCGATATTTCATTAAATGAATTGGTCAAACGTTTCTGGGAAATGGACACTAGTACCAGCATGGAAGGAGCTATGTCACAAGAGGATGGTGATTGTGAGCAGCATTTTAAAAGCACTTATACTCGACTTGCCTCGGGTGAATATTCGGTTCGCCTTCCGCCCAAAATGAGTTTCGATGTTCTTGGCGACTCATACGATCGAGCTTTTAGACGTCTCAAAGGCTTAGAAAAAAAGTTGGAGAAAAATCAAGATTTGAAAGCGCAATACATTTCATTTATTAGAGAGTATTTGGCATTGGGCCATATGACCCTAACATCGCTTCGAAAAGACATTCCCACATTTTACCTTCCACACCACTGCGTTATAAAAAATGACAGTACAACTACAAAGCTACGCGTCGTATTTGACGGTTCTGCAAAAACCTCATCTGGATATTCGCTAAATGATCTTTTGTTAAAAGACCCCACTATACAGCCTAAGCTGTTCATTACTCTTCTAGGATTCAGATTTTTCAAAGTAGCCATAAGCGGAGATGTATGTAAGATGTATCGATGTGTAAAAGTATCTCATCCAGATGAGTTCATGCAGTGCATTCTATGGCGTGAAAATCCAAATGAGGATGTTCGCATATATAAATTGGATACGGCAACCTATGGCACCAAGCCTGGCTGCATTTCTGGCAATTCG
>JAWNNP010003319.1:0-16559 GCA_035044805.1 Leucophenga maculata
TGTCGAGGAATCGTTGCTTCTTCCTAGATTGAGTACTGCGAGCAGCAAACTTAGCCCAACTTCCTAATTGTAGGCACAAATAGGAGCAACAACTTTGTATTTTAATTTAATTTATTAAATATAATAATGTATAATATATATATATATATAAAAAAAATGTGGTGAAACGGATTAAAGCACGCGGAGCGTCTTTGTCTTCATCTAGTGGCTGACGTTAACAGACTGAACTTAGCGAACTTTAAACAGTTGCCGCTAACTGTTTAAAGTTCCGCTAAAAAGAATAAATTCCAAAATACGGTAAACTCTATGCATAGAGTTAACCGTACCAAAAGCTCGTATGTATTCCATTTGAATGCAGTTACTAGCGGCACCGCACTACTCCCTCTCGCTAACGATGATGCGCTTGCTACTTGCGATCAATGACGTCATATTTTCTTTAGCACTACCCATACAGGGGAAAACTTGGCCTTACGATTCTTTGATCTAGCATTTCTGCGATTTTTTTACGTACTTCTTTTTTGTGTATATACTGGTATTTCTATGATTTCGTATATATTGGTATATCGTCGGTTGTTATTATATTGTGTTTGATCTCATGGGTGAAATTAAAGTCATTATTTTTATTGTAAAAACTAAATGAAATTTTCTTACATAATGTCAATATGTAGTTCCTTTTTTCTTCACTATTCAGATGGTCAATACGTAGAATCTTTGAAAAGTCAATGCTTTAAGTATTTTTCGTACCTTGATCAATTTGTTCGATAGTATTTATTTCTATATGATCTTTCGGGTCATATGGATCTATCATGAGTGGGTGTTCGAGGTAGAAAATTTGCTCTTCTTCGGAAGTATTGGTTATTTCCATGTTATCTATTCCATTGCATGCTGTATACAATCCCCTTTGATATTTTTAAGTCGTCCGTGACTTTTACAGTTTCACTAATGAAGTAACTGTTCTTTATATTGGTTGGAACAGAAATTTTCAATGTCTATATAAATTTCATTCAACTTTGATACATTTTAACATTCAAGCGTATACCAAAGGAGAATATCGGTGCAAGTATCGTATTAGTGAAATATCGAAAATGTCGATATTTTTCTACCTATATTTTTTCTCAAAAAAATTTGTGTTTTCATGAAACAGAAAAAGAAAAAAATACGAAAATAAATGTAACTCACTGAGCAAGACCATTCGGCTACGTAAATAAACCTTTTTATGTGTTTAGTGAGTTATTTTTTCTGTCAGACAATAATTATTTTAAAAACACCCAAAGTGGAGTGAGTTATTTTCGATCTCTAGTTAGGGATTTAAAAATTATTACTGTTTTGCCTTTCAGGGGTTTCGGCAAAGTTTATGTTTTGTTCGGTCTGACAAATATTTAGGGCCACTCTCAAAGATGTCGGGTTTCTTGATCTCAGTATCGCTCCTAATGGATTTCGAATATTATGTAGAAAGCTATGTAAACATACCTCAGAATAAAGCTCTTTCCTTAATTTTATTGTTGATGTCAATATTATTTAAGATTGCAGCTCTTATTTTTGATATATCGTCAAAAAATTGTCGAATTAACCTGTTGCCCTCTTGTCAGAGTAATTGTCTGTTAGTGTTGCACTGCAACAATTTTCGTGAACCTTTATCGAAATTCATGTATTTGCATATATCGGGTCCGCCAAATTATTTTTTTTTAAATGCTATAAAATGAAAACTATAAGACATTTTTTTAAACTGTTCTTTTACTTGAAAGCTCAATCTTTCCGGTTAACAGTGGAATATTATTTCATTCATATGGCTGCAACGGCTAGCCATGCAGTACCCAATACGGTCGGTCCAATTTTTGAGTACATTTTCGACTGTATGCAGCCCTATCTCGGCTATGGTATCGCGGATGTTGTTCTTCAAAGCTTCAATTGTCTCTGGTTTGTTGGCGTAACACTTTTCTTTGACGGCTCCAAGCAAATAATAGTCCAACGGTGTCAAATCGCAGCTCCTTGGTGGCCAAACGACATCCGAATTTCAACTGATAATTCGATCTTCAAAAACAGTGCGCAAATGTCACCAAGGTCCTCATCTTCAATTGTTGTGAACAAAAAAAAACGTTAGATTGCGGGCCCGGTATATGTTTTTGTTTTCTTTTGTTTTGTGTATACATATAAAAAAAATGTATTAAAATATTTTATGTATATTTTTAATATTGTTTTTTTTTTCACAGTTTGTTTTTTGTGCGCTAAAAAACTACATTAATTCGACGATTACGTGATGAAAATTTTTATGATTATGCAGCACCCATTTCAGTTTACTTTCTTTAAGTTATTTCACAAAACTTTTCCTTTTAGTAACTCAAATTTATTATTTATTTTTTTTTTTTTTTAACAAGAAAAAGTTTTCACAAAATTTTCTTTTAGTCACTTAAATATCACTTAAAAAAGATTTTATCATTTTATTTTCCCGACTCCGCGGCTTACAACTGTTTATTTTTTTGTACCGGATTTTGCGATATTTTGCATTATACGCGTCAACCGGCTTACACGACTGCGCCAATTACCCGTACGACGCCGGGAAAGGGAAGAATAACAACGAGCTTCGTTTGAAGTCCGATTTATTCTGGCCTCAAAGCCTTTTTATATTCTTTTCTTAAGTCTAAGTTTTACAATTTTGTTTATAATAAAATCTGCTGAACACACATTCGCAGAATTGTTTATTTAAAATATGTCACATTGTTGCGACACTTATGTATGTTTATTAAATTACAATTTATGCTTATTCTGTACATATACAACGAAAAGGTCACACATGTCACAATAAAAGAAACAAATGACGAATAAACGAAGTAAGCCTAAGCTTAATCGAAGAAATGATGAAAGCGAAACTGTATCGCCACTTAGTAGTAAAAGATTTTCAATTTTAAGCGACAATTCATCTAACGCACAAAATTCATTGCGGGCTATTGTAAAGGACTCCCGGTTTATCCGGTCGAAGGCTGGGATAGCTCAGCTTCGCCAAGGTCCGTCTACATAAACTCTATCTGACGCCCAGTGTTCAAATCCTATTTGACGCCCAGTGTTCAAATCCTATTTGACGCCCAGTGTTCAAATAGTTCCTTCAGCTATAGATTTGACGCCCAGTGTTCAAATGCTATTTGACCCCCAGTGTTCAAATAGTTCCTTCAGCTATAGATTTGACGCCCAGTGTTCAAATAGTTCCTTAGTTGTTGTCTTAAAGCCCTTTGCTCAAAAATTATTTGAAACCCGTTGTTCAAATACTTGTCTAGCTTCCAGTTCAAAGCCCAAAGTCAGACAGTTTTTCGGTGTAAAGTGCCGCTCCTTTTATACCATTTCTGCTAATGAGCCGCAACAACACTACTAACAGAATTACCGTACGTTACGTGCTGCTGCGCCGCTCAACAGAAAGGTTCACCGCTACTTTACAGACGTCCTGCAGAAATTCATATTTGACTTTCGCGCCAACCCGCTAACAGTTTTGACCTCTGTTGGACATTGACCCCGTCGCTCAGCGTATATGTGACCGACATCTACAACACCATTTTCCCTTTGATACATCCGTTCCGGCACCATATTAGCTGTATCACTCATGACGTGACTCAGTCCATTTCGATTTGTCCCAATAAATTTGCCGCAGTCTCATTCCTCAGGCTGCGAACAATGTTGCTGCGCTAAAAGTTAATATTCATAATTTTAACATAATAGCAAAGCTACAGACATTTAACAGCGAGTGTTTTAACAGCAATCCGTTAAACTTCACAGCCCATTAGCGCCATTGTAACTTTGATTTTCCCGCATCCCTGTCATTACCCGATATAGCCACCCAATGTAGATCAACGATCATGAACAAGTCTACATCGGTAAACAGCCTCGGTTCCAGTGGTTGTCCTTCTCGCACTCACGCGGTTGTCCGGTGATCGACAATCGCAACGAGGTTGGAGGACGCCAACGTGTTCGAAGAACATGAACTTTGTGTTGTAAGCTGCGTGGCCCTTTCACAACAGCTGTTGCTGTAGTGAGTTTTATTGTAAGGCCCTTACACTATATCTTCCAAATAACTGCTATTTTTTACAGTGGCGGGTCCCAAGCCCAGCGCACCAACCCCTAATTAAGGGCTGTTTTTCGCATTCTCACAGTTAGCACACCTCCGAATGGCTTTTCAGTTGCTACCCAGGAGATATGTGTCCCAGCGGACGTTGTGAGCTGCTTGGACCGATTGCAAAAGAAATATTGATGGCAGTCAACAACTTTCCTCACAATGGGAACTTCTGCAAGCAACCCCATCTCCGCTGTAGCTTACCAACTCTATATCAGCCTTGCTGACTTTTGTTTATGGAAAATACTTCCTTGCCTTCTATAAGTTGATAATTGATACTAGCGAGCCCGTGTCGTCTTTGAATAGCATACTTTGTCCGTTGACGTTGCAATTGTAAGCCACTTTAGCCCTTTTTGTTTGCTGATCGTCAATATTGTTTATCTGCTTTAACTCATAAATGCTTAAATCGCTGATAGCATTGTCATTAATTTGATATAATTTTTTCCATTCTTGAAAACACATTTTCCTTAAATGATCAACATTGCTGCAATAATGGCATTTTACTTCTTTAAGTTTGCATTCATTCGCTGAATGATTAGCATTATAGCGTTTGCGGGGGTCGTCATCATTAAATTCCTTCCGAGGCTTTCCTTTAGTTTTCATTGGGGGGTTTTTTTTTAAAGTGGCGGGTCCCAAGCCCAGCGCACCAACCCCTTTTTAAAGGAGAGGGGGCCCCTTCGCCTTCTCACGTTAGCTCACCTCTGAACGGATGTTCAGAGGCTACCCAGGAGATACGTGTCCTAACGGACGTGTGAGTTGCTTGGACCGTTTGACACAAGAATCATTGTTGGCCATTCCCAGGTGTATGGCAGTCAACAACTTTCCACACAATGTGCACTTGAGCAAACGAATCCCAATCTCCCAAATATAGAGACAACGACCATATGTATCAACAGCTTATGTGCTTCGAATACGACGACGCACACTTGTGAGAAGAAAGACATTAAAAGATCAGTTTTGATACCGGCAATCAACGCAAATAGCAGTACACCAGCTAGGTCAGTGTCAAGTCGGATTCTTCCGATGACTTCAAGCAAGGTGCTAGATTTATCGTTCATGGCTAATCATGATATAAAAGAGTTGCAACGTGAAGAATTTCGAAAGCGGAAGCAAGTGCAGCAATTTCAGCAACCCACATACGAACAACGGATTATTTTGGGGAGAAAATAGTCGGATTGGCACTAACAAGGATGCAATAAATTCCCTCGTAAAGTCCTCACTTTGGAGAAGTGAGGAATCCTATTGATATTTTAACCAAGTTTATTTCAAGCAAGCTATATAATACAACGCAGCATACAATCATAACGAGAGTAAGATGAGATTGCTGGACTGGTAGCGAATTGTAAAACGTCTCAAATGCAACTTACTCTACATGCAACATCGAACGAAAAGATTCGGTTCCAAATGTCAACTCCTCCACTACTGCAATAAAGAAATATTTCTACGAGCTTCATGGCAATATATTTAAGCTACAGTCAATAACCAAGATGTCATTGTCATCCATGGCTCATTATCGCAATCAAAGGCGCTCCACCTGAAGACAGTAGTGCCGCATCAGTTTCTGCCCTCCGGGAAAATGTTTAAACTCTTTTAAACATATTGTTCCCGCTTGTGCTTGTATCACAAACCTCCGCCGCTTGTGCAGAGCAATAGTTATCGCTAGAAGTCTTAAAATTTATAAGCGCACTGAAGTCGCGCTCAGCCACATGAAGAACGATGCATCGACTTGCCGATGTAGTACGAAGACCTCCGGACAATTTAATATATTTACGAGCCACTTGAAAATGCAGCGTTAAGACAATAGCGCACATTTTTAATAGATAATTATATCCTATCATGCATGTACAAAAGGGTGCATCGATTTTATTGACAAAAAATGGTACCCAATATTCATAATCTACGGTCAAATTAATGGTTATTACCAAGAAACCATAGTTGCAACAACAATTTTATGAATCGCTTCTGTTAAGATAGATCTAAAAAATCGTTAAATCATTGCCATCATCATTTTGATTGTCTTTAAAAACCTGTATTTCGTAAAGAAATCCTTAAAAATGGCATTAAAAACATTATTTTATTATATTTAGTTTTATTATTTTACTTTTGTTAGGTACAAATTACTACCCTGTAAACAAAAATTCACAACATATGTTTTCTAAGCATGTTATAATTAAGAAAGTCCTTTTTGCTTTTTATTCTTGGTATTCTTGTGCGAGTCTCGAGACTTTTCTGTTGCGCGTTGTGCAACAGCAGTTAGCAGCTGCATACATCGTTCAGAACCTTAATTAGGTGAAGGAATTTCTGGAAGAGGCACTGGTGGATCGAAATACTCTATGTACTCTAACAAGTGTTCGTATGGAATATTAGCAGTAAATGGGGGCTCGGATAAAATACTGTCATCATCTAGGTTTACCAAATCATAATATTCTGTGTAATCAAAATTTAAAGCATGCTTTTTATAAGCTCTTAGTTTGGTTGGGTCATACAGCATATTACGATAATGGCTCTCTCACGCATATATTTTCTATCATTAAAAAACATTGTCAGTAGGACACTTTCCGGATGAGCAAAATATGAATTGTTGCTGACAACAGTATTAACAATTTCCCGAAGATTTGATGGTACATATTCCATCGTCTTTATAAATTTGTAAATCAGTGCACTTCCATATTCAACAGAACTATAGAACTTGACATTGAAGTACATTGGAACATAAACTTTCATAACGTAAGTTGCCAAAGTTTCCAAATTTTCTGACGGTGAATTTGTCGTCAAGTAAACTCGTAAACGCTGGACAAATCTTCTGAGCAGAAACCATCTGAAACTGCTTATTCTATGCGGTACAAATATTTTGCGTCTGTTGAAAGTGCTTGTTCGTCTTCAGGTTGTAATGGTGGAGGCATATTTTCCAACGAAATATATTGGAAATCGGGTACAACATATAAATATATGTTTTTGAAACATTATTTATTGATATAATTGAAAAATAACTGCTGGTTTACCTGAAGTTGTTCACAGTTTTCAATTAATTTCATTATGTTTCCACTAGCAGTTCGTGGTCCACTCGTAGATGACTTGTCCATACAGTGAACAAATGACAAAATGGTAATTTATTGAAATGTAGCAAACAAACAAACCAATGCAACGGTCTACCCAGCGATAATTCGAATCTTCGTAAAATACCATTTTCGGTGCCAGTGTTGGTAAATTCTCCATCGCAGCAAATGCCAATTAAGTTAACAAGAGAAATATATCAGTTATTTACGAATTCGAATATTTGCCTTTGTTTTGTGAAAACATCTTCAGTGTCAACTTTTAAACAGCCCAACAATTTGCTTTTTGGTTCTTGAAGAACTATTAGTGGATATTTTTTTTTAACCATTTTGGGGTTATGTTTTTTATTTCTTTTTTCTATTACAAATTAAATATTCCTCCTACCATCAAAAGAAAACGCTTGTTTATAGCAATCATTGCATTGATTTCGACGCACAGAATCTCTACACTTCATTTTTCCAGAACAACTTCAGACTTATCCATGATTATGAAGTCGCCACTACTTTAAAAAGTGCCGTAGCCAAACACGAAGCAGTTCTTTCGGAAATGCCGAATCTTATGTTTTAAGGACAATTGGTCTTTTGATTCTAAGGAATTTTGAAAGTCCTGGTCTTTAAAAGAATGTTGATACCAATTTTGTCAGGATCGGACTAAAAAC
The DNA here is from genome assembly GCA_035044805.1 of Leucophenga maculata. Classification (NCBI taxonomy): domain Eukaryota; kingdom Metazoa; phylum Arthropoda; class Insecta; order Diptera; family Drosophilidae; genus Leucophenga; species Leucophenga maculata. Next base: position 7,809 of record JAWNNP010003319.1, read on the forward strand.
TAACGTTATTATAATTTAATTTATAATAAAATTTAAAAAAGACATTTTTCAACTGAAAATGCGCGGACCAGGAATTGATTTTAGAACTATGGTTTCTTGGTGAAAATATCTTGAAATTGACCATAGATTATGAATATTGGGTACCATTTTTTTTTTTTTTTTTTTTTTGGGTCCTTACAAATCGATGATCTCTTATGTACAATCTAAAATAATATTTAAGTAAATTCAAATTGTAAATAGAGAGTTCTAATAAAGATGCGAAGCAGTAAAGACTGTTTTTAAGTTCATCTAGAAAATTCCGAGCAGCGAACAACGTGTTTCGCTTTGTGTGTATAAGAGTTTATAAAACATTCGAATACATTTCATTTATCCTAATACGATGTACACTTAAATACTACAATGGTGCCGCCAGATGATCTACTAAAGCGACTTCCACTACATGCAGGTCCTCAAGCATTTTTAGCTGCACTCACTCTTCAATATTGGTCGGTTGGTGGAAGAAAGATGTTTCGTTCGCATAATTAACAAATGTTACGATGTCATGACACATTCCGATGAACTCTCTGCTATAATTAATTCACGCCCACTCTTTCGAATTTCAGAAAACCCCGATGATTTTGACATGTAGACTCCTGCACACATCTTGATAGGGGCACCATTTCCATCTGTTTCAAAGCTATATGTTACTGCTCTCAATTTTAATTTAATTGCTGGCAACGAGCTTCCTACATTCAACAGATATTTTGGAAACGATGGAATGAAGAATATCTACCACTTTTGCAACATCGTTCCAAATGGTGTTCAGCTCTGCCGAGGTTGAATCCAAAGGCAGTCGTTCTTATTAAAGATGAAGTTTTCCCCCACTAAACTGGCCGGTGGCAAGGAAGCTATGGTGTAGCAAGAGTTGCTGCAAATGGCTACTGACACTACTTGACGAGCTATCATCAAGTTTTGTGTCCTACCTACAGAAGATGAGGTTTAAAGCCTTCATGTTGTAGCAGTAGGTGACAATAATAACGACAAAGTCGCTGATTTTCTTGATATACATGCGTGCTTACGCACAATTTTTAAAAGTAATGAGCTTTTATTTCCGTAAAGTTTTTCCGTTTTCCAAACGGCGACTGTTGAGCAAGTGGAATGAAAATTTTCGAGTAAAAAAACGGACAACTTATTTTACTTTATTCTGTAATGCTTTAAAGTTATTTTGGTTTTTCCAATATTCAATTTTAATTAGAACTCAATTTTGATTTACATATTTTCTGACCCAAACTCATAATTGTGTCATATTATATTTTATAGTGTTAAATTTGGTTGGCAAAACCACATTTTCGTACATACAATCATGTGTTTCTGTCCGATAAAGGATATGATATGCCCAATAGACAATATACGAATAGTGGTTGCAATTCTAAGATGAGAATCGTTGAACATAGATTAGAACACTTAAGTAATTGCTAAAAAAATATATATTACTAGCTTTTACCCCGACTTCGTCCGCGGATCTTCCAGTAAAAAGTAGCATGTCTAATTACTTTTCTTATTTTGCCTCATTTGTGAAACTATACGGGGGGTGGTGTACCGCCCCTCTAAATTTGACCAAACTTAACCCATTTAATTATCATGATCCTCTTAACATGTATACCAAATTTCATCTCTTTACCTTAAATGGCTGCAAAGATATGAAAACTTTTGATTATCGCTTATATGGGGGGTGGGGCAACGCCCCCTCCGATTTTGTCCAAACTTAACAGGTTGACTTCTCCTCATCCTCTTAACATGTATACCAAATTTCATTTCTGTACCTTAAATGTATGCAAATATATGACAAATTTTGATTATGGCTTATATGGGGGGTGGGGCAACGTCCCCTCCGATTTTCTCCAAACTTAATAGGTTAACTTCCCTTATCCTCTTACATGTACACCAAATTTCAACGCCCCCTCCGATTGTGTCAAAACATAGCCTATGTTCTTTTCCATCATCCCATCTTTCTCTATACCAAAATTCAGACGAATTGGTTGAGCGGTTTAGCCGTAAGAGAGGAACATCCATACATACATCCATACATAAGAACTTTCGCATTTATAATATTAGTAGGATATACAAAAAACCGACTACAATTAAAACAATAGCACATTAACCAACTACGGATGAAAATGATGGGCATAAACTAAATGAAAATTATAACACTATGGCATGGAAATGAAAGTAACATTAGCCTTCGTTGCGTCGCGGAGTCGGGTTTTCAATTTAAAGCCTTTAAAATTCCTGACAACTCTATAAACTGCTTAGTGGTAAATTATATTCGTTGCAGTAAAAATGTAAGTAAAGAAGTCCTCGAACATATTTTTGACACAAAATGCTCTCTCAAATATCATATTAGGCGTATTCCACTCCACCCGATATGAGCGCACAAATCTATTTGTTTACACAGCTTGCAGTATTAAGTTTGTGGGTCTCCGTTAGCCTGAAATGGTGAGCACCAGAAAATATCAACAAGCCACCGTAACTACAAGTGCACAGGATAAACATCGGATGATTTTGACACCCGAGTGTTTTAAAGCACAACAAATAAGGTGCAAGCACTCACCCATTAATAGTTTTAAAGTGTTTAGAAGCAGAAGCGTAAAAAAACTTATTCGGTTTAATTTAAATATTTGTAAAAATAATATCAAAAAATAAAACTGTCAACAGATTTCGGACATAATATATTTCTCTTTTCAGTTATTACAATACCTGCCAAAGAAAATACTCTTTCAGCGGCTGCACTACTCGCAGGTATTGAAAGAAGCTGCAACGCTAGTTTTGACAAAAGAGGGTAAAATGTTTAATTTTTTTCCACCATCCAATGGCTTTAAAATAAATATCTCTCAATTCGTAGTTGCAACATGGTTGGAGAAAAAGAATGCAGTTTTTTGCTCAGACATTTGATTAATTGATGTAGTATTAAGTACTGACTCGAAAAACTATCCGTTGGAAAGCTTCCTATTAAACAAGTATCAAATTTTTTCATTTATGAAATGCAAAAGGTCTCTATTTCAAATAAGTTGTTGTGATTCATAAGTACAGCAGGACGATATAGGAAAAATTTCATCTTGTGCCATAGTTTAAATTTTCTTGCTATGCTCCCATTTTCGCAAAAATTTTGCGATTTACTTTTTAAATCGCGAAAATCATGCTCCGAAAATCGCAAATTGCAAAACTTTTGCGATTTCAAGTCGGTTCCAGTTAGTCAAGTCGATTGAAAATTAAATGCAGTATTTCACACAAATAACCACTTACTTGCGTTTAGAAATATTTTTGGTTTATTCTGTAAGGTTTTAAGATTATTTTAATATACTGTTCAATATTATTGATACTGATTTTAAACTTTAAATAATTATTTAATGAGTGTGCCTCAAATTTTATAAGCTGCAAAATCAATTATAACAAAAGAAATTTGCGATTTGCTAAGACCGGTAACACAAAGAATTGTCAGGGTTGACTTATTGAACACGAATTGTTCTGAAACAATGTATAAACTCGGTATAATTTGCTTTGTATGATTGTGTGTAAAGTTTTAACGCTTAAAAAATAAATTACCAATATGATTATAATAGATAAAAATGTTTTTTTTTTTTTTTTTTTTTTTCCATGTATTATACATCTGTCAAACAACATTTAGTACATTTTATAATAGTGATTAAGGAATAAAATTAATTTTCAAAAGAACAATTTCTTTAAATTATTTGTCAACTAAAAAAAAAAAAATATACTGTACATGATAATATGCATCCACTCCAAGCAGCTAATACTTACGGCTGCCCCACTCTTCATGAGATACCGTAACGTTCACTGCTAGATATATAGCATAATCATCTTACATTACATTTGAAAGTGATGTTTATAATTTATTTCTACTTATGATTAGTTTAGTAGATCTACTGGTCTGATCCTCTTAAGACGCCGTCTGGTTGTCAGTTCCACAATGGGTAAGTTGTTTATCTCTATGTTTGAGTGAGCTAAAATTCGATGATGATGCTTTGTGCTTACTGCCACTATTTCCTCTTTAATAGTGGGTGTTTTAAGATCTCTGTGTAAGTCTGCGTTTTCTTGATAAAAAAATTTTTAGTAATTTATTACAAATAAACAACTGTTTATTCTTGACAATCAGCTGTTTCGCAAAGAGATACGTAATGCATTTGTTTTTGCAAAATGCAACGCTGCGAAACACATTAGATATGAAAATACCGATAGCAATATTTTGCGATTTTGGGAGCACGTTCAAATTTACAATCACAATTACTAATTTGGATTAGCAAAAAAAAAAAAAAAATACACTGTAGGTGAGCACAAAGTTATTATGGCGCTATGCCGTTGCGTAAAAATGCGTGTTGCTATGCTGTCGTAGCAACTGCGGCGCAGAATGCTGCTGACGCGCTGGCGATGAAACATATAGTGGTAATTTTCTGGTCACTTGGCTTCTCTGGGCAATAATATTGACGAATTCTCTGGCGGAATTACCGAGAATTTCTCTTGCGGGATTAAAATATATGCCTTAAAAATTATGTCTCGTGCGGACTTATAAAATATCACTCGTGACCTTGAGTGTTGTTGACAATGAGACGAATAGCTTTAATAACGTTTAATCTATAATTAACTCAATTCCATTAAACGAAGTACTGGATGTCTTCGATGTTTGGTAATTCGATTTAGCCAGAGCTAGCCAGCTGTTAAACACAAAATCAACGCCATTATTTTGCACGCACAATTAAAGCGACGACAGTTTTTTTTCGGAGAAAGATAAGAAGGCATGGTCCATATACTGTTCAAGCGTTATTTTTCGCTCTAGCAAAATTCGGAATTATATTCCGCGATTTAACCGGAATGCTACAAATGCAGTTCCAGCGTTGATATCGAGCGGAAATCGAAGGAAGACAAGTAATGAAACACACGCCTGCTTCGACTAGAATACAAAATTGCTCTAATTTATTTTAAATTTCATTATGTATGCCTAAGCCGTTGCCGGCTTGTCTTAACTTGTGCTTGACACACAAGCGAAGACTTCTTAACTTCAAAAATAGTTTTATACTCGTGATATCTGTTTTTGACGTTTGGAGGAAACTAGTCGTGATGTAGATGTAAGAATTTAGGTCCGTGTATCCAATGGGATAATAACAGTATTTACACAGATGCTCTTCTCATAAGATCATCCGGATTCTGTGTAGAAGGCACATGTCGCCAAATGACATCATATGTGAATTCTTGAATGTCTGCCAAACCGGTGCCTACGAACGTAGATAATGTTGACGAATGCATTTTTAGTCAATATAATACCACTTGTGAGTCAGATCAAAAATATAAAGCCTTTGGATTTATACGCAGTGATTCTTTTGTTTTATCCCACAGAAGAGCCAGTAAATGAGCACCGCATAGCCCATGTCGCTGACTTTTTGGACGCGAGCGACGAAAATAAAAGTCTTTTGCGTTGTATGCGTTTGTGTGAATAACTTTTAGGTTACAGATTTTTTCCAACAGTTTTACGCAAAAGAGAGGGCAATATTGCCAGCAAGACAAAGTGAACAAGACAAAACAAAAAGACAGTTTGCACTGAGCATTTAATTTTTTCGGTCATTTGCTGACTCTCAATGTGCGAGCGCGCAATCGAATCGCTCTCTTCAAAGGGTTATTGAAAGACCATAACACGCATTAGCTCACTCGATAACACTCAACGGAAAACCAAAACGAAGTGTTCTGCTCAGAGCGAGAGCGAGTGTGCTTGAATTTTTTGGTTATGTTAGTTAACAGACCACAAAGAGAAAAACGGGTAACTCTTATTTGTGACCTTTGCTTGTACTGGCTAATTTGTATCTGCTCTCCACAAGATAAGCTGATAAAGACGATCTTCAGATTGATCAATATCTAGCGACACATTTGATGATGACAATGATGAGGTATTAAGTAATACGGTTTATGATTAATGTTTTCAGTGAAAAGTTGCATATAACCAAGAGTCTCATACTCACGCATAAAAGTAATATATTCGATTTTCGTAAGATGTCTCTCCAGTGAGTAGAAATGACGTAAACAAATTGGATATGATGAAGTTTGACGATTATCCTTTAAACGTATTCTGGTTACAATTCTCCCGTCGTGTTCTGTGTGTGTAGTTCTGTTGTAAAAAGATTTACAATGAGACTGTTCCTCAGTGAATTTATGTGCTTTGATTATAGTTTACTCAATTTTCAAAAACCTTTGAACCAGAATATGAAGGTTATCAGTGAGTGAGGTGCTGCAATATGAGTATAGTTTTAGTTCAAGTGACCATTTATTTTAGATACGCTTCCTACTTTTACCCAACTGAAAGTTGTCTTTTGTAATGAAGGCAAACCAGATGCCAATTTGATTTGGCCTATCGAAAGCAAATCGAAGAAAACTTCTCCGCCTATGAGCTTGTCAATTTTGCGTGTGTTAATTCAGCTAATTCTATGTTGTGGGGAATATTCCATGTTGATGGCATTGTTACAGATTCTGGTCGATGGTTCGATACAGTGGAAGTTATTAGAAACTCCAGAGTTACTTCAAACTCGCTCAGCCGAGACCGAATTGTTATCTCAGTTCCAAATTGAGTGACAGCATGTTCACGCCATAAATCTCAATACAACGCCTAGATTGCTTGAGCCGTCATGATCGAGCAAAGTCTCTTATAAAGTTGACTTGCAAGCTATTGTCCAGTAGTGCTCTACCAAGCTGAAAGTCTTCATTACCATCTCTGATTAGTACTAGAGCTTTCGCCAGTATAACTTGAACAGGTTGATGTGCAGACAAACGTTGTGTGGAAGTATATGTTGATCGAGTGTCGATTGTTGGAAGCTGAACTGTTACTGGGTTTGTTGTTTAAATGTAGCAAAATAGCTCGTACACAGTTTTAATTCTTTCATTTGGGCGCATCGTTCTGGAACTGATAGTACAACAAACTTTTGACAAGTATATAATATATGGTTGGAAATGTTGCAATACGCAAAAGAATATGTTGAACGTTGAGAACAAGAGTGCACATTGTTCTACTTGTTCCTACCTTTATTTGGTTTTGTAGTTGCAGGTATTAATTCTGAAATTTTGCAGCTATCGCATTGCATATTTGTTCATACGACCTAAGAGTTTTCATGGCACTGTATATTGCTGACATTTTATCCACCAGTGAACGAAGTGAAGATTGACATACTTTCGATATGCACTACAAACAAATTGTTAATGTGCTCAAGAAATATAAGATATTCGTTATCATAAAGCTCAGCCAGCCTAGCTATAGCTTTAGGATAATTCTCATCTAAATTTGAAAAAGTTAAAAGTGCGTCCAGTGCCTGATCATATAAACATTGGCGAAGCACACTGAACTTTTGTATAGAGATTTATGATTGTTTACCAAATATTAAATGAAGCCATAAATCCTTTAAATTCTGCATATTTTCCGCCAAATTTTGGTAAATTTATAGACGGTGTTTTGAGGCAAAGTTAGCCCAACTAAGCCTGTCAGCAAAACTCCAAAAAGCGTATGAACTTTACAGTCACCTTTATTAGAGGTCAAGGTGAACGACCTATGTGCGAAAATGAACCAACGACTTTATATGTATATTTCGTTGTCCGATTGACAACCGTTATATTTGCGTGATGCGGGTGAAGTGACACTAAGATAATAAATTTACAATAATTGAGCCTGCTCTGCTTTGACTATTGCAGGCGGCAGATAATTATAGCAAACATAATAAAGAGAGCGAAAGTTAACAGATTGATATAAGCATAGAATAAGTTGAGTTGTATGCGACTGCTGCATCTCCTATTTTATTGCTGCTGCGAACATCCTCCCCCCGTTGGAAGGCGCAGACTTTCAACTGATCATCTTTCCACTGGAAGCACAGCAATCTTTGCAACAGCCCTTTTAGTGATGCCTGTAGCTGTACGGATGATAGCCACTAGAACAGCTCTATCTATACCAATGGATGATTTCCTCCACACGACCCAAAAGCCACTTAAGCACGAACATTGCTCCAGGTGCAATGTTGACCGATGGAGAGCGCCACTTGCCGCGCTCTTGTAGCAGCGACAAATAGCCATTAGCTCACTTCCGCCAGAATACTTCTTGAATATTGCTAATACGTTGCCAGCGGCACGAGCGATTTCATTAAGTTCTGTGACATCAGGCTCGACTATTGATGTCGAGTGGGGCGCCAAACAGCGCCAAACAGCTCGGCAGACGAAACGATGCTTTGCCAGCTTAACCGCAGCCTCCCAGAGGCCGCCAAAGTGTGGTGAGCGCGGTGGTATATACTTCCAATCTACTCCGTCCATTTCACTGTTGTGAACTTCGCTTGAAAACAGCTTTCTAATTTTTAATAATTCGTTCTTAGCGCCAACGAAATTTGTTGCGTTATCCGACCAAATTGTTTTTGATGATGAGGTAGACAAATCACACACCAACTCTAAATGAGTTTGTGGAAAAATAGACGAATATGCAAATGTAAGATTTTATTGGCGGGCGAATCCTAACTTCTGCTTTATAATAAATCGGACCACAGATATCAATTCCTGTGGTTAGAAATGTGCTTGTACATCGTTGGCTTCATACGGAAGCATCGAATGCACTTGTTAACAACGTTGGCTACTAACTTTCGACCTCCAATTGGCCAGAATTGTTGTCGAACTAAAGCGAGAAGACTTTGTGGGCCAGCATGTAAATATTTTTGATAATAATATGAAATTATCGAGCGATTT
>JAWNNP010003320.1:0-11453 GCA_035044805.1 Leucophenga maculata
TGACGATAGCCGCAGGCCATCGCACAACCCATTCAGAACTACATAAGAAAATATAAAAAAAAACATAACCCCAGCGACTAACAGCAATAGAGCATCTACATTGCGACCAGAACAAAACAAAATACAAACACTACAAAGAAAACAATAGCCCAGACACACCCTACAAACAATAGAATCGAAGCGCTAGCGAACGCATGTAAAACAGGTGTGCGCATATCAATAGAACCTACGACGCCGACACAAGATAGTAAAGGTAGCGCACACATACTTCCATGCGCTCTCTCATCTACTGCGATAAATTCCACGCGCTCAGATTTGCGGTGTTTGTAGCGACGGGGGTGGGAAGGCGCTGTGGCTGTTAGTCGAAAACGAAACGAAAACTGCAGCAGCAGCGAAACGTTGTCGTCAATTTGATTGCATGCGCGCAGTCGTAGACGAACGGGACTTGAACGTTGGCAGAGGCCGACACATGGGCATATATGGTGCGCTGCGCTGTGCCGACGCTTGGCATGCTATCGATCGGCTCAGCGAATACGGAACAGCAAGTGTGCATATGGCTGGTAGCTCGAAAGCATGGCATCGAATGCGACTGCGCAAGCCGTATTCATACTCGCCAGTAGGGTATCACCATCTGGCGAATAACGGAGGATTTTGCGTTAGTTATTGGAATCGTGGAAAAGTAACGCAAAATGCGAACCGGGACAGAACAGCCGCCAGCAGAGGAAGGTTTTGAGCAGACAAAAGAACAGAATGCTGGACAGTCGAACGCGGAGTATGATACAGGACAGTCGAACGTGGAGTATCATACAGGACAGTCGAACACGGAACAACAGTGAAGGAAGTCGATCGCGGACATTCAATCGTTAAAATCAAAGGCAAAGAAGCAGTGAGTGAAACGACATAGCTATCGAGTGAACGAAGGCGCAACAGAGGCATCGAGGCAGACCGGCAACCACAGCGAACAACCGCAGATACACAGGACAATCTACACTTCTTTATTTGATTTAATTGGTGGTAAATATAAGTGACAATTTGTGTCGAAAACAGAGTGAAAGTGGCCAAGACTTGGCAATAGGTAAAGTGAACTTTAGCATACAAGAATTAGGGCGCGACCTTTGGACCGCCAATTCAGATTTTTGGTAATAAAACTGTATACCAGAATTAGGGCGCGACCCTTGGACCGCCAATTCAGCCACGTTAGAATATTTCCCATCAGAATAAGGGCGCGACCCTTGGACCGCCAACCCAGCCACGTTAATTATTTTTACCAGAATAGGGCGCGACCCTTGGACCGCCAATTCAGATTTTTCCGTAATACAATTGCACACCAGAATTAGGGGCGCGACCCTTGGACCGCCAATTCAGATTGTTGGTAATAAAACTGTATACAAGAATTAGGGCGCGACCCTTGGACCGCCAATTCAGATCTTTTCGCAATACAATTGCACACCAGAATTAGGGGCGCGACCCTTGGACCGCCAGCTCAGCCACGTTAGAATATTTCCCATCAGTATAAGGGCGCGACCGTTGGACCGCCAACCCAGCCACGTTAATTTATTTTTACCATAACTAGGGCGCGACCATTGGACCGCCAACTCTAGATCAAAAGCAAGCCACGTGTAGTTTTTTTTATGAATTTTATTTCGCCAACCCATCAGCAATAAATTTAGAAAAAAAAACCCTTTAATTGTTATTAAATAAGGAATGAAATTTAAAAGAATAATAAATAAAAGAAATTATTGAAATTAAATAATTGACCCGTGATTTATTGAAAAACCTGGAAAAATATTATCGCCAGAGGTCACTGAATATAAATATTCTGTGACGAACGCCTGGGCATCCGACGAGGATACCCCAGCCTGTGCGACCTCGTTACAGTGGCGCCCGAGCAGGGACCCTGGCATCCAGGACATCCATATGGATGTACTCGGCCTAAAGAACCATTATTAAACGCGGGTCAAAAATAATAATTTCAATAATATAAAAAAAAAAAAAAAAAAAATAATAATAGCCTCAAAGATATAAAAAAAAAAAAAAAAAAAAAAATAATGAATTATAATAAATTACACAAGAATAGGGAAACAAAAAAATATAATTCTGTCCCACGAGTGATAGCCAAGAATCGAAAGTATTGAGAAACAAAAGGTCGAGGGTACCGGTGTTAGGGTGTAATCTGGTTTTTGTTAACCTTTCAATCTAACCAAACAGTAGTATCATCAAGCAACATGTCTACCTGGTTAAACAACTTGAGCAAGTTAGAGCTGGCGCAGCTGTCGGAGGAGTTCCTTGGAGGCACTGAGGGAACCCAGAAGGACATAAAGAGGAAGCTGACAAATTTTATCGAGGCCGGCGGACACCCCGTGGAGGTGCAGAAACGGTTGGAGGAACTACAGCGCACATACGGTACGATGAGTGAAGAAGACGGCGTTGGAGCAATGCAGAAGCACGATTCGAGCGAGGAGATGGGCAAGGAAGTTTTAACCTTACCCAAGCTGACGATTACCCCCGTAGAGCAGCCCTTGGTCTCTACACGCGTCACCGAGAGCAGGCGGGCAGGGTCTCCGGTACCAGTCAGAGTGACTTCTCCTGCTAGACAGCGGTTAACACTCGGAAAATCCATATCCGACGTGATGGACCGCGTTAGGAAGTGGGCAATCCACTTCGACGGGTCATCCGACCCACTGGAGTTCCTGGAGAGGATCGAGGAACTGGTGGATGCCTACGCATTGCCCAAAGACCTCATGCCTCGCACCATGCCAGAACTCTTGACGGGTACAGCTCTGATCTGGTGGAGGAACAATCGTGCAGACTGGCGCGACTGGGCAGCGTTCAAGGAGGAGTTTTTGTCATTCTTTCTTCCGTCTCGTTTTTTCGAACAACTCGAAGACAGAATACGGCAACGAGTGCAGCGGCCGAACGAACCGTTCAAAGCATACGTTCTAGATATACAGAACTTAATGCGTCACGCCAACGTGCTAGAAGAGAGAAAACTAGACCGAATATATCGCAACAGCCGCGACGAGGTGCAGCTGTATGTCAAAAGACGAGACTTCACGACACTAGCGGAGCTACTGGAGATGGTGTGTGATCTGGAGTATTTGCGATCACCGGCAGCGTTTAAGCCAGCGTCAGCGGGTCTGAGACCTTATCGAGCAATCGTCGCCAATATAGAGGGACCAGTTAACACACGATCGGCATGCCGCCGGTGTAGTCAGGAGGGACATTTCTCAAGGGAATGCCAGAATAGCCCGGTTCTGTTCTGCTGGCAATGCGGAAGGAGAGGTCTACGCACCATAGACTGCTGCAGGACGCGGACGGGAAACGAAGGAGGGCCGATGGAATTACGAGGCAACATCGGCGCTGTCAACGAAGGTCCTCGTCGCTATTAAATCAATTGGCAAGCGATGGTCGTCGTCTCACCGCGTTGATTTCCCTGGGCGGTCAGACGATGACGGCGTTGATCGACACGGGAGCGTCATGCAGTTTTGTTAATCAACGTGTGGCAGAGACACTTGAGGGCAAAGCGACCGAACTGCAGAAGGACATGGTGGTACGGCTGGCAGATGGCACAGTACGAGACGTACGGCGAATTTTGCGTATCTCGGTGACACTGGGGAGCAAGACTTGTGTGGTGGACTTCCTAGTCATGCCGGAAGTGACACATGAAGTCTTGCTAGGAATGGACTTTCTGGCTAGAAGCGGAGCGAGCTTTGTGTGTGGCGGACAGGCAATCACGTTACAGGAGGTGATTGAGTACAACGGGGTCGATGCACAGGTTGTCCAGGAAGGCTCAGCAAAGACGCTAGAGAACACAACAGAATCATCGAAGCGGATCTGGCGGACAGGGTGACGAACAACAGAAACGCAGAACGGATCTGGCAGGAGGGTTGCCTAAAAACAACGCCCTCCGGGATCTCGACGAGGACGCGGTGGTAACACAGAAAAGGGGTGACGACGAAACGATGGACGAACAAGCGCGGCAGTTCCTAGCACGGGAGCTGGCCTTGTTTGAGGATCTGTCCGGAACCAGCAACATTACTACGCACCGTATCCGCATGAAACACGACAGGCCTCTGAAACAAAGGTATTTCCCGCGCAACCCAGCAATGCAGGCCGTGATTGACACCGAAATCGATGAGCTGATAAAGAAGGGGTGCATCGAACCCTCACATAGCCCATATAGTTCTCCTATCGTTCTAGTACGGAAAAAGAACGGTCAGTGGCGGCTGTGCATAGACTTCCGCCAGTTGAATGAAAACTCAGAGACAGACGCATATCCCATACCCCGAATGGACTTCATTCTAGATCAGCTCCGAGAGGCCAAGTACATAAGCACGCTGGACCTAAAGAACGGGTATTGGCAAATACCGATGGACCCAAGTAGCAAGGAGTTCACTGCGTTCACCGTACCCGGTCGGGGGTTATACCAATGGCGGGTGATGCCCTTTGGTCTTCACACGGCGCCGGCCACATTTCAACGAGCTCTAGACAGCATTATAGGTGCTGACATGGAACCCTTCGCGTTCGCATATCTTGATGACATAATCGTCATCGGCCGAACCATGGAGGAGCATATTGAGAAGCTCGCGGAAGTTTTTCGCCGTCTGAGGGCAGCTAACCTAAAAATAAATGTGGAAAAATGTCATTTCTTCCAAACCAGCATCAAGTACCTGGGTCACATCGTGAGCGACCGTGGTATACACACGGACCCGGATAAGATAGCAGCAGTTCGGGACCTCAAGCCTCCACGTTCGATAAAAGAGGTACAGAGTTTCCTGGGCATCGCGTCATGGTACCGGCGGTTCATTCCAAATTTCACAGAGCAGGCCAAACCTCTGTATGACATAGTCAAAAAAGGCAAGAAGTTTCGCTGGGAGGAGGAGCAGCAACACGCGTTCGAGGAGTTCAAGAGACTACTGACTGAAGCCCCTGTGCTCTCCTGCCCAGACTTCACAAAGACTTTCACGCTTCAGACAGATGCCAGCGACTATGGGCTTGGTGCGGTGCTTACCCAAGAAGTTGATGGTGTCGAACGGGTCATCTCGTATGCCAGCCGAAAACTACGAAATGCCGAAGTGAACTACTCCGCCACCGAAAAGGAGTGTCTGGCCATTCTCTGGGGCATAAGAAAGATGAAGATGTATCTCGAAGGGTATCACTTCATCGTCGTCACCGACCACCTGGCATTGAAGTGGCTGAATACCATTGAGAGTCCATCTGGTCGAATCGCAAGGTGGGCCCTGGAACTACAACCCCACTCATTCGAAGTCCGATACAGACGTGGGAAGCTGAACGCAGTAGCTGATGCGTTATCGCGGCAGCCAATGGAAGCATCATGCGGACTTGCACAATCGGAGACGGTTCACTGTAGATGGTTGAAGCGGAAGTTGGAGGACATAAAAAGGACACCTAGCGATTACCCGGACTACACGATACAAGATGGAAATTTGTATCGCCACATTTCTCGTACTGGGTACGACGATGAGTGTCAGCCCTGGAAATTGTGTGTTGCAAGACCGTTGCGGGGACGAGTGCTAAGAGAGAACCACGATGAGCCTACTGCCGGACATCTTGGGGTACGGAAAACCTTAATACGCATTATGAATAGATATTACTGGCCCGGAATGCATAGGGATATTTGCCGATACGTACGATCGTGTCAGAAGTGCCAAATTTACAAGACATCGCAACAGCAGCAAGCGGGAAAGATGCTCACCCAAATCGCCAAGGAGCCGTTTGAGACGATTTGCACAGACTTTGTGGGGCCCTTACCTCGGACCAAACATGGGAATACCATGCTTCTAGTATTTTTCGACCGCTTCTCGAAATGGGTTGAGATGGTGGCGGTGAGAAAGGCGACGTCTGAGGCGGTGATAAAAGGTTTCCGAGAGCGGGTGTTGGCGCGAGGTGGCGCACCGAAGATCCTAATTTCAGACAATGGTGTCCAATTTACTAGTCGGAAATTCACCGAGTTCCTTCAAAACATGGGAGTACGGCACCAGTTGACTGCACCTTACACTCCCCAGGAGAACCCGGCTGAAAGGGCCAATCGCACTATAAAAACAATGCTCGCCCAATTCACTGGAAACGACCAACGGCTATGGGATGAGTTGCTACCAGAACTCACTTTGGCAATCAACAGTAGCATGGCGGAGTCAACAGGCTACAGTCCAGCGTATTTAACTATGGGGCGAGAACCACGACTGCCAGGATCACTCTACAACGAGTTGACTGCGGGATCAGGCCATCGGGTGGAGGACGTCGAAGAGAAGGTGAAGCGGTTAAAGGAGACATTTCAGTTGGTCAGGCTGAACATGGAGAAGGCGGCAGAACAGCAGTCAAGGAACTACGATCTACGCAAACGAGCATGGAGACCGAAGCTGGGCGAACTCGTGTGGGTTCGACAACACCCTTTGTCAAAGGCTGTTGACCATTTTACTGCAAAGCTGGCACCGAAGTTTGATGGTCCTTATCGGGTAGTAGCTGTTCCGTCACCCGTGATACTCCGAGTTAAGATGGATTCAGAGAAGAAGACTCGCAATGTGTATGTGGGGGAAGTGAAACCGTATAGAAGTGCCGACGATTTATTACCTTGTCTGGAAGAGGACCCTCTCGAGTCGCAATCCGATCTTCGGACCACACCAGCAGTTCCACCAAAATACTAGATGAAACTAATGTACCCACTCTCATGGACCTATGTATCTCTACTTTCGTTTCGCAACGTAATTTCCATGATCAGTCTATCCATTCCCGCTAAGTCTTGGCAGCTAGGTCACAGTTTACGTCCCAGTGTTTGCATAAATTACCCACCATATTTCTTGCTTGCGACTTAATTACAGACGATGGAAGAAGATCAGGAGGAGTCGGACAGTGGCGGAGAGCCGACCACAACTTCAGGCGGTGTCCAAGCTCGCACCCACGATGTCGACAATGAGACCCCATGGACAGTAGTCAGAGCTAAGGGCTGCGTCGTTCGACTAAAGCGAAACAAGGCACTTGACTCGATGGTGGCACCTGCCGATACCTCGAGTGAGACGAGGCTAGATGAAGTCAAAAAGTCTTTCATGGAGAACCAAGATACGTCGACCCGGCCAATGCCACTAATATCGCCACAGAAACGGCCGGATGAACAAAAACCGGGGAAAGCGAGCCACGGCCGTGGAGCGGCCAAAGGTGATTTACAACACCAGCCACGTTCGTCTAAGCAATGTCAGAGGGAGCAGAGCGGTTCTCGCGCTATCAGCAGCACCGGGGACAACACATGCGAACGCCAAGAATCCAGTCAGCCCAGCGGAAAGCTGTCCAAGGGTTATAAGATTCCTCGACGAGAGGAGCATAGCCGCGACAAGCACTCGGAGAAGAAAGTGAACAGGGATCCACGGACTAAGCCACGTAGTAAGGAACAGAGCGGGTCACGCGACGACGGCGACACCGGGAAGAACAAGTACGGACTCCATGAACCCTGTCAGATGAGTGGAGAACATTCCAAGGATGATACAATTCCTCTGCGAGAGGGACATGGCCACGACAAACGCCGCGAGCAAGCAGTGACCCGGGATCCACGAATTAGGCCACAGACAGACATTCGGGCACCCATGGACCCAGAAATGACCAACGTTTACCAAGAGAGAAAAAGCAGAAGAGATGACCCACAACCGAAAGCGATTCCAGAGGAAAACGAAGCAAGCAGCCATTCGACCTCTCGTAACAAAGAAAGGCAACGTCAGGCGACTGGCAAGCCCCACGAAAACGACAGAGCATCGAAGAAAGGTTTGGAAAAGTCCAAGTCTGACGATGAAAGGCTGGAACGACGACGCAAGCATCCACCGACACAAGACCATCATAGGAGAGACACTGGAGAACGACGAAAGGACGCCTGCGAACAAATAAGAGCAAGCACCATACGGATGACAAGATCAGACCGAGACACCATAGTTCGGGCCACAGAGACCACAAACGCCGCCAAGGTCACTCATCGTCCAGATCACACAGCAAAAACCCACCTAGAACCAGCTCAGATCACCAGGCAAGACAACCAGACCCAACGAAACGACAGGAAGAGAAAACCCGATCAGGTCAAAAGGAAGACGTCAGAAGGAAAACTCCATCACCCAAGAATACCGACCAAACGAAAGAGGACGAGGGCGCACGACCGTCCGGGCAGAACGTAGCGCCTAATAAAGCGGAAGCGAGAATTGAAGATCAGCCGCCAAAAAGATATAGGTCACGCACATGCGGGGTTCCGTCTACGCTATTGTGGATACCGGGTGAGCCAACGGTCGGCGAAGCATTGCCGAATCTTTTCCCGGAAGTATATTCACCACCGTTTGACGCCAGGACAGCAGCCGTCGAAGAGTAAATGCGTCCGAAAGACCACCGCAGATATTGTTTGACGACAACTTCGACGATGTCCTTGTATTGGACGGATCAGTCGACCATGGACATACACGTATCCCGGAAACCCAACGGCAGCAGACACCCATTGTGACCATACCGCCAAACGAGTTTGTTTCGGAGGCCACACCTCCAGCGTTGACCCCACCATAGGTTGCCCCCGCAGAAACGAAATATCCACCGATTTCATACGGTCAGCCGGCCCTGAAGGACGATAATCCGGAAGGCCCGACAGTAGAAAGCAAAAGTTGTAACGAAGGAGAACGAACCAAACCAGGACAAACAAATTCAGAATGCACCGTACAAACTCACATTCGGGCGCCTGATTCCACGGGAACCCCAGAAACCACGGCTGGATTGCAAGACAATAACCCGTTGACAGCGGACCCCGGCAAAATACCCGATGCTACCGCACTGCCGTTACAACCTACCAAGCCACCGATTCCAGAAGATTTACAGCGGGAACTACGTAGGTTAGTGACGATCGGAAAGAAAAAGAAAATTGGATTCAAATGGCCAGCTGAGACAGGGCACTTCCAAGTATACGTGTCAAGGACCGGAGGGCTGAGTGTCCTCCACCGACAACCAGGACAACCGGACGTCCAACTTTTGGAACGCGGAAACCACCCCTTCCTTCCGTAAAACAGGGGGGAGTGTGACGATAGCCGCAGGCCATCGCACAACCCATTGCAGAACTACCAAAGAAAATATAAAACATAACCCCAGCGACTAACAGCAATAGGGCATCTACATCGCGACCAGAACAAAACACAACACACAAAAAACAATAGCACAGACACACCCTACAAACAATAGAATCGAAGCGCTAGCGAACGCATGTAAAACAGGTGTGCGCATATCAATAGAACCTACGACGCCGACACAAGATAGTAAAGGTAGCGCACACATACTTCCATGCGCTCTCTCATCTACTGCGATAAATTCCACGCGCTCAGATTTGCGGTGTTTGTAGCGACGGGGGTGGGAAGGCGCTGTGGCTGTTAGTCGAAAACGAAACGAAAACTGCAGCAGCAGCGAAACGTTGTCGTCAATTTGATTGCATGCGCGCAGTCGTAGACGAACGGGACTTGAACGTTGGCAGAGGCCGACACATGAGCATATATGCGTGCGCTTCGACGCTTGCGCTTCATCGGTAGCGTCGAACGCGATGGCATAGCTGATAGTCGAAACCTCATCGCAGACTCGCGCAAGCCGATATTGCATACTCGCCAGTAGGGTATCACCATCTGGCGAATAACGGAGGATTTTGCGTTAGTTATTGGAATCGTGGAAAAGTAACGCAAAATGCGAACCGGGACAGAACAGCCGCCAGCAGAGGAAGGTTTTGAGCAGAAAAAGAACAGAATGCTGGACAGTGGAACGCGGAGTATCATACAGGACAGTCGAACGCGGAGTATCATACAGGACAGTCGAACACGGAACAACAGTGAAGGAAGTCGATCGCGGACATTCAATCGGAAAAATCAAAGGCAAAGCAGCAGTGAGTGAAACGACATAGCATCGAGTGAACGAAGGCGCAACAGAGGCATCGAGGCAGACCGGCAACCACAGCGACAACCGCAGATACGCAGGACAAACTACACTTCTTTATTTGAATTAATTGGTGGTAAATATAGTGACAATTTGTGTCGAAAACAGAGTGAAAGTGGCAAGACTTGGCAATAGGTGAAGTGAACTTTAGCAAATCTACAAGAATTAGGGCGCGACCCTTGGACCGCCAATTCAGATTGTTGGTAATAAAACTGTATACAAGAATTAGGGCGCGACCTTTGGACCGCCAATTCAGATTTTTTCCGCAATACAATTGCACACCAGAATTAGGGGCGCGACCCTTGGACCGCCAGCTCAGCCACGTTCAGAATATTTCCCATCAGAATAAGGGCGCGACCGGTTGGACCGCCAACCCAGCCACGTAAATTTATTTTTACCATAACTAGGGCGCGACCATTGGACCGCCAATTCAGATTTTTCCGCAAATACAATTGCACACCAGAATTAGGGGCGCGACCCTTGGACCGCCAATTCAGATTGTTGGTAATAAAACTGTATACCAGAACTAGGGGCGCGACCCTTGGACCGCCAGCTCAGCCACTGTTGGTAATAAAACTGTATCCCAGCACTATAAGGGCGCGACCGTTGGACCGCCAACCCAGCCACGTTAATTTATTTTTACCATAACTAGGGCGCGACCATTGGACCGCCAACTCTAGATCGAAAGCAAGCCACGTGTAGTTTTTTTTATGAATTTTATTTCGCCAACCCATCAGCAATAAATTTAGGAAAAAAAACCCTTTAATTGTTATTAAATAAGGAATGAAATTTAAAAGAATAAGAAATAAAAGAAATTATTGAAATTAAATAATTGACCCGTGATTTATTAAAAACCTGGAAAAATATTATCGCCGGAGGTCACTGAATATAAATATTCTGTGACGAACGCCTGGGCATCCGACGAGGATACCCCAGCCTGTGCGACCTCGTTACAAACTTTATCAAAACAATGAATAATCGAGAAGAAGCAGCCTGGCAGAGTTTTCGATCAGTTGCTCAAAACTTCCTAGGAAACAGAAAAAGTCCACAATATAAAAAACTAGTTGACAAGATGATCATGGACTATGAAAAACTAGGATGCTTGATCAACCTTAAGCTACATTTTCTGCTCTCTCATCTTGATAAGTTTCCGGAAAACCTGGGAGACTTCAGATTTTAAATTCATTGAAACTCGTTACCAGGGACGCTGGAATGCTAATATGCTTGCAGATTTCGATACAGCTCAAAGAAGAAGAACAATTAAAATAATATAAATTTTTTAATAGCAATACCAACCAGCCCTTTTAAGAGCTACATGATGTACAAAATCCAATCGTGCAACCTCCTCGCGGTGTAGATCGAGCAATGCTAATGCCGACGGTACACGTTACGCTACGGGTGACGTGCGTTTAATAGCACAAATTGTAGGTTTAAAGGTTATGTCGAAAGCATTATCTGATCCATATTGGATCCACTATCTTGAATTTTTAAAATCAGACTTCAAATTC
>JAWNNP010003321.1:5000-40616 GCA_035044805.1 Leucophenga maculata
AGTCTATTTTTGGAATATATGTTAATGGTATCGGGAGAGGTAATCTTATTAAGTTTAATCAAAATCAGAGACTACCGTTAACTTGAGACTTCGTCCGCGTTCGATAAAAAGTAACATAACCAATTACTTTTGATGATTTTCCCTTTGTTCTGAAACTAAACTTAACACGTTTACTTCTCTTGATCTTCTTAACATGTATACCAATTTTCATCTCTCATGGATGAAAAGATATGACAAATTTTGATTATCGCTTATATGGTGGGTAAGGCATTGGCCCCTCCGAATTTTTCCAAACTGAACAGGTTCACATCTCCCGATCCTCTTAACATACATATATCCCAAATTTCATCTCTGTACATTAAATGGATTCAAAGATATGAAAAAAGATTTGACTATCGCTTATATAGGGAGGTGGGGTATCACCTCTTTCGATTTTGGCCAAACTTAACAGGTTGACTTCTCCTGTTCCTCTTAACATTTATATCAAATTTAATCTCTGTACCTTAAATGGAAAGATATGAAGACAATTTTATTCGCTTATATGGGGAGGAGCTTATATTGTATGTATGCATGTATGTGGGTAAGTATGTATGTATGAATGTATATAAGTATTTATGTATGTATGTATGTATATATGTATGTATATTTGTAAATTTCTTTATTACCTCGTATCTTTCAAACGGCTGGATGGAGACACTTTGGGGCTAAAAAAATACCAGCAATATTCTTCGTTCATGCATTATATCCAAAGTTATACCTTATTATCCAAATATCCCTAAATTTTCAAATTTTTTTATCAACAACCAATAATTGTATGTTATAGAGAACCTTCTTCAGTTTTCAATACTATAATTAAATTGTCTGTATGATAATTAGCTCCCGAGTAATTGTCAAAGTCCAAATGGATTATTCTCTTTTATCAACGATTATTCCACGCCAAATCATCAGTCCGTAAGAAAAAAAATGTTGAGGTCAACAATCAATGTTGAAATTGGAAAAATTTAAAATACAATTGTTGAATATCACCCAAAAATTTTAAATTTTTAATATCCATTTATTCTTTTTGACTGGTGTATAAACAAAGTAATCCCTACTTCGATTCAACAGACTATATTATGAGCTGAAGTCCTAAGTTAAATATCTGCATTAGGTTTAGTAGCAGACGGGACCCATTAATTATCTTTCTGTCTATAATTTGTAATTGGGTCCTGTGTGCTACCAAATTTAATAACTTTCCTTTTTGCACGTTAAATTACACTCTCAATATCTCACTTCCAGCTCAATGTTCTATATACAAAAATTTATTTCCTTTTTTTGCTTTTAACTCATCATCGTTTACTGAAGTTCATATAATAACAAATATTTTTTAAACGACCAAAGCACGTATCCCTTGGGTAATCTCTGAAAAGCCGTTCGAGAAGCAGTGAGACTGCACCACTGCAAATTAGGGGTTGGTGCATTTGGCTGGGGACCCGCAACCATAAAATATATTGCAGTTCCAGTGAATTCCTGTAATTCCCCGAAAGCGACATACGTTTGGGATACCCGTACTCCTAATAGGACCGATGCAAATATCCAGCACAGATACAGGAATTACTATAAAAAGGACAGAATTGTGCTAAAAAAGCGTTCTTTGACATATACTCTAGCTAACTACGTAGCCGCGTATTCTGTTTCACATTTGTTGACGAGCGCCTGGTTGTGATACGCATTAATGCTAAATATTTCAATATAAGTCTGATTTGTGCACACGCCCCAACGGAAGTGAAAATCGACAATGCAAAAATGCATTAGGCTGCAGCCGTATACAGATACACTAATAGGGCAATATTAGTGTGGCTCAGAACAAAAAACTTCATCTATATTGGATCCTAAATGACACACAACAATGTCAGCTTGGATAGCAGGCGAAGAATCGCGCTTCCAATTAAATAAAAAATCTACATCACCCTGATACTTGATACTATAATGAAGGAAAGTTTTTTTTACCTATTAGAGTTGGCGAGTTCAGGTCCCGAATGAACCACGAGCTGTAAGATCTATTCGATGAGGTTGAGATAGTCCTGCGCATAGATTTACAGTGGTTGCACTCGGCTGGTCACGTTATTCGATGAGTTAGCTCCAGCACATATGGCTAACATTAGGTACCCAAACTTGCTTCGTGAACGAAGTAATAGAAAACGTTCAAACATGCGTTGGAATAACCAGGAATGCCCGCTTTTTCAATACAAAACAACTGCCAACAGCGCGCACAATGCCGCAGCAGCTGGTCGCCTTCCTTAGTGTGGCCAAAACCAAACCAATGGTTGATGAAAATTTAAAGTAAGTAATTCATCATCAAACGGTAAAACCAACCAGTTTATAGCTTTCTCTTTCCTTGAATTACCACTGCTATGATGGAAGTACTTTTATTTTTCTAGATTTATGTAACTTTAAATTAAAATGGAATGTAACACTTCATATTCTTGTAAAACTACTAGTGGCGGCTTTTATGACAGATCTTCATCATATAGCTCATTTTAATTGCCTTGAGTACGAATTTTCTATACCGTTAATGTGTCAATAGGAAAGAGCTCAGTTCGTTTATATTTTGAAGAAGTAGCCAGAAAAACAGTTATCATTCACTGTCACATTCGGTTATACATTTCGCTATTTTATTGCAAAAATTACTTACTTTGCACAAAAATATTTTAAGCATGGTATATTAGGTTATCTGAAACATCAAATTTACGTTGCATAAAGAACATATGGCGGTCGCATAAAATATATGACTTAAAAATACTATATCTACTCCACTATGGAGGAAATACATGCTATGTACTATATAATAGTGTATCTTAATTCTAACTTTAATTTTTTGTTTGTAATTATTTTATTATTTTTTTTTTTTCATTTCTGACTTTTGTATTACACACAAATTTTTGTTGTTGTGGCTATGAAGCAAATATGGATAAAATATCACACATCTAACGTTCAATGAGGACCATTTTCAAATATCTATTAAATTGAATAAATTTTTTTACAATATCACCCTAATTGATGAAACTTAATAACACTGAACTACAGTGACTTTTTTTTTTTTTTTGATGAGACCTATTGGGGGTTGTTAGCCTAGTCGAGTAAATCACGAATATTTTTTTGAGGAAAATATTTTTTTGAGGTTTTACTGTTGTTACCTAACTTTGTAAAATGAAAATGTATAACTACGCATCTTTGTATTATAACCATGAATAAGAGAAAAGAAATGTTTCGTCTTTAAATTATATTTACCTTGTTATACGCTGTTATGGTCTGTCAAACTTAAAGTTTCATTTTATTTCTAAAGTTTTTTCAACTTGATCTTTTTTAGTTATATTTTGAATAGTAACTTATTTTTGTAAATTTATTTCATATGTTACTGAATGAGTCATATGTCATATATATTTTTTACCGTTTAAATTAATTTTAACATTAAATTTTCACATTGGTCATTGGTAAACTTTCCAAAATATTCTGGGAAAATAAAAGTACGAATGAAGAAAATTAATTTTTAATGACATTCGGCATTTCATTTCTCATAAGTATGTAGTTCGAACTGTTATTGTTGGAAAGAAAGTCTTGAAACAAGGATATAAAGCTTTGCCAAGCTCTTTTACCAATGTCATTCAACATAATGTTAGATGTTTCATCCCGCATTACTTTTCGAAATAAAAGTTGTCGGAAAAGCACTATGTTTGCATTAACCAGAACTGCACTGGCCTCACTCGACTTAACGAACCATTATCACATATTTTCATCTCTTCCGTTTTTCCTTTTTTAATATAAATACCGAAAAAAAATTTTTTTTTGGTCGTTTTAGGTACATTCACTGGGTTAATTTTTTTTTGATTGATTAATTGATTTATCTGCATATAAAGTTTGGTCAAAATCGGAGGAGGCTATGCCCCACAACCCATACAAGCGATAAACAAAATTCAACATATCTTTGCATCCATCTGAATTTGTTACACATGTTAATTGGATCGAGAAAAGTAATCGTGTTAAGTTTGGTCAAAATCGAAGGGGGCTGTGCCCCACCCCCCATACAAGCCATACGAAAAATTCAACATATCTTTGCATCCATCTGAGTTACGGGACGAAATTTGTACATGAAAGTTGGTATACATGTTAATGGGATCGGATGAAGTAATCCAGTTAAGAAAAGAGAATAAAGTTTCATGGTTCAAAAGATAAAAAAATTTATCGGTTTCGATTATTGCAGGAAGATGTAGAAGTGCTTGGAGTCGAGTAGGAGGGGAATATATTGTGTAATGAAAATAATTTTTACTAGGTGCAGCAAAGCGTGCCGGGTACAGCTAGTTTTCAATATAAGAGAATACGATTTTAGTACATTCAGTTATGGAGGTGGAAGGATGCGTTGAGTACTTTTAAGAAATATTAATATGATAGATAAGAAATAATTTAATGTTAATTAATTCATCATGAATTTTTAAATGCTTTTGTATAAACATGGTTCAGTTTTAAATTTGCATACAAGGTTCTTACCTTGTTTTGTACAGAGATGAAATTTGGTATACATGCATCCATTTAAGGTACAATGATGAAATTTGGTATAAATGTTACCGAGGTGTAGTTAAGTTTCGTCAAAATCGGAGAGGCCACATAATCGCCTTAACCAAGAAAGTTAAGATCACATCATAAATGTGGTTAAAATCGAAGTAGGTGAATTCGGAATTTACAAATGTGATCGGAATTTAGTGAGTAGACTTAAAAAACGTTTTATCTAATATAAGACAAAATAACCGTAATCATCGATGAACGTGTTATATTGGCTGCCATTGTGATGCTACAGACTTTACATTTAAAGATATGCTATCAAGAAATCAGAGTAATTGGTAGTGTATTCAATGCAAACGGTGTTGGTAATCTATCTTTGGTAATCCTATCTAATGAGTATTCCTTTGTAATTTGAAAATATTTTGCTTCGTAACATTCGTCAACATAGCTTTAGCTACGGTACCAGAATAATGACGAAGAAAATGACCAATGTTATCGAAACCGCAATTTTAAATAACAAATATATAAGAGTGAAAGCTTTGATGTGAAAATTTCGTGCCACGATACGATTTTGAGAAAAGGGGAGGAGGGGTAAAGGGCCCTAAAAGTCGTGTTGTGGATGGTTTTTCACAATTTTATCTCTTTAACCAGACGTGCTGGAGACCTGGGAAAAAAACATGTCGAAAACCCTCAAAAAAACTTTTTGGGCTCTTTACCCAAATTCTCAAATGATAGGCAAATTCGGGACACGCAATCGTACTCTTTGGACAAAAATACATTAGAAGCCACTCCAACATGAAAATAAAACGAAAAAGTCGCAAACTTGTATAATCAAACAATTTTCTATTTCTATTTTCTATTTAAAGATTAAAACAAGTTATTGCTAGAAAAGTGCATTACCTAAAAAAAGATAACAGACGGACATGGATATACTTCTCTATCACTCCTAACCATAATGGGGTAACTTTGGGGTCTCCGACCATTATTTCTACCTGTTACATACTTGTCACAAAACGCATAGGCTCTTGTACCTTCGGTACAGGGCCTATAAACATCGATTTTATTAGGCTACTGTGATCAAATGGCTTAATATTTTTTAACATGTGTTATGTCATTGGGAAAGTCTTTCAAATACCTTTGAATCAAATAAAGAGAAATTTGTAGAGAAAATTTTAAGCTCATTGCTCATGTTTTGAAATAATATACTTTTTAAAAAAAAATCTGTGAGTTGAGATGTCATCGCAACTATTAGGTGGTGCTCGTTTTCTTAATGCAAAACTTTTGTTATACATATATGAGTTTGTTATTGATAATCCTTTAGATGCTTGTGAAGGTACTTATAAAAATATAATGCGTTTAGTTTTAATTGTCTAATAAATATATTCTAGAGGATTATGGATGGAGGATTTTTCATTTAGATTTTTATTTCTTTGCAAATATGTATTGTATGTATTGCAAACTGCAAACTATGTATTTTTGATTTTTTGAGTTTCTATAATTCAATATTGTGCGATTTTGCATCCTTCTTTTTTTCCATTTCTAAAAATAACTACATACGCCGTCGTTTAATCATTTCATTCATCTAATTTGTTAAAGTGACCGACAAAAAAATGAGTGTGTGGCCGCTATGTTCGTTAGAAGTGAAACAGCTTTAGGTATGATAAGGTCGGGACAGTGTAAGATATAAGGTAAATAGGTAAAAAACTAATAATAATTTTGATATAACTAACTTCGACGGTGCTGCGCAGTGCAATCAAGATAATGTCAGAATCAGGAGTTGCCATATATCAGAAGTCAAATAATTCAAATGCGATTTTGATGCCTTATACAGACATTGTTTTACAACAAATTACTTCAGTATTAGTCAATATGGCTGAAGTTGGTGAAATTTGTGATGCACGTTTGACGACGGGCAAATCATCATGTCACTGTCTATGGGAATGGCAACCAATTTTTCTTTAGCAAATGGCCCAACCAGCTCACAAACTTCCGCTAGGACACTTATTTCTTAGGTAGCCTCTAAATAGCCGTTTGGAGGTGAACTAAATGTTAGAAGGCGAGGAACGCCCTCTAACTTAGAGGTAAAGCGCTGGGCTTACCCACCGAAAAAAACATAAGGACCACGCATTAAAGATATGTACCTGGAAAGTCCGCACAAATACAATGCTAACGTCACTGCAATCCTGGAAAAACAATGGATAGGACAGGTCAAAATCGTGGTTGGCGATTTCAACACCAAAATTGGGAAGAAAAGAATCTTTAATACGTGCCACCTAGTGATCTGGTAATGAACAATAAATTTGCAGGCTTCAAGAGTAGGGTATCAAAATATAGGAATTTAAATGGAGATTAGCGGGTATGTCACGTGAATGGAAAGGGAAATTCGGTTAGATTGGTTTTAAAATCCTTCGAACAAAACCCCGGTGTAACGTAAAATCGAGGGATTTCACTTTTCGGAAATTTTATTCGGAAACAGCTGGGGACTTAGCAGGGTTGTCAGCACTATAAAAATTATCTGTGTTATTATTTTTAATTTCGATTATTTACTTAGTTGGGTCAAAAATTATAAACAAAATTTTCTTTATAATGAGAGACGAAATGTATATTTATTTTTGAAAGTACATTCCGACTAAAAATTCTGCCCGCCAATTAGTACAATTTAATCGACAACACTATCATATGATACTCTACTCTATTGTCTATTTATTCACGACATGCCAACTTATTGCAATGAATTCTTTACTAAAATGTATGTTCACTAAATTAAAAAAATAAGAATACCACAATTTTTTTTCTAATTTTAATTCACATTTTTGTAATGAATTATTTACGAAAATGTATGTTCACTAAATTAAAAAAATAAAAATACCACAGACTTTATTCTAATTTTAGTTCACATATAAAACATAAGAAATTGAATAATTCAATAAAATAAACACTCCGAATGATTTCTATTTTTGCTTTTAACAAGTTGGCTTTAAAATACTCGGTTGGTTTTTGGTTGGTTTAATAAACTGCAATATTTGACGAGATGTTTACTAAAATACAAAGTAACAAATTAAATCTAACAAAATGTTTATAAAAATATTGCAAACCGTTTCTATCACTACCTGAATTCAACACCGGTTATTAAAGCTGCAAACTACTAAATCCATCATGCAAACGTGAGGGATTTCAAACCAACCAATCTTTCCGTGACACCTAGAATTGGAATTTGGTTGGAATGTAATGTTCGTGACATGCCCGTATATATATATTTTTGTTGTATGTGTAAATTTAATAACGTGGCCTTTAGTGCATTACTTTTAATAAATTGTCTTTTTTGCAGTCGGGTTTTTGAATTTTTTAAACTATACTTTCTTGTAAGTGATTGTTTTTAGTTCCTTTTAAAGTCGGTTTAACTTTTTTAAAAGTGTTTATTTTTCACTTTTTAGTGACTGCTTGTAGTGGGTTTTGTATAATTTATTTAAGAAACTTTTATATATAACTTTTTTTCGAGCAGCGGAGTACCGTCCTCCGATTTTGATCAAACTTAAGATGTGATTTTATTTCATCAGATCCCATTATTATATATTCCAAACCACGTCAGTACCTGCAATAGATGCATAGATATGTCAAATTTTGTATATTGCATGTTTTGCCCAACGACTTTGCTCAAACTGATGATGTCATTTTACTGCTTTCGATCCCATTAACATGTATACCAAATTTCATCCGTTTATCTCAAATTGATGCAAAGATATGTAGAATTTTGTTTATCGCTTATTAAGATGTGGTTATCGCCCCACCGTTTTTCACCAAATTTAACAGATCTCTCGATCATATTAACATGTGTATTAAATTTCCTCACTGTACCATAAATCTATGCAAAGATATGACATATTTGGTAGATCGATTATATGAAGGTGGGGTAATGAATGAAAAGATATGTCGAATTTTCTTAAATGATTTCGATTGGATTCCTTTAAGCAAAAAAAAAAAATTCATAATCGAATATACATGAAATAAAAAAAATAAATACAAACGAACGTAGAACCTTCTTAAAGTTGGTTAAAAAGAACGAACGAAAATGTATGCAAAGCTAGCTGAGCTTAATAATCAAACTAAACTATCATAACCGTGTGTCTTTTAAAACAAAAACTTCATCTAGGTCTGGAACTAATTATTGAGAGCCTGCGCTCTCAAAATAGTTACACTTCAGTAATGCGTCCGATCGCCCACGGCATAGTGTAATAATACATAGTAAGGCCACTTCAGCCATACGCTCTCAAAAATAGCTACAGTTGAAAGTAAATAGCTACACTCAGTATGCGACTGAACGTCTCTCTCTTCTGCTCTTAGCTACATTCATTGTGAGAGTTGCGCTACCTTCTATAATTGAACCATGGCCCACGGTATACTTAACAAGGTAGGAGCGAAAGTGTTCTCTCGATCACTTAAATTTTGAGAGAGGAAGAAAGAGCAAACAATTGAGAGATGCCAACAACAACTTCTAGTTGAAAACAAACTAACGCATAATTTTTGTTTGCGTGTGTGTGTAAAACACAGGACAGTCAAGCATAGAAACAACCTTTCCCCCTGACTATCGCAAGCGAACTAAAATTTAAGTGACTAGAAACAATATTTTTTACATATCAAATATTTGCACATTAACGTAAACAATGTAATCTATCTCTTTCGCGCTCATAAAGAAAAGTAAAATTAAACAAAAGAAATCCCCCTTCTCTATCATGCGTGTTTATATAGCTTGGACGTCGTGGATTAGAGACGACCCAACCTTGTATGCGAAATCGTGTTGGGAGTTAACCTAGGAAATGAACGGTCAAGCTGAAAAACAAACCTTTATTGTCACATTCTAAATGTTGTCTCAAAAGTCTTATAAAATCTCGTGTTAGCTTTCTTAGATATTCAAGCTCTAAGGTCACGAAAATCAATTTTATTTTTTAATTATCTCACTTCCTTTGCCTCTTTTTCATTAATTTTAACATTTTAACTGTTTATGAAATAGAGCGCGAAGAGTATGGAGCGTCTTTCGAGATGTATACCGAGATGCGTGACGGTATTGGCGTGATTGGTGGGATCACAATGTTTAATGTGAATGTAATGCGTTTGCTTTTTTGCTTATTGACTTTTATACGCCAGTTGGTAAGCCACTTCTCGAGGAGAGTGAAGTGGTCTGCTAGTTGTTTAGTTGCTCTTATTGCGCATCGTGATTAGCTTAAAATTGTTGTGACCTCGGCAAATGTGGATGTTGGAACGTAAAGGAAAATAGTTGTCTGTGGTCCGTTGGTATATCTGATATCTACAGAACATACAATGTAGGACCGATAACGCTGTTTTGGAGTACACCAGATTTTATTTTAAGCTTCTGAGTTATGTAGTCACTCTGTTACACTGTGAATATCCTTTTGCTGACAATCAAAAGTTTTGTGTGTATTTTGGCGAAGCAATTCCTAAATTTTGTACATGAGTTTGTCGAGCCAAACGTGATTGCATGCTTGAGCTACATCGAGAAAGATTGCGGAACAATATTCGCAGAGCTCATATCGACCTTTAAGGTGAATCCTATTTTTATCATATGAATTAAACGAGCCAAAGGATTTTTATTAAAATTGACCTGTCTTTTCATACTAGCATTTAACGATTATTTAAGTAAAAAACCGTATCAGGGACTGGGGTTCATTTTGCGCTATATCATGTATGGCTGAGCGCTCCGAACTCTTCGCGCTTATCTCAAAAACGATTAAACGGATAAAAGATTGGTAAAAATTAAATTTGTAGAGAATTTTATATTCTACAACTATTAATACCATTTGAGGCAAATGAAGCGAGATATTTCCAAAAAAAAAAAATGATTTTCGTGACCTTTTAACTTAAATATACAATGAAGTTCACACGATATTTTATGGTACTTTTGAGACAATATTTAGATTGGCATTCTACAAAAATTCAGCTTCATCCGTTCAAAATTTGCCTTATTTGATTGGACTATGTGGTACATCTATATAATATATGCGTGTGTTTGAACTGTGTTTTGGAACTTTTTTGTACTTATTCATCGAGAATTCCGTACAAAAAACCAGACATACAATTATATGCATGCCACCAATAAAAAATCTATCTGAAATATTATTTATTTTGTACCACATAATTACATTATTAACTTTTTGAAACAAGAAATAGTAGTAATACTAAAATAGTAGTACCTAATAGAATTCATTTTCATAATGTTGCGTAGTATATAACTTTTTTAAAATTATGTTCAATTAAAATTTGATAAAAGAAGTTTTTGTGAATTGTTGTTAGGAAATTTTTTATGCCATTTACACATAGTTTGAAATGGTATTATTATTTTATCGGAAAGTTTGTAACGAATTAAAGGAGACATCAGCCATAAAGTCTATATAATCTTCATCAGCTCGATGAGATGAGTCGATCTAGCTATGAACCTTTTTTGTAAAAAATGTCAACTTGTAATGGTTTATTTGGCATAATTTGTACTAAAATATTCCACAAGGATTGAGATATAAATATATGTATGCCCCATCCAAATTTAAGGTTCCATGATGTTACAGGATATCTCAAAGTTGAGCACGCTCGACTGTAGTACTTTTCTTTTCCACATAGGCTTATAAGTACTAGACCGATGATTTTTAAACGTTTAACCTTCACATATAAAATAGATGCCAATTTTGTTACATCTGAGCCATTTCACGGATCCCACTTAAAAAAATAAATGCAAACATCAAATTAAATTTAGAAGTCCAAGCGGTGCGTCATATTAGATCACATCACATCTATTCTGTAGTTTTATTTATCCTAGCTCCTTTTAAGACATGTATCTATTCTTTCTTTATGATAAAAACAAATTCAGCTAAAAGTATTTTCTAAACTTTTTTTTTTTTGTTCGAAGAATTGCTATACTTGACTCAAAAGTAGTTCTGTCAAAATTTCTTATGTAAACTATGTACATACATATGTGAAAATTTGTGTTTGCAGTTTATAAAAAAAAATCGAACCATTTGACTATAGCTGTTACTTGTATCCTTAAGCCTTACAATTAAACGGAAAGGAAAATAATTGGAAAAAAGCCAAAAAAAACTGCGGTTTTTATGTCCGATCTTTAATTTTAAGCAACTTTATGTAAACCTATACGTGACCATTCATTCTACGTGTATATGTGCCTACATACTCCCTAAACCATTACAAAATTGATATTTATTTCATACAAGTAAAGGTATATTTTTTGTATACCTAAGCCATCGACGGTAATGAAATTTTTCAAGTCTAATATTACAATATTTGCTTTATCATGGCTTGCTACGATTATTAATTTTACTAATTTTTGGTTTTATTGAGTTTGTTTGTCATTTGAGGACCTTTTTTATAAATAATTGATTGAATTTTCTTGTATTAAAATACATTCTAGATATGAAGAACAATTGTTTCACTTAAAACTGACAGTTTACATCTTCAGCAACAATAATATGTTGTTAAATATAATCATTAGTAATTGAAACATTATCGTTCACCGTTTGTATTTCGAAATATGTTTTCTAATATTTTAACTTTGGCATTTAGTAACTACATATTTAATGTTGATCTTTAGCGCAATGGATAGATCTCCCGATGTAATCAATAAATAAGATCAGCAATAGTATCGGACTTGACAAGTTTTCCATTGAAAAGAAAACATTTGTCAATAAAGCGAGCACTTATTAGCTCATTATATGCAGCACATCCGCGAATACATAGATAAACTTTGCTTGGCACGGAAACGAATACAAAGTGAAGTGGTTATTTACATAAGACAACTAAGCATGTGACGTCATAGACTCGAATTATTAACTCTATCGCTCGCTCGCCAAATATCGGACCAGCGCGTTGCATTACCTTCTATTCATTATGCTATGGTAGACAACGAAAATTTTAAAAACGCATATAGTTAAACTTAAAATCGATCGTTAGGATGTGAGTAAAACGCTCTGCAATCGTGGTATCTGTAGCGTAGCCGACTAATAATAGCTAAATACTTTCTTCGGCTCTATGCTGCTCTGATGGGATCAGTTTAAAACTTGCATATGATAACGTAAACTCCATGTCGTTTGGAGAATTCACAAATCCAATGAAACATATATATGTAAAGGCGTGAAGATAATAATCACAGTCACTTAAACAGCAATTGTCGTTAGCTTAGGCAATCATTGTGGTGTGTAGATTGTCAGGGGCATGTTTTAACAATGGGATGCAGTGAAGTGTTTACTACCACCCTTCAGTTTTTATTGTGCGTAAATTTTTGTATACACAATGAACGCTGCCTACTATATCGTATATTCGACAAAAAAAAAAAAAAACAATGGAAAACTTGGGTACATATTTTGTGTGCCAATGATTTTTGTTTGTAAGATAGAAAAACCTTTCAAAAATCTTGAATAAAAAATATGTATATAGGAAAAAAAATACATAATAATCTCACCCCAACATTTTGTTCACAAATTTATCTATTGTTCTGTCATGTTCGTCTCTATCAACAGCCCTTCCTTTTTAGTTTAGAAAATACCATTCATTTTAATGGACGGGAGTGTGCATTCTTTTGAATATGTGTTTTGTGGCAATATATTGATTGCATTGTACGAGGACGCTTAACAATATCAAAATAATTGATTTAAAATTAATTCTGCCAATTGTTGATTACATTAGAATCATGCGAAACGATTTTTCGGTTCGTTGAAACATTTAGTAGTCCATTTGAACAGTCATCATTTAAGAATGGTTTGAACATCATTTGCACACTTAAGAGTGAGAATGAGGTACATCTGATAGTGGCTATGAAATAAGGGATGATTTTACTAATCTAAGAGTAATAACAAATTTTGCCAAATTTCTGCCCACATATTTAGAAGAACAAATACAAAAAGAATATTGTTAGTTTTTGGTGGTTCCAAAGCTCAAATAATCTTCACACTTGTAACGAAAGTAACTTAATCTTAAATTTTAAAAAATTGTGTCTTTTTATTATATACTAGATGCACTTGGCGCGCTTCACTGCGCCCAATAAAAACTTTTCTCAAAATGAATATTGCAAATATATGCTTCCTATAGAAAGCCAAACCATCCCCATCCCCACTTTTCTAATGGATCTTACTCTTACTGATCCCATCAACATGTATTCCAAATATCATTCCCGTACCACAAATAGATGCAAAGTTATCGAGCCCTATTTGGGAAAATAACGTAAGTGCCAAAAAGCAAATTTTTTTTTTAAATTATTTTATTTTTAAATTATATATAAAATGTAACCTATTTTAGGTCTCATATAAATAATATATGCGTTTCAAGGTTTCATTTGCGCAAATTACACTTTGGCGTTCTTTTCAAGGCTAATCTTTAGGGCAGCTTAGTTAAAAAATTTCGTTACGTTGAATGATTTTTATAGAATTTATTGCAGTTTTTTGGAAAATGTATTTTTATTTACAAGAGCCTATTGGTTTTGTGCAAATGTATGTAAAAGGTAGAAATAATGGTCGGAGACCCCCAAAGTTACCCCCATTATAGTCAGGAGCGATAGAGGAGTCGATATAGCCATGTCTGTCTGTCCGTACGAACGAAAGGATCTCGGAAACGGTAATAGATAGAGACTTCGTTCTTTTTCCATTCGTAGTATTTTATGTGTAGTATGTGTAGTATTTTAGAACAAAATATATCAAATAAACCATAACAATTTGATATTCTTATAAAAAAGAGGTTTATAAGGATTGATGTAAGCTAGGCCAAATTTGGTGTTACTAGCAAAACTAACAAATTGGGAGTAATAATCAGTTCTTACTGAACATACTCAGTGCGGTCATAATTTGTATCTTCAAAATCTACGGCTAAATTGTAAACATTTTGTAAATTATATTAATTTCTTTTTCATTGACTTTTTTATTATTTAACAAAATTTTTAACAAGTGCGCGTCTCATTGTTTGTTACTCCTTCGCTTTTTCATTTCTTTTTATTTCAATATCTGTTCTGAATTTCTGGCAAGCATTTATTTGTTTCTGCTTTTCTTTTTCAAAGCTTTGTTTTGCTTTTAACAACATATTCGGGCATATCACGTAAATCGAAAGGTTGGATTGGATTTTAAAATCACTCGAGCAAAACCTCGGTGTCATGGAAAATCAAGGGATTTTATTTCTAATTTCGAGTAATAATATAAATAGTTTTTATTTACAAAATGTATTAAATTTTGAAAGTACAATACAAATAAAAAAGAAGTTTTTTTAATTATTCTGCTCACCTATTTGTAAAATTTAAACGACGATCTATTGTCTATTTATTCACGACATGCCAACTTCTTGCAATGAACTCTTTACTTAAATTTATGTCTAAATACACATTTATTGTACACTAAATTAAAAATATTAAAAATACCGCAATCTTTATTAAAGTCTTAGTTCTTATATTTACTATAACTGGCTTCTTTTTTTTAATATATTAATATATTTTACGTTTCTAAATTTGCTACTCCAATAGCCAATTTCGAGGAAAACTCTGGATGTCTGAAGTTGAATTGATGTCAGTTGTAGAATTCTGTAAGGAACGTCAACTTGTATCCGGAGACATATCAATGTGTCGTAGTCAATCTAACGACTACGCCGATTTCTTCGCCATCATTGGAGCAACTTGTTGATCTACATACATATTTTTGAAAATAGTAACGTAACACAATTTGATTCATACTCTTCTGACAAAATCGCTTAGCTTTCTTTATAAGCATATTTCATAGCTATAATTTTTGAAAGTTAGCTTAGTTTTGATTCAATTTTGGATATCTATTTTTTTAAAAAGTGTAAAGTATTGTTGCATACTTTGCATAACGTGGTTAATTTAGCTCCTTGTTTTTCTCTTTCGCACGCAACTACAAAGTTTGCGCTCAGCTGTTTTGACTCGAAACTTTTGAGAACTTGTTTAATAAAACACTTAGAATATATTTATACATATATTATTCTGAGTTTGATAGGTAAAAATGTCAAGAGAAAAAAATCGTAAATTCAGATTGCAAAGATTGGGTTAAATTTTTTTGCAACTGCGTTTATTTAAAAATTCTGTGAATTCAGTGTAATTATTATTTAGTGATTTATTTTTGATGAAGCCATATTTAATTCATTTGTAGTACTACTAGTCTCAGCGACAAAGATTTAACCGGGCACATGACTTCCTTCTTGGTCGAAAGTATTTTCCATGAATTAAGACGGTTAGCTTTTGAGCTGTTTCATGACTTCTGAGTCTAAAAAAATTATGTGTGCAGTGCATTTTCAAAAAAGCAAACAAGCGTTATAAGTATGTATATAGAATAACAATTAGTTTAACCTTCTTGCTTTTGTGATTTTGTAAGCGTAAGGTTCAAAAGTGCTTTAAATTTTTGACGTGAAGTGTGAATATTTGAAGTGTCTTGGAGTTCTTAGTTAAAATTTTAATTTCCACCACTTGTAAAATCATTTGCACTACTGTCTGTGACTACAACACCATTTTTAAATCTCCTTTTTATAAATACGAATAAACATATACTAGGTAACCACTCATAAATTAAATATATCACCTTATGCAATGAAATCTAGAATAAAGCCTTTTAGTTTGTATTTTATATATACATATATATATTATTTTTTTTTATATATATCCATATTCTACATATATAATAAAATCGCGCATCGCTCTTAAATCGGACGTTCGGATTAGAACAAGTGCTACTTTTTGTTTAAATCGAAAGGGGTGGTGCTCCTCCACCTATACAAGCGTTAAAACAAAATTTGTCATATCTCTGCATCAATTTGTGGTGCAGAGATGAAATTTAGTTTGCATGTTAATAGTATCAGGAGAATTGAACCTATAAAGTTTAGTCCAAATCGGAGCGAGCGATACCCCGCCCCCATATAAGCGATAAACAAAATTTGTCATGTCTATGGTTCAGAGATATAAATTGGTACATATGTTAATAGGATGGGGAAAGTATTCCTATTAAGTTTGGACAAAAGTGGAGGCGGTGTCATATCTTTTTGTCCATTTAAAGTTTATTGATTGGAAAGGGCAATGTCCCGCAGCCAACATAAGCGATAAACAAAATGTATGATACCTTTATAATTTCTAGCTATCACTTCTTAACAAATGGAATTATATGTCTTCGCCCATTTTAAAATAGCATAAATGTTCTTCGAGATTCTATTTTATCCTCTTCTAGTATTAGTTAAACGGTATCAGTTAACCGGCGGTTCGACGTTTTCGATTACCTTACTCAGTGATTGCTCACTGTGACTGATATTGAAAGCACTGTGAGGAATTCGGATCGAATTAGTTTTGAAGAAATCTCAGTTGACTCTATACAGTTTCTGGAACTAATTTTTCTTTGTCTGGATTCAACCTTAACTATAGCTAATATTCTTCTACAATAGCTTGCCACCACATAATTATTGAATTGGGATTTTTATTGGTCTATATGATGCAAATAACACGTATAAAGTAGAACCTTAGGATTTTCTGAGCCCATACAATTTCAATAGTTTTCATTTGTTCATAGTGTAATGGTCTTAATTTTACTACCAGCTCGTCCGATTTCGACCAAACTTAACAGGAATTCTCCCGATCCAATTAACTTGTGAACTAAATTATATTATTGACCTCAAATATCGTTTATATGAGGGACGCCCCTCCGGATTTGACCAAACAGGATTACTTCAACCGATCCCAGTAACATATGTTTATACATTACAACTACATAACATAAATTTAAATTAACAGTTTTATTTGCAAATAATATGGGAACAAGTTACTCACTGAACATCTTATAACTAAAACTTATCGCTAAAAAGAGAAAAGTTTCGACCATTCAAACCCGTTGGAGTGTTTTTGTTTAGTCACCAGGTTGATCGACTGTGCCCCGACTCACAGCCCGGTAAGTGGTCTAAGCTGCCTTAATTACAAATCAAAAGATTACAAATGAAAATATTAAATTATAATTTAATGAAGATTTGAATTAAGGACAGACTTTTTTATACAGCTTAAAGAAGTATTTTAGCAGAATAAATGAACAAATTTATTATAGGTAAAGAAGAGAGGCCGAATCCGAGAGTTGATCACGGAGAGCATACTTCGTTGTGGAAAATAATAAACGTTAATGCACATAGTTACGCGTAAAGCGTGAGGGTACATTTAAAAATAAAGATTGGTCAAAATAAGGAGAATCAACTTCCCCACAAAAAATTTTGTGAAGGAAAACGACGGAGAGCATTGACCGTCAAGCAGATAGAGTCAGAATATCAATAAGTTTCAATCGATCCACATATGGAGGGAGATATATATCAGAAGCCCCATTATGGTTTATGAGAGCAAATAACAAGAATTATCTTTAAACAGACTCGATACGAACTTGGTGAATTACATAATGTTTGATCCAATCACATAATTCAAATTGTAAGATCGGATGAACTAGTTATATGTATAGAGTGAAATAAATCTGATATCTGTGAATGAGAGGATGCTTCACTACTATCAAGACGAAAGTTTAAAGGGCAAGCCGTATTTCTACGCTTAGTACTAACAAAGCTAAAAAGCTCTTAGGATTTCTGCAGACAATTGTATGTGCCTATTTAACGAGTGAAATTTGAACGGGTAATAGAAAATGTACTGTAATCAACTGTCGAATCAATTTCTTTATTTTGCTGAATTAGACACAGCTGTGTAAGAAATACATCGGTCAAAGTAATTGAGAACGGTTGAAAAAAAATTTTCAATGCCGCCTCAATATTAGTACTAGCCCCGAGATATGTCCAATCAGTACTAAATAACAACAGATTTAACTTATCGGTTATCTTAATATATCTGACACGTTGAAGATAGTTAACATTGCCCTCACGGGGATCTTATTGAGCTGAAAAGACGTCTGCAAAGCTCGATGATAATTATCTTCAGGAAGTGTTACCAAAGGAAGTTAGTCAAAATCATTGTCGCCAAAGACGAGTTCTAGAAGCCGACAATGTTGTTGCACTCTTGCACGAAGTACTCATGAAGGCCTACTAGAAAATCATTGTTTCCAGATGGAATTAAAATAGAGGAAATCAACAGTTATTTGGCCGAAATCTAGGTTAGAGAACAGTACCGAATAACGACACAGGAACAATCACTTTAAAGGACGATATTGAACACTTATAATTAAAATTTAATTTTGACACGGAAACATTTGGAGCTAAAATTTCATGTATGTTTTTATATCATCTTCAGTGGTGGTTGAAGAAAGGCGAGAAATAAATATAAACTTATGTGGGGCAACAACAGTAAGTCCCTTAGGGTAACTATTAACTGGCTGCACTAATGTAATAGTTGCCGTAGCCATTGGATTTAAATCTACATTTTTTATATAGGCAGGAACAGTAGGAAATTCTACAGAAAGACCTATAGCTGACTTCAAATCTGAGTTGACGTTAGCTATTAGCTCTCTAGAAAGCACCTCAAAATTCAATATTGGTGTAGCGAAAACTGGTGTAGAGAAAGGTAAAGTATGATTTACCGGCTTCTTAGGCGATAGAAATCGATAGATTAGGCTTTGACTTTGGTGAATTTCTCTTCTTCCGCTTAGGAGACGACTTTAGGCATTTTATTTCACTAAACAATTTGCTAGCTTCTGTAAATTGTCAGTCATAGCCTTGAACTCACGCATAGACCCCACCACATTTCTAAACATAACATTTCCCTCAGGCCTGTTCTAATCTCATATGTCATATGTTGCTAATATATTGTAGTTTAATATTTCTTAATTTGTTGTTCAAAACAACTTTAAAATTAGTTCAGCATCTAATATTCTCAATATGCTCAAGAAATAGTTACATACAATGTGTATTTTGCCTTTTTGATTTGTTTTTTTTTTTATCTTTTAATTACTGACTTATAAATAAATAAAAACATTGGAAAACGTGAAGTAATTAAAACCGAGGGTTTCATGTTTTTGAGATTGTTCATGTTTTGGAATGTAACATTTTGTTATTCAAAATGTATTGTTTTACTACTGCCCTTAAAAATAAAACATTTTCTTCCATCTTGTCTTGAATTTTTTGGTTTAAGGATTCATTATTATTTCATTATATTTACACATTGATACGGCTAAATAACAAATGAGGTTTCAGCAATTGAATGAGGAATGCTAGGCATTACGTATACACACGTTTGGTATCAAATACATGCATTGTCACTTTTATGGAATCCCCCGAAGTCTTAAAAATTAATTCAGTGTATTTTTATGAAGAAATTTAAAAAAACATATCTGTTCATGTTTTAGAGATTTCAGCTTTGTTCACATTTTAGAGTAGTCAATACAAAAAATAGTGTACATGTTTTAGGAGTTTCACGTGTTCCAATGTTCACTGTATACCAAGTTTTTCCGAAATCGGAGGAACTAAGGAGGAACTTGTGGTAGGTACAAATGACGTCAATCAAACCATGTACATATATACATTTATATAAAATGAAACCAGTAAACAATTTTAGACATATTGCTGCACATATGATTTTTGACCACTCTTGTCCACGCCTTAGTGGGGAAATTTCTGTGAAATACGTTCCTAATTAATTATTTGTAGAGTAAAATACAGGGGGTTAAAAGCGATAACTAGCATGTCCTCCATAAAAAAATTAAAATTGTTCCATCGATGCTATGGAATGCTGGGATATGACCATCATTAGATCAACCCCAGCGAATGTATTAAAAATTAAATGGAATGTCCGCACCCTTAATAGGCAAAGTGGAAACATCTAGATGCTTGATGTCCTCGACAAATTCAAGGATGACACTCAATTCAGGAAATACAATGGGTAAGACAATGTTGCTTTAAAAAGCTTCAATCTAATGTAGCTGTTTCGATAAAAGTACGAATTTACATCCTGTTTCGTGTTAAGTAGAAAGCTACACAACTTTGCCAGCTGCTTCACACTTGTTAAAGAGCGCCTGGCTACGATACGTAATAAAACTCAAACTTAACCGCGTCTTTGACGGTTTATGACGATGAAGATTTTCAACTTCAAAGTTGCAGCAAACTTTGTTTACCTGAAATAAGAAATAGCCAGCAACAGCTCCACCAGCCTCAACACCAGGCATAGAATCTACTTTTGGCTCAGAAAGCACATTAATAGTAGAGCCCGATTGACGAAATTTAATATCTACAAAACGATGATAATCCCGGCACCCCGGTGTATGGCTTAGGAGCACGGACTTTGACTGAATCATATGAAATGATTTGAGAGTCTTCAAGAGAAAGATTCTTCACAAAACTGACCAGTTTCGGTTCCCCATAAAACGGGAGCTGTATGACCTAATCCATGATGTTAACATAGTCTAGCTCATAAAATTCAAGATCCAGCATTGAGCTGGTCTTCTTATTAGGATGGACGACAGAGCTCCAGCAGACATGGGATCCCAAACTTATTTAATGGAAGACATAAAAGCGACGAACACATTAAATATTTCCTGAGCTTATGACCACTTCTCACTGCACGAATTAGTGCTTTATAAAACCTTTTTTTTATATATGAAAAGAAAAAGGGAGGACGGATGATCATAGGTCGTTCAAATTCAATTGCTTATAAAATCGTTATTTATCAAAATTTTAAAATAAACTTGTAAAATTCCGGAGAAGTACTAGTCGAATGCAAGAAACACAAAGTCTCTATCTATTACAGTTTCCGAGATCCTTTCGTTCATACGGACGGATAGACGAACATGGCTATAACGACTCCTATATCACTCCTGACCATAATGGGGGTAACTATGGGGGGTTTCCGACCATTATTTGTACCAGTTACATACATTTTACACAAAACCAATAGGTTTTTGTAACTTCGCAGGGCCTAATAATAAGAAAAAATGGTACAATAGTAATCGTGCCTTATAAAACATTTTTTATATGTGCAAAGAAAAGGGAGGATGGAAGTATCATAGGTCATTCAAATTCAATTGCTTATAAAATCGTCATTTATTATCTGAATTTGATGAAGTTTTGGGA
The DNA here is from genome assembly GCA_035044805.1 of Leucophenga maculata. Lineage (NCBI taxonomy): Eukaryota > Metazoa > Arthropoda > Insecta > Diptera > Drosophilidae > Leucophenga > Leucophenga maculata. The sequence continues at coordinate 26,565 of JAWNNP010003321.1, forward strand.
TTTTGGCTTAGAGACGTTATCTCTATACTGGCATAGTTAATTTTTTTTGTGCTGAAGAAATTTTTTCCCTGAGGATGATTTTATTTGAAAGGAAGAGGAGGGGCAAAATTTAAAAAAAAACTTCTAAAATTCCGGCGAAGTCCTAGTCTAATGCAAAAAAAGAGAAGTCTCTATCTAATACCGTTTCCGATATTATATTGTTCATACGGACGGACAGACTGACATCGACTCCTCCATTACTACTGACCATAATGGTGTTCACTTTGGGGGGGTCTTCGAACATTATTTCTACCTGTTACATACATTTGCATAAAACAAATAGGCTTTTGTACCTTCGGTACAGGGCTTAATAAAGTACACGTAAAATAATTAGGTATCACGTTGGAAAATCTCCATATAATCTTGGAACCCACTTTGGTGGGATTTTTATGACAAAAACACGTTTGTTCAGGGAGCAGTAATATCGTTACATAAAGTGGACATTAGACGTAGTTAAATTAGCAAAATATTTGTAATTTTTGTTAGTATATGAATGAGATCGCTCGTAATGTTGGTGCTATAACCGTCATATTAGCAAAATCTCAAGTTCGTTGCGAAACCGCGAATAACTGTAGTATACACGAATATATAATATTGTATATTAATCAAAATTGGACTTACTTGTGTTGGAGTCAAGTGTATAAGGCTTGCCAAATGTTCCCTTTCCGGCGCCGATAAATATCGTTGCTGTTTAAACCGCCTCTCCAGTTCGTAAACCTAAAAATAAGGTTTTTAAAAAATAATTGTATTTTAAACAGTATTTTTTAACAATAATTTATTATTCATTCATTAATTAAAGCTAAAAGTAACAAGTAAGAGCAAAATTTGAGCTGCTCGAATTTTGTTTATCCTGCACGCACAACACAATTATATTATAGGCCTCGATTGTCTATTTTGCTTTCTACAATTTTTTTTACAAGGCATACTAAAAACTATATAGAACAAACCATATATGGTTGATGAATATTTTTTACCACTGGTAAGATTGAAATTTTGCAACAGTGCGATACATAAAAAGTCCTATCTTAAGAGTTAGATTCTTTAAGTACTCTGTACTTAGATAACATATTTCTCAGACAGTCTGTTTGGCTATTGCAATAATTTTGTGAATCTTAGAACCATTGTAAATAAAATAATTAGCAATAACATGGACAATATCGAAATACGAGTTTAAATTAATACTTACTAAACAATTTTTACATATTTCAAATTAGAACTCGGTTTACCACTGCAAATTATAAAATACATAAACGACTACATTGATGATGTTTTATATAGTCCCAAAACAAAATTTGGCTCTTTAAACTTGAGTGGCTTGAAGAAAACTTTTATTTTCAGTAATCTGTGAATCATTCAAAATTGTCGCCTGACCACATATCGCAATCACTACAACACAGACACAAGTAAGAAAATTACAGTCAGGCTTTACCGACAGTTAGAGGCCCTTTACCTGTGCACGTCGTCGATCGAATTAGCTCCCAATTATGTAAACTCATATCGGTATCCAGGCAACACCACTAGGAGGCCAATCATATGACAATGGGGTCTCCAAATGAAAGCTTCGAGTCAACTTAAGATTATTTAAAAAACAAGTAAGAAAATACAGTCAGGCGTAACCGACTGTAAGAGGCCCTATACCAGTTCAGGTTTCCTAACATACACATTAAATGTTTCCCGAACTTATGACCACTTCCACTGCACGAATAAGTGCTTTATAAAACATTTTTTATGTATGAAAATAAAAGAGGGGTCGTTCAAATTCTATTGCTTATAAAATCGTCATTTATTATCCGATTTTGATGAACTTTTTGGATTTTGGCTAAGAGGGACGTTATCTCTATACTGGCGTAATTAATTTTTTTTGTGCCGAAGAAATATTTTGCCTTGGGGGTGATTTTATGGGGAAGGGGGGAGGGGCAAAATTTTAAAATAAACTTGTAAAATTCCGGAGCAGCCCTAGTCGAATGCAAAAAACACAAAGTCTCTATCTATTACCGTTTCCGAGATTCTTTCGTTCATACAGACGGACGGACGGACAGACGGACGGACGGACAGACGGACATGGCTATATCGACTCCTCTATCACTCCTGACCATAATGGGGGTACCTGTTACATACATTTGCACAAAACCAATAGGCTCTTGTACCTTCGGTACAGGGCCTAAAAAGAAATCCCAGTTCCCAAAAAAAAAAATCACATTACATTCAACTATTACATGAGTTTTCGCGCCTACACATTCTGCCTAACACTTACGCTAATACCATTGGCGTTGGCTTGGCCATCCGGAATATTTAAACGCCTAATCAATATATGTATCGTTATTAGTTGTGGGCATTTTCAAACCTTATAAGGATCTAAATCAGTTTCTAACAAACACATTAAAGGTTTCCCTAGCTTATGCACCAAGCAGTGCAAAACAAAAAGGTAGGTAATTAATAACCAAATAATACTGATGAAAAGTATGAAAAGAAAAATGGAGGGCAGAAGCATAGGTCGTTCCAGTGGCGTAACCAGCTGACCTTGAATGCGGGTAAAATTTTAAAATAAACTTGCAAAATTTCGTAGAAGTCCTATTCGAATGAAAAAAGAACGAAGTCTCTATCTATTACCGTTTCCGAGATCCTCTCGTTCGGACGGACAGTCGGCTATATCGACTCCTCTATCTATGTAAGCGACTTTCATGGTGAGTAGATGTATAGCGGACCAGTGAAGATTTCTTCTTCTTCTTGATTTTATGCTAAAAACTGATAACTTTGTCATTAAAACATAACATAGTAAATGAGCCACTTGAAGAACAAAATAATCGAATGAACGATTATTCAGAACGCACACATAATCATTTTTATTGGTTCATTGGAGAAATAGCTTAACTTCCTCAACTCCTTATTATCAATCCATTAAACTACTTTGTAAAAAAAAAAAGAAAAAAAACTGAAATGGTTCGGATTAAAGTAGGCAAGATAAAAAGAATTTGATCAGTAAACATAAGCACCAACTAAAGACTTAGTTTCCATTGCTTTTGCGAACATAAAACAATTGACACACTGCAACTCCAGAATCATTTGTTCGTAATAGGGGAGTTCACAAGGAAATTATATTGGATTTATGAATTTTAATTATATTACATAAGCACTGCAAGCGGAAATTTAAACTAATTTTTTAATTTTTTTATTTATTGATAAAACCAACTACTAGCTAAAACGTCGCTTAAAACTGATTATTAAAAACAATATTAATTAATATAAAGTTACTTAAAACTAAAAAAGGAAAGTTGCGACCACTCAGATCCAGTGGAGGAATTTTTGCCGCCTGGTGAAACACTGCCAAGCTGTGAGTTGTACATCGACTTTACAAAAATAAACAAATTTAACAAAAATGAAAATTACAAATTGGTTGGATAGTGATTTGTTAGTACAGCATTTTTAACAGAATTTAAAGTCGAAAAAAGAGAAAAAAGGAGGGAGACAAACGGCAGAGAGCATAGATCTGCGTGATGAAGGGGTTGGAAGATCAACTAATTTTAATCTGTCGTTATAAGATGAAAGATTTAAATAGGAATCCCAATTAAGTCTGCAAAGAGCATAAAAAGAAGAAGAAACTGTTTATGACCTGATTCAATAGGGTCAAGGTGATTACCATAAAAAGGGTTCCATACACAGGATCCAAATTTTAAAATTAGGCGGACAAGTGAGGTGTAGAGTATAGCGCTGCACCGGCACTCATTTTCGTATATCCGGAAACATTCGTACGTTACATAGACAGAGTACTTTAGTTCATCTTTCCGAACGAAGAACGATACATATTCGTACCGGTCGCTTCACAGTACGAACAGCTACGTACTCGAAAGTAACGACATTAGCAAGTAAAACGGAAACAAAGTAGCTGGTCACTTTTGTACCTACCCCGAATATACGAGTAATATTCGGTGTGTTAAATAGAAGATAATATGGGAAAATCATATATTTTTAAATTGGGATGTTATGTATGAAATATACAGACAAGAAATGAACTTATTATTTTTATTAATTTAATCTTAATTTTATTAATCTTCTGTAAGTTTCTTGTTCAACATTACATTTGCTATTTTATGTGTTTTTTATATTTATTTAATGTTACAAAAAATAGTTCTCATAATGTATTAAAAGGTAAACCGTTTATTTGAACACATTTTTACCTTTAATTAATTATTTAAATTATTACAAACTAGAAATAATTCTTCTTTTGAGGCGGTAGCATTTGTGCTTTACGAAATTTGTGATTAGATAGAGGTTGAACTACGAAAGCTTACGAAATTGTTATTTTGGCGAATTTTTCCCCTTCCCTTCTTCTATTTTTTGTTTTGGTCAAAGTCAGGTCGCCGCATGAAATTCTTCAGCGACTGCCTCCGATTCATTTAATGCCTAAAATCAAGATCAGCGACATAAATACATAGTACGTATTTATTTTTGTATATTGAATGTATCATACTTCATCAATTTACATTTTTTGCCATTGGTACACCGAGTATTTCTAAAATATTCGGTGAAGCTGGCCTGTCTTCGATTATTTTATCAAGTTCTCAGTCACCGAGTAACAAAAATACTCTAATTACAATTACTAAATACGGTTTGCCTGTAGCAAAATTTGTTGGGAAACATCAGAATATGACAAACATAATTTAACATCATCTGCATACATTAGAATATGTGAATACTGGGAAGGTCATAAATAAAAATATGGAACAATATAGGACCAAAACTCCCTTAGGGAACACCAGAAGACGAATATATATAGTCTTAGATAAACATATAACATAACATAAGGTGTTTGTGGCACACACTATAAACAACTTTACTGAAGTATGTGTATATGACATCAGTTTGTCATCCGGACTCAAAACCAGAATAAAGTTCCAACAGATTTGTGCAAATGGATTTGCCTCTAACGAAACCATGTTGGTAAGGACTAACAACAGACTTTAACGACTGTTGCAATTGATCCTTAATGATTTTTTCAAGCAGCTTAGCAATGCCTCTACAATTCGCTATATCAGATTTTCTGCCTTTTTTATGAAGTGGAATTATGAATGATTTTGTTTAAAGAGATGGACACTGTTTTAGTATAAAGCTGGGAATGTTATCAGGTCCAGGTAGGTAGAAAAATTTTATGGAAAAAAAAACATTTTAAAATAGTTTAAATATAGTAATATGAAGTAATATGAAGTAATTTTGTAAGGGTGCATATCAGTAGGATTAATAGAGCAAATAGTATATGTACTTTGGAAAATTACAGCAAACAAATTGGATATTAGCGAATTAGACGTTGCTTATACATATATCATTAAAAATAAATTGAGATGGGTTAACTGCAGTACTGGCTTCGTTTTAACGAAATTAAAGAAAGATTTTGCATTGCGACGCATGTTTTGCTTAACTTTTATTAAAAAGTCCGCATAACACGTACGATTTAATGTGATAAAGTCAGACCGTGCAACACAATACTTCCTTAATCAGAGTTTTATATTTTAAATAAACATGACTTTAGAGAGATCCTATTCATAAGAGAGATCCTATTGATAAATATGTCAAAACCAGCATCAACTAAAACGATATAAAGAAGTCTTTCAAAACTGTTGCGGACATTGTTATACTCTTGCAAGGACAACTCAACTAGATTATCAAGAAACTCATTATCTTCAGCTAGAAGAGTAGTAATGTAAGATATAGCAGAGGCATGCTGACAGTAAATATGATCAAGTTATTATTTATTATTATTATTTATTATTAGAAAGTATTGGATCACAATTGCAAATTATGTCCAACGTGTAAGCCATAGCGACTAAGGCCTTAGGCTAAAGTTAAAATATAGGTTAACTTAAAATAAAAAAGAAGAAATACTTTAAAAAAGATCTAATTTTTAGCAATTTCTATGTATTTATTAGTGTACCTATTGTAAATGAGAATGTAAAAGTGGTAACATATGCAGATGATACTGTGATTCTGTTATCATCCAATGCAGCTGTAGAAGCTTCCAAATGGGTGAAAACCATCTAAATTTTTTTATAGTTTGTTAAAGAAATGCAAAAATGGAAATTATAAAAAAAAGAGTTTGACACTTTCTCAAATAAAAGAGGTGGCACTGCAAAATTTTTATTAGTCCAAACGCAGATTCTACAAAGTAATGAAGTGATTTTTATTGGTCACCATCTTGACAGAAGGCTTACTTTTTGACAACTCATTAAAACAAAACGGAAGTAGTTAAATATAAAGAAAAAAGTCACAGTTTATTCCAGAAAATTAAAATACTTAAGGGGTGCAGTTATGAGGAACTGCCATCAATATAAACATATTACAACGATTTCAATGGAAAATATTAAGAAATATATTAAATGTCCCATCGTTTGTATTGAACAAAATAAGTATAGAGATCTACAAATCCCGTTGGGAGTAGACGGAATAAAAAGCTACGCCACTTTCGATTAAAAAAAAGCATATAGATCAACAAATCCCGTTGGTAGTAGATAAAATAAAAATGGATCACATCAACCCACGTGCAGTTACTTTATTTCATGAACCTTATGAAATAAGTCGAAAAAAGAGATATCATGTTATGGATCTGTCACAAAAAAATATTTTTTAGTTTTTTTTATGACAGATCATATTGTATTTTACTTTAATGTAAAGATTAATTTTAGATCATTATTTAAATGTACTTAATATAAACAGAATTGAATTATTTATTTTATTATTATTTAATTAATGTTAAGCAAATACAAATTAAAAAAACCTTTTAATTGCTTAAGAGGATAAGAAGTATGTTAATAAAGTGAGGATGTTTTCGTGAATACATTTTCTTATTTCGAGTTTTTGCTTGCTCTAATGTCATCTGTATATACACAATCGATGAGCTTTCCTTTAATCGCAATTTCACCCAAAAACAGCATCATTTCACTTTGAGCTCTAAGTACATTTGTCTTAAGGACTTAAAAACATTATTTTTACTCCCTGGTAAAGGAATTTTATTGGGGCCTATACATGAACAATTTAAATTTAGCGTGTTCCTGAGGAACACATACATATGTATGTCGATTGAGACTTGTAAAAACATTTGGCGTATGATGTTTTGCGCCTTCCAAATATGAGGCATTCTCTGAAAAAAAATACAACTTAAAAAAAAAGGGCTCCATTTTTTCTGACAATTATATATTTTGTAGAATATGTGAAAACTAAAAAAAAAAAAATATGATTTTGGTTCCGAATCCCCATAACTTTTAAACGAATGAACGGATTTTAAAACACCACCAGACTTTTTTGTGCACATTTTCTTAAACTTTAAAACTGTGTATCGTAAAATTAATATTTCATAGAAAAAATTTGAAAAAAAGTTTGTTAAAATGTTCCTTATTTCATCACCTTTCTTCCCCCCAAAGCGCAATTTGGGTCAGACATATTTGTATGAGTTACAAATAAAAACCAGCTCAGCGCATCAATATTTCATAGAAAAAATTTGAAAAAAAAAATTTTGTTTAAATTTTTAACCCTTTATGCCCCCTTAGATTTCTTTTGTAAATACCCCAAAATGTTCCTTAACTCATCACCTTTCTTCCCCCTAAAGGGCATTTTGGGCCAGCAATATTTGGATGAGTTACAAATAATAAACTAGCTCAGCGCAAAGCATTGAATTAGAGCAAATGCTTTGCTTGCCTAAAAGTTGCCGTAATTTATCGATAGAATAAAAAATAAAATATTAATGGTTATGTGGTTTTGCGTTTATGTCCACGCTTTGGTGGTAAAACTGCAGATTCTTCAGAGAAACTAAATGTTTTTAATAACAATTCTTTGCCATCGATAGGAATAAATGCATGATATTTTTGGGTACCATTTATTCTTTTCGCTAAAGAAAATCTAACCTTTAAAGATTTTTCGAGCACATTGTGTTCTTCTTTTGAAGAAAAATACACTGAAGTCCGTTCAAGGTTTTTCGTTGCCCAATTAAAAAGAGATTCTGGTGTCAAAATTTGCTGAGAAGGTGGAAGTTGTAAGCTCGCTCGAGCTGCTAATTAATTTTAAAATTTCCACCAATACCGTCACAAGGCCCTTTCCCATGTGATGTTTCATGGAAGTGCCATTCAGCATCCACTACAAAGTCTTTTTTATGATTTAACGAATTAGCAAAATTAAATCGATTTTTATAATGTTGTGCTGCTCCATCAGTAAAATATATTATTTTATTGATTAATAAATTTTGCTCCTTTAAATGTGTCATAAGAATTTTTTGAAACGCATGCACAGCTACAGTACTATGTGTGAGATCATCGGAAAGGACAACCATACTATTATGTTCAATTTTCTGATTTTTAACATAATAGTACACAGCTGTATGAATGGAAACTTGATTGTTGTTCCAATGGAATGACTGAGCAGCATTTTGAGCTATGAATGCGTAGTTCTCTGCAAAATAACACAATAATACTAATTCCCCTTCTTTTAATGTTTCCTTTAGATGTTCTAAGTATCTTGCTTGTTGTCTAGCAATAAAATCATGATTTCTTAAAACTGTCAATTTCCTACACAATGTTTCAACAAATTCATTACTATCCTGAATTTGAGATATCAATGTTGAACGGTCTGTGCTCTCCCAAATTTGAAATTCAATTTCATCGATTCTGTTCGACTTGAAAATCTCATTTGCATTCATTACATTCTCCAGAGTGACAATGAGGAGAATCATTTTCGCAGAGCATGATATTTAAACAATCTTTATAAGATTTGAGTTTTAAGGCACTTGATTCAGTCAAGGATGGTATAGATTCTCCGTCGATCATTAAATGTACATTTTCGTGGAAAGTACATACACATACCGAATGTGTTCCACTTGAGCCTACAAGAACACAGTGTTTCGGACGCAATCGAGCAAAAGTAGAAAATTTTATCTTACAATCCGGATGTTCTGATTTCAAAAGGGAATAAAGTTCCGAAAGATTACACAAAATCAAACGTTTCTGTACATGAACTCGCTTTCCATTTGATTTCTTCATAGAAACAAAATCTTTTTTACCTGGTAAAAGACGACTATTTGTGTCATTTTCATAAGAGCTAATAACCAAAGTTTTTGTTTTTTTCACGCAATGAATTTCCGTTAATTTAATCGCTTTTTCCTTCTCTTTCTTGTTTGGCGAGTTGTTTTGAACATCCAAATATCTTTCCTACTTTTCTTTCGCTCCAAGATTCGTGTACAAATGATATTAATTCATATTTCTCAGATTTACTTGTCTGCGGATGAATAAATTTATCTTTCAGTTTTCCAATAATTTCCAATAAATTAGCGGAAGCAGTACTGTCAGTAGATTTATTATCTTCAGAAAGAGAGTAATCTGAATCAGATTCGTTCTCAGACTCAAATTTGTTCTCAGACTCAAATTCGTTCCCAGACTCAGGCTCAGGAGCTTTAGCAGTAATTTCAGGCCAACCTACTGTCGAAACTTGTTTACGACAGTTGTTGCACAAATACAATATGTCAGGACCGTTTTTTCCGATAATTTTACAACTATCGATTTTACGCACATACTTATTCTTATGACGTTTCAATTTAAAAGGATTAAAACAATTAGAAAAACGCATACTTAAAAAACAACAGATATTGAATAATATAATAAAAACTACAATTATAAAAGCTACGTACTGTGGAAAAAATGTTACCATGCAAAAATCTTAAAAAGTGTTGCGCTTTATAAGGGCCCTATACCAAAATGTGTGAATGAACTTTTAGTGTATCATAAACATGAAAGATAATAATAAAATGTGGTATGCATGGTAGGAGAGCATTTGCTCTAGTTCAAGGCTTTGCGCTGAGCTAATTTTTTATTTGTAACTCATACAAATATTGCTGGCCCAAATTACGCTTTGGGGGGAAGAAAGGTGATGAAATAAGGAACATTTTAAGGCATTTTAAAAAAAAATCGAAGGGGACATAAAGGGTTAAAAATTTAAACAAACTTTTTTTCAAATTTTTTCTATGAAATATTAATTTTAAAAAATTTTACGATACACAGTTTTAAAGTTTAAGAAAATTTGCACAAAAAAGTCTGGTGGTGTTTTAAAATCCGTTCATTCGTTTATTTATTCGAAAAATTTGTTCTAAAAACCCCCGAGAGCATGGCGACCCTGGAACACACGGAACCAAAATCATATTTTTTTTTTTTTAGTTTTCACATATACTACAAGATATATAATTGTCAGAAAAAATGGAGAACTTTTTGTTTTAAGTCGCATTTTTTTTCAGAGAATGCCTCACATGTATTTTGTTTGAATGCTGCATATATGGAAACTGAGTTTTAAATTCTTTCCTAATTTTTTGCAAGCAAGGCTGCTTTTTATTAGGCCCTGTACCGAAGGAGGGGCAAAATTTTAAAATAAACTTGTATAATTCCGGAGCAGTCCTAGTCGAATGCAAAAAACGCGAAGTCTCTATCTATTACCGTTTCCGAGATCCTTTCGTTCATACGGATGGCCAGACGGACATGTCTATATCGACTCCTCTATCACTCCTGACCATAATGGGGGTAACTTTGGGGTGTCTCCGATTATTATTTCTACCTGTTACATACATTTGCACAAAACCAATAGGCTTTGTACCTTCGGTACAGGGCCTAAAAATCGTATAATAAATTACCTATAAATGAGCAATTGAATTACGGTAACGACCGACTGCAATTTTCTTACTTGTACTGTTTTATGCCTTTCAAATTTGTAAAAATTATTTTCAAGAGAATAATTTTTACACTAAGTGCTTTACCTAAATTATTTGAACAATTGTCTCTGATCAATTGCAGAGATCGCTAATATCAGTTTTCAGTCCATTTCAACATGGATTTGTTAGAGGTTGATCCATTTGTACCAATATTCTAGAATTTTCTTCTATCGTTAGTAAGGGCGTAAGTCTGGCAGCCAGACCGATGTCATTTATACCGAAATGCTTTCGACAGCGTTTGCTGTACGCATGTTATGCATAAATTAAATGTAAATTGGATACCAGCCTACCTTGTAGGTAGGTCTAAAAAAGTCCGTTTCAAGAATCGTTTATCTAAAACTAAGATGTACCTTCTGGGGTTTCACAAGGCTGTCATCTTGGTCTATTCCTTTTTATATTATTTATAAATGATCTCTCCTCCTGTACATTATGCTCATACATTAATGTATGCTGATGATGTCAATTTATGTTTGTTCTGATGTTTCTAACATAATCTATTACAAGCAGATTTGAATTCGTTACATATTTGGTGTTTGGCAAATTATCTTTATTTAAATATCTCTAATGCATTTAACATGACTTTTCGTCCTAGGAAACCTCTAATTATCACAATTTCGCTCATTTCGGAAACCTCAATTGGGCTTCTGATATACATGCACCTCCATATGTGGTTCGATTGAAACATATTAAACTTCCGACTCTATCTGCTCAACAATCAATGCTCTCTGTCGCTTTTCGACACAAGATTTTTTGTTTGAAAGTTGATTTTCCTTATTTACTTCAATCTTTATCTTTAAATTTTGCCTCACGGTTTACGCGTAACTATGTGCCTTTACGGCTGTCATTTTGCACAACATTCAATGCTTGCCACGATTCACTTCGGGGCCTCTGCTATACCTATACAAATTTTCACACATATTTTCCTAAAATTCTTCTTTAATCTATAAAAAAAAATCTGTCCTTAACTGCGTACATCAATAAAGTGTATTTTCATATTTTCATTTTAATCTTTTGATTTGTAATTGCGAATGCTTGGACCACTCTATGGCTATGAATCGAGGCACAGTCCGTCAACTGGGTGACCAAACAAAAATCCTGCAATGGATCTAAGTAGTCATAACTTTCCTCTTTTCTTAGCGTTTAAGTTTTAGATATAAGATGTTCAGTTAGTTACTTGGTCTTATAATATCTGTAAATCCACTTTTTAAATTTATGTAGTTGTAATAAATTAAATAAATAATTAAATAAAAACCATACGGTAACTTTTTATTAATATCTAAAAATATACATATGAATATTTCGGAAACTATTCTACCTTAACTGTAAATCAAATTATTTTTGGTTATGTAGCGTGTTTAAATAATAAAATAAATATTATAATTCACGAATATTACATATTCTTTTAACGTTTTGCATAATTTCTACTTTTGCAAAAAAGTCTTTGTTATTATCAAAACTTTAAGTTACAAAGAAACAATCAAATACAAAAGTTTCTTGAGCTCCAATAATCTGCAACTATTTACAATCGTGAAATCTTAACCATACTGCAGCAGACAGATGTATCAACAAACACATATAAAACATTTAGAACGGTATAATGAGAAATGAATTTGGTATTTACTCAGCACTCCAAATTCCAAGCCTTGAATAAACACAATTTTATGAATTTGTATTTACTTAGTAGCAAAGTGCGTTTGGGAGTGTGTGTGCGTATCTTTCGATTACCACTACCGTAACAAAAATGATGAAGGTATATCGTTTTGTTCTTATACTTGTGTAACATACACTTTAATGAAAATGCATATTTAGTACGTTAATCTTAAACTTTAATAAATTAGTGAAATAACCCTTTAGTGTAATAAAGTGAAAATTATTTTTAAAAAGAATTTGCACATAAAATGTTGGTAAACATATGGCAATGAAAATTCCTTACTGTATGAGCTCGTTTTACTACCTTGTACAATTAAAAGAAACCTAACCATTGTCAATTATGGATAATGAAAATTTAGTTTGCCGACTAATTTTATGAAATTAATTTTTAGTTGGCTCAAAGTAATTTTACATTAAAAAAATGTTCCTATACATATTTTTAAAAAATATATTCAATATATGTATGTATATGTAAAATGTGAACATACCAAGTCTGTAGATAGATATGTAGGTCTCTAAATAAATTATACACTTACATTACTTAGGACGCGACGTTTAATAACACTGCCCTGCATAGACTTGGCGAATAAAAAGGGACATAGTTTTTCCGAACGAATGTTTCATGCTGAACATGAATACGAGGTCAAAAACTTCTCATCACATCAAGTTAAAAAAAGGAGTTTTCCATTTTAAAAAAATTGTACAGCGAAACCCTGACACACTTCGCTGATATAAAAAAGAACATACAAATTTAAAAAACAGTACATTTCAACAACATATCACATTTAGGGTTTTTTGGGATATATTGAGATATATTGTTCAGAGCCGGAGATATAAATTTTTAAAGAAGAACATAAAGCGCAATCATGAAACTTCGTATTACAACAATACCAATAGGAATAATTTTCTTAAACTGGTTACGACCGATATTATTGCCTATCTTTTATATATTAGACTAGCTGTACCCGGCCCGCTTTGCTGCGCCCAGTAAAAATTATTTTCACTACACAATATATTCTCCTCTTACTCGACTCCAAGCAGTTCTCTACTTCTTCCTGCAATATTCAAAACCAATAAATCAAATAACTTTTTTATCTTTTAAACTATGAAACTTTGTTCTCTTTTCTTAACTTGATTACTTCAACCGATCCCATTAACATGTTTACCAAATTGCATCCATGTACTTCAAATTGATGAAAAGATATGGTGAATGTTTTGTATCGCTTGTGTGCGGTTGGTATAGCCCCCTCCGATTTTGACCAAACTTCACTCAGCACTCTCCTTAATGAACTGAAGTTCGTCTGTGGATGATTTGACTTTCGATAAGGAACATACAGACATACTTGTAGATAGATAGATAAATATATACAACATTCATTTTTATATATATGGATAGCCGTTTCCCGCCTGCTTCGCTGGGCACCCGATAATATTTGATTGTATAACCTAGAATTGAAACATAGATCAGTGTCAGTACTTGCTACTAAGTTCGCACCACCTTTCAATATGATTTGTACAGTTCATTCATTTATTTTACTTTTTTCTTTCGCAATTATATAATCTACTCAGCATTGTATGATAGAAGATGGATAGATTCCACCGCCCAAAAAAGGTAAATGTATTTTTTAACTAAA
>JAWNNP010003322.1:0-12588 GCA_035044805.1 Leucophenga maculata
ACCGACGTATTAACAAAGAACTTGAGTAAGGTCAAGCATACAAAATGTAATAGTTCGATAGGTTTGAAATGACTTTTTAAAGTAATTTTTATGTGTGAGTATATGTTTGAGGAGTGTTAAAATATGAAATGTAAACAACGCTCTATCTCATTCTATACTTATACTCATATATATGTACTCAAGTTCGTCCCAAGAATAACGGCCATTCTTTTTGTTTCTTGTATGCTTAAGTTCGCTGCTGAATGCACGCATGTACACTGTTCTTATTTTTAGTTGTTAAAAAACTCTGCAACCAACAAGAAAAAAAAATATATATAATAAAAGGTGCAATACGCGCACAAAGTTTTTTTTTTTTTTTTAATGTTCACATATATTATATACAATATATATATATACATTTACCAAAAAATATAACATAAAAAGCTACAAATGTGCACAACCAAATATATATACACATATTGTATTTACCTACAACGCCAAGTGCAGGTGAAAAAAATAAAACCAAAAAATACAAATAAAAGTGCCTATAACTAAAAAAAAAATAAAAAATAATATTAAAGTTGAAGTGCATGTGAAAAAAAAACAACAGCGCACAAGCTAATTTAATCAAAAAAAAAAAAAAGCAAACAAACAAAAGGCGCAGTGCCCAGAGAAAAAACAAAATAAAAATTAAAGAAATAAAAGCTACAAAAAAAAAAAAAACTGAAAAAATAATAAGAAATGCACTGTTTTTTTTTTGGCTTGCGAAAAAGCAAAATAAATATTCATAATAAAAGCAAACGTACATAGTGGAAAAGGTCAATCAACCCCATAAAACAGTGTTTTTTTTTGTTTGTTCATTTTTTTTTGGTTTTCCGCTATTATCCCTGGCGTGTGTGCAGCGCATAATCGCAGTAGAGGACTCGAGTGAGCAGTGAAATTGTGTTCGCTGACCGCAAATTAAATATTAGAACTACAAGAGTAACGGTTAGCAGCCGCACCAACAACTCCAACGCCGACAACTTTTGAGGAAACAGCGGAACAAAGCAGAACGGTATACATATATGGTATCCGTGGTTAAGGTCAGTTACCCCGTATTTTTAATCTTAACGGCCCACATACTTAGGCATACACACATCCAATTGTGCGCGCCAAAAACACATAATTTTGCGCGCCAAAAATCGGAAAAAACTATTCTCGCATTAAAGGCAATCACACCTCATTGTGCGCGTCAAAAAATCGGGGAAAAAAAATTCCGTATTCATATAGATAATTCTGAGCGCCCAAAAAACGAGAAAAACCCTTAAGCACATATACTGGCACAAACACATCCCATTGTGCGCGCCAAAGTTCCCGTATCCCCAAATAAAATAACTGTCTCTTTAACTCATAAGAACAATTGCAGTGCCATCCCATTTCATTCCTGTTGCTACGTGTACTCATTTACGTATGCAGCAGCTGAAAACGTAGGGGCATTGCTTTTGCTTAATTGTCATCAAACTGCAATTATTTTAAAAAACAAAAATAATTGCAGTGCGATAAAAAGTCGATTTATTAATATATATTTAACTATAAAAAAAATAAAATATATTTCTCTACTAGGCTATAGCTAACTTTTCTCTCTAAGAAACTATAGCCTAACATTTATAAAAGAATTTTTTTTTTATAAATTTTCCTCAGATTTATAGAAATTTTTTTTTTATAATATATCTTGTACGCTATACTAATTTTCTCTCTAAATAACTTTAGCGTAGTACACTAGTGTATACCCTATAAAATTTAAAAAATATTTTATTTTTTTTTTTTTTTAAATTTTCGTCTAATCTTATAGAATTTAACTTCTATAGGATCTCTCGCTAAAGTTGTCTTTCCCTACATAAATATAGCTTAATAAACTGGTGAATATCCTATAATATTTATAAATATTTTTTATACATTTTTTCTAGTCTTATAGAAAAATTTTTTTCTCTTTCTATAAGGTCTCTCGTACGCTATAGTTAACTATAACTATAGCTTGATACACCAATAAATTTGAAAGAAAAAAAAAAATATAAATTATAAATTTTCTATAGTTTTATCGAATTTTTTTTTTCTCTTTTTTCTTCTTGACAAAAATTATAAAGTGGTTTGAAATAAATTTTCTCGAACTTTCTCAAATTATATTTCTGTTAGAATTTGTCTCAATAAATTCTACCGTATAAAATATTATATATCAATATATATTATTTTTTTCTCGTCGACTTTATCTCTGGTGTTAATTGTTTATAATTAGTAAATATCATGATCTTCCCTAAGATAAGCTTTCTGTTCGAAGAACTTACGTCCCTCTCATGACAAGCACGAGCGAACAAACTGAAGCCAAAGTCGAAGTAGAGATGATGGATCTCACTAAGCTTTGGGAAAAAATAGAGATGGAATACGAAGATCTTGTACTGTCAAGTGACGCCTCGTTCACTCCTGAAATAAAGCACAAGTTCGCTCTAAATTTCGGCTGGCCAAGTCTTTATTCTTCAGTGCATTGAATTCCTCAAATTAGCCAGCGATAAAGGCAAAGTACAGCGAATAGCTCACAAATTCACCGTGATATAGCCTTCTCGAGTGGTATAAAGGTTGGTGATTGTGACGGTGCGCCCTTCCACGGCACATATGAAACATGGCCCGCCATTCGTGATTTATTCACCGCCATTTATGGCACGGTCATTTATGGCATCTCACACCTGCTCAAAAACTGTATCACTTAAGCAACAAGACTAGAGGAATGGCTTGTGATATAGTGAAATGCTATGCTCTATGTGATGAAAATTTTGCTGTCGCGTGGGAAGCGCTCAATTCCCACGACGTCAATACGAGCAACTGGGATCCAATACTGGTGCATCTGTGCTCAACAAAACTCCCCGAAGAAACGCTCACGCTTTGGGAACAATCACTTGCTGGACAATTTGAGTTACCCACTTGGACCCAATTGGACAAGTTCCTCACAGCAAGGTTTGAGGTGGTGGAAAAGGTCAACTCAATGAGACCTAGAGCGAAACCCCAAATTCAGACACCACCTCAAAAAATTGTGTTTTCAAAAAAGTCACCCTATGTGAGGACATACACATTCGCAGCAGAAGCAACATCTCCTCGTTGTAGACTTTGCAAAGGGGCACATCCACTCAAATTGTGCCCAAAGCAATGGCAATTTAAGCGAGAAAAGATTTCGTTGCGAAAAAAAGTCTTTGCTTTAATTGCCTAGCTTACTCGCATCAGCGCAAAGATTTCCGGAGCACCTTCTCGTGTGCTTTGTGCAAAAAACAACAATAATTCATGATCCCGATATGAATGCATTACAATGTAAGGTCTTAAACCAAAAGAATTCGCAGAGAGTCCAGTCTCACACGACAAATGCAACCCTCTCCGAGGAATACCCTTCGTCTTCACGACCTGACACCAGTCAGTCCTACCACACCACCAATAACCAGAAGGTTATTCTACCCACTGCCTTGGTGGCTATAGAACATGCTGGAGAATGTTTTACTTTAAGAGCATTAGTGGACCAAGGTTCTCAGAGAACATTCATTTCCGAGAAAGTTCTCAACCGACTCAAACTCCCATATGAGAAGACTATCACAACCATATCAGGTATGGGTGGTAATGTAATTTTAAATTTCCTCAAAACCTTTGCTCGAAGAAGCAGCGCTTCAAACTCAAAGTCGCAGCAATAGTCTTACCCAAACTGACTAATTGGCTGCCGACTTTCCCGGTTGGAAAACCAAACTTTGCTGAAATTAGGAATCCCACTCTCGCAGATCCTCATTTCTACATTTCGGCACAGATTGACATGGTCCTGGGAAGTGATATTATCCCACATATCATGCAGGACGGAGTCAAATCCAATGTTTTTGGGTCTCTCCTAGCTCAAAACACCGTGTTCGGGTGGATTTTGAGCGGCCCAACCCCTCCCCAGTGTGTATCGTTTAACACGACAGTAGTGGAAAACAACAATGAGAGTACCAGCGTGCAACTCAAACGCTTCTGGGAAATCGAAGAAGTTCACACAAAGATGTTTTACTCGATGCCGAATTTCTTCAAATTGAAGACAAAAGCTCTACAAATACGCTAGGTATTCAATGGAACGCAGTCTCAGATTCGTTCTCATACCGTATGAAAGCACCCCTGTCAAGCTCTTCTGCAACCAAACGGCAGATTTTATCGGCAGTAGCCTCGCTATATGATCCTGCCGGCTGGTTGGCACCAGTCGTTATCCTGGCCAAAACTCTCATCCAGCAGTTATGGCTCGAAGGCACGGACTTGGATGAATGTGTGAAACCCCTTTCGCTTCTTAAATGGAATGCATTTCTCATTCACCTCAAATCCATTAAAGATATTCGCATCCCGCGATGGGTAAACTTCTCTCCCAAGCATACCACTTAGCTTCATGGATTTTGTGATGCCTCGGAAAAGGCGTACTGCGCGGTTCTCTATTTGAGAAGCATAGATTCAAATAAAAAGATCTCAACAATTCTATTAGTCTCAAAAACTAAAGTCGCTCCTCTTCAGACTATTAGTGTCCCAAGACTTGAGTTGTGTGCAGCAGTTTTACTTTCTAAACTGATTGCACACGTCTTGTCTCATGTGAAACTCTTCTCACACAAGGTTTTCTTATGGTCCGACTCTTCAACCGTGCTCTCCTGGCTACAAAAACCATCCTATGCATGGAAGACATTTGTAGCCAACCGAATCACTCAGATTAGGAATAATGTGGGCAACGGCAGATGGATACATGTGCGCACGGATGAGAATCCAGCGGATATTGGTACTCGTGGATGCACCCCCCAAGAGTTAAAGGATCATACCCTTTGGTGGACTGGACCAAAATGGCTATCTTCATCAGAGGAAGAGTGGCCTAAAGATAAATTCCTCTGAGGATGTATCAAGAAAATATAGTACTCATGGTCTAGAATGGTCATTAATTCCCACCTCAGCACCTCAAATGGGCGGTTTGTGGGAGGCAGCGGTGAAAAGTTTTAAGACTCACTTAAAGAAAGTAGCCGGTTCCCACATCCTCTCCTTCGAAAAATTTTCGACATTCTTAGTGCGGATAGAGGCAGTGCTTAATTCTCGAGCATTATCCTCTATGAGTGAAATCCCATCTGATGTCCTTCCCTTAATCCAAGTCATTTTCTGAGAGGTCTTCCCATGACTACGATTCCAGAAAATGGCAAGGAAGACATCTCTATCATCAACCGATGGGAAAAAATCAATGCTCTGCACCATCAATTCGCTCAAAGATGGAAGCAAGAGTATCTTCCTGAACTCCACAGGCATTTTAAATGGAAACATCCCCAGCGCAACGTCTAGAGGGATGATTTGGTAGCCATCAAGGATGCACAAACACCCCCAACGGTTATCAAAACCATCGGTGGACCAGATGGCAAAATTCGGGTTGCTGAGCTTAACACAAAAAACGGGGTCGTTCTGCGGCCTATCGTTAAGCTTTGTGTAATTCCTACAAAATGAAACACTAAGCACTCAAAATTTAAAAAAAAAAAACGCCCATTTACGTAAATACAGTCCGCGTAAAATAAATAAAAGACAATAATCTAAATAAAATTCACTTAAATTCTCCCAGCGAGTAATTCACGAAAAAAAAAAAAAAATATATATGTATATGCAAGCTCGAAGCAAACACAACAGAAGCAGCAACAGAAAAAAAGTAAGATCGTTTGTACAAAAAAAAAAAAAAATGTAAAGTGTGAAAAAAAAAATAAAAGGTTCAATACGCGCACAAAGTTTTTTTTTTAGTAATGAATTTTTAGCAGGCTTAGTGGTCATTTTTTTTATTTTAATGTTCAAATATATTATATTATATTATAATATATTATATTATATTTACCAAAAAATATAACATAAAAAGCTACAAAAGTGCACAACCAAATATATATACATATATATATATATTTACATATATTTACCTACACCGCCAAGTGCAGGTGAAAAAAAATAAAACCAAGAAAACAGAAACAAAAGTACCTATAACAAAAAATAAAAAAAATTTCCAATATTAAAGTACAAGTGGATGTGAAAAAAACAACAGCACAAAAGCTGATTTAATAAAAAAAAAACAAACAGAAGGCGCAGTGCCCAGAGAAAAAACAAAAAAATTAAACAAATAAAAGCTTTTTGCGAAAAAAAATAATAAAAGCAAACGTACATAGTGGAAAAGGTCAATCAACCCCTTTAAAAAGTGATTTTTTTTGTTTGATAATTTTTTTTTGGTTTTCCGCTATTATCCCTGGCGTGTGTGCAGCGCATAATCGCAGTAGCGGAATCGAGTGGGCGGTGAAATTGTGTTCGCTGACCGCAAAAAAAAATAAAATTAATAAATAAATTAAATATTACAACGTCAAGTTTAACGGTTAGCAGCCGCACCAACAACTCCAACGCCGACAACTTTTGAGGAAACAATGGAACAAAGGAGAATGGTATACATATATGGTATCCGTGGTTAAGGTCAGTTACCCCATATTTTTTATCATAACGCTTTGGCACACACACATCCCATTGTACGCGCCAAAAACACATAATTTTGCGCGCCAAAAATCGGAAAAAACTATTCTCGCATTAAAGGCAATCACACCTCATTGTGCGCGTCAAAAAATCCGTATTCATATAGATAATTTTGCGCACCCAAAAAACGTGAAAAACCCTTAAGCACATATACTGGCACAAACACATCCCATTGTGCGCGCCAAAGTTCCCGTATCCCCAAATAAAATAACTGTCTCTTTAACTCATAAGAACAATTGCAGTGCCATCCCATTTCATTCCTGTTGCTACGTGTACTCATTTACGTATGCAGCAGCTGAAAACGTAGGGGCTTTGCTTTTGCTTAATTGTCATCAAACTGCAATTATTTTAAAAAACAAAAATAATTGCAGTGTGATAAAAAGTCGATTTATTAATATATGTTTAACTATAAAAAAATTAAAATATATTTCTCTACTAGCTAACTTTTTCTCTCTAAGAAACTATAGCCTAACATTTATAAAAGAATTTTTTTTTTATAAATTTTCCTCAGATTTATAGAAATTTTTTTTTTATAATATATCTTGTACGCTATACTAATTTTCTCTCTAAATAACTTTAGCGTAGTACACTAGTGTATACCCTATAAAATTTAAAAAAAATTTTATTTATTTTTTTTTTTAAATTTTCGTCTAATCTTATAGAATTTAATTTCTATAGGATCTTTCGCTAAAGTTGTCTTTCCCTACATAAATATAGCTTAATAAACTGGTGAATATCCTATAATATTTATAAATATTTTTTATACATTTTTTCTAGTCTTATAGAAAAATTTTTTTCTCTTTCTATAAGGTCTCTCGTACGCTATAGTTAACTATAACTATAGCTTGATACACCAATAAATTTGAAAGAAAAAAAAAAATATAAATTATAAATTTTCTATAGTTTTATCGAATTTTTTTTTTCTCTTTTTTCTTCTTGACAAAAATTATAAAGTGGTTTGAAATAAATTTTCTCGAACTTTCTCAAATTATATTTCTGTTAGAATTTGTCTCAATAAATTCTACCGTATAAAATATTATATATCAATATATATTATTTTTTTCTCGTCGACTTTATCTCTGGTGTTAATTGTTTATAATTAGTAAATATCATGATCTTCCCTAAGATAAGCTTTCTGTTCGAAGAACTTACGTCCCTCTCATGACAAGCACGAGCGAACAAACTGAAGCCAAAGTCGAAGTAGAGATGATGGATCTCACTAAGTGTTCAGGCATGAAGCCTAAACATGTTTAGGCTTCATGCCTGAACATTCTGCGGGGGGCCAGAAAATGTGACAGCCAATAAAAACAACGCACACACAGTGCAGATGTCATACGCATTAGAGCTGCGCTTGTTAAGTGCAGCGTGTGTATTTTTAATCGTCATATTTTTAATAGCTCCATCTAAGCGTTGGTATGTAACACTTGACAAGTGCAGCGACTTAATTTATGATGTACATCGATTTTAATAGCTCTTTCTCCGTTTGTCAAGTGCTACATTGACAAGTGCAGGGACTTAATTTATGATCAATAACGATTGTAATAGCCTTTTGTCCGCGTTGGCCCAATAGTTTCTGCTACGCGTCTTTTTCCATTATAAATAGTTTTAGATTCCGCTGAGGCCTACAACCTCAGCGATAGCATTACAATAGTTTAAAAATAGAATAAGTTTTTATGAATAAAAAGGGAGCCGCTCGCGAGAGCTGTTCAGTTGTTAATAAACACTCGCCAATAAAGGAACGACTTATATCTTAAAGAGTTCACACATTTAATGGTCCTTCGAAACGGATCTCGGTTGACAATAAGAAAAATATTCAGTGATATATTTTTAGTCTATCGAGTTTAATAAACTACGAGACTACTAAGTGACCAAAGCGTATTCTGTGGCTTAAACAGCAGAAAGTGAAAAGTGTAAATTATAGTTTTATTTTTGGCAAAACCATTTTTAGCTGTGAGTCGAGGCACAGCAAGGTCAACAAGGCGACCAAATAAAAAACACCTCCATCGGGTTACGCCAGAAATAAGATAAATATTATAATATTATAAAATATTCACCAAAAAACTCCATCAAGATGATGACTGAAAAGACGATTCAGTTGTTGAAGGAGCAAGCAACGCTAACAGAAGAAATACAGCGGTTAATAACAAAACAGGCAAGTTTACCAAGCATAGAGAAACTGGCAGAGAAGTTTACTGCCAATCATACATTGCTGGTAAGAATTGGAGTTGTGGATCATATATATTTTAATGAAAGAAAGTATGATACCACAATGGCTAGCATAAAGGCTTACAGAGAGTCTACGTTGAAGGTCGAAATGTCCGACCGACCTAGCTCATCTAAAGTAACTGATGAGCAAAGGGACGCAGGCAAGGTAGCTACAAGCAGCCATCCTAAGTCATCAAAAGTACCTGATGACGAAGAGAGTTCAATAAAATCCATCAAGGCATCAGAAGTGCATGATGACCGAATGGAAGTCAACTCACAAAGGAGCTCCAGTCCTGTAGAATAATGGGTAGATCTCGTAGAAAGAAGAGCTGATCGAGTAAGGCAACAAATGTGCCAAGTCAAGGACAGCTTAGAAAAGCAAAACATAACGGATCTATTAAGGGATCAAGCTATGTTAAAGAGCTATTGGTCCTCAGTGGAGGACACCCTAGCGAAATTAGAGGGCAAATACATAAAATATGCATTTGGCCAAGATGAGATGGATATTCTCAAAGCGGAAGTCGCTGGCCTAGATGTAGTCATTGGTGAAAGAGTCAAGGAGCTAAACGACACAAAGCTGGATGTGCCAGAGCTACCGAAATTTGATCTTCCAAATTTCATAGCAACGTAAAGGATTGGGCAACATTTTACGAGCTATTCTCAGAAATGATCGATGGCAGAAATGATCTCAGTGACACAAGAAAACTGGGCTATCTAAAGGCATGCCTAAAAGGAGAGGCTAAAATGGTAGTCGGCCATCTGCTGATAGGATCAGCGGCATGCTATAAATCAGCATGGCAACTAATATGCAAGCGCTATGACAACAGTCGCAAAATATTTTCGGACCACTTCAATAAATTAATAGAACTTAATTACCTGAAGCCCGTTTGCGAAGAAAGTCTACGCAACTTCTTGGATACATCCATGGAGAGCATTTACATCATTCGCGAAAAAGCCAAGATTACCCATGAAACAGATGTAATATTTGCAGAAATACTGCTGCGTAGATTCTCATTAACTTATAACTTTATGAGCAGCACGTGAAAAAGGCAAAAACGATCCAATCATTAAAAGACGTTCTGGAATTTATTGAGCAACAACATAGTTCAATAAACTCGGTACAAAGAAACGTCTACCAAAAACCAACAGCGAGAGCACAGTGCAAAAAGTGCATATTTTGTTCAAAGGAGGGTCACGAAATTAGCAAATGTCTTAAATTCAGAGGCGAATCGATTACAAAGCGAAGAGACTTTGTTAATAAAAAGGCCTTATGTTTCCGGTGTTTTGGACAACATAACGCTAAAGACTGCAAAAAGGATTGGAAATGTAATCGTTGCAATAAAAGCCACAATAATCTGCTGCACGAAGATATAAAAACGGGAAGTGTCTCTAGCAACTCCCTTAAAAATAGTTCAGCGCAAGACACGCTTTTGGCTACAGCACTCATAAGAGTCAGAAATTCAAAAGGCGATTATGAACAGCTGAGGGCTATAATTGATGGTGGCTCTCAGAAAACGCTGATTTCGGAGGAATCGGCTCAGAGTTTGAACCTACAACGAGTGATAAACACTGTGGAAGTTCAAGGAATCTTCTCAGAAGGCAAAGAAGTTTCGAAAAACAAGGTATGTCTTCATATCAAGCCCAGAATGGGGGGCACTTTTAACGCAGCCGTTGAAGCTTTAGTGCTTCCCAAACTCCAAAGAGCTCTACCGAGCAAAAAATTCGACATCGATATTAGAAAAGATTGGAAACAATGCGATCTAGCGGATCCAGAGTTCAACAAGCCAAGCAGAATCGACGTCATAATTGGAGTGGACCTCTTACCCAAAATAATGATAGGAAGGGTCAAAACAGTTGATGGAATGACGGGCAAAAAAACCAAACTGAGGTGGATTGTTTCCGGTAACATATCCAGAGCATCCAAGAAGAAGATTGTAAGCGCAACTACAACTATACATCTGGACGACCTTGAACGCTTCAGGGAATTCGACGGCGACAACAGCATCAAAAAAGAACAGAATTATGAGTGCAATAACAATTTTTAAACAAACGACAACGGTGCAGCCGGACGGCAGGTTAGTGGTCGCAATTCCATTCCGTAATGGTTTTGAGTTGGGTAACTCACGCGAGCAGGCTCTAGCAAGTCTTCTGCAAATAGAAAAGAAATTTAAAAGCAATCCGAATTTATTCAAACAAATATTCGACATTTATGCAGGAGTATCGGGAGCTGAAGCATATGAAACCGGCAAATTCAATTGGCGAAGGCAAATATTATGTACCGCATCATGCAGTAATCAGGCCTAATAGTTTGACAACCAAACCTAGAGTTTTATTCGATGCTTCAGCAAAGACTAGCAACGGCGTCAGCCTCAATGAGGCAATGTTGGTTGGTCCTAAAATTCAAAGCGACATTTACGACACGCTAATGAAATGGCGGCAATGGAAGTTTGTCATGACTGCTGATATTGAGAAAATGTATCGCCAGATTAAAATTAAAAAAGAGCATCAAGAGTACCAGTATATACTGTGGAGAGATGATCCCAAGTTGCCAGTACAGGAGTTTAAATTGGCCACGGTAACCTATGGGACATCAGCGGCACCATTCCTAGCAGTACGTTGCCTTCAAGAAATTGCAGAACAATACTGCCAAGATGACGAGTGTACGGCGGAAGTCATAAAAAATGATTTCTACATGGATGATCTGATCAGTGGAGACCATACTGTTCAGGCCTGCATTCAAAAACAAAATAATGTAAGGCAAATTTTGGAGAAAGCTGGTATGCATTTTGCGAAAATGGGTATCGAACGATGAAAGGATTATTGGCGAAATCACAGGCTACAATCTCACCGAGAAAATAACAATAAAAGAAGACGAATCAGTCAAAACGCTGGGTCTACAATGGGATCCCAAAAAAGATGTGTTCTCCTTTTCATTGGAATGGCCAAGACAAACCCGAAATTGCCAAGAACGAGGTAGTTAAATTACAACAGCTGGTGGATTTCGGACACGAAATTAAGTTATTAAAAAACAAAAAACCACTGGATACCAAAAGTAAGCTACAAGCACTCTACCCGTTTTTGGATAAGAATGGAATTCTTCGAGTGGGAGGCCGACTGCTAAATGCAATACTTCCTTACTGTGTAAAGCATCCAACTATTTTAGGAAACTCGCACCTTGCTTTGCTTATAGCAACGGATGCTCACAAAACAACTTTACATGGAGGTCTAAAGCTGATGAAAAATTACATTCAGCGCAATTACTGGATATTTGACATATTGGGGGCGAGGCCAAAAATCTTATAAAGGATACATCTGTGTATTCGTATGTATGGCGACAAAGGCTATACACTTGGAAGCCGTTAGTGACCTTTCATCAGAGAGGTTGTTCATGGAAGCATTACATCGTTTCTTCGCCAGGCGCAGCAAAAGTCAAAACCTGTACTCTGACAATGGTACAAACTTTGTAGGTGCTTCTAGAATTTTAGACAGGGAACTGGCAGCTGCAATAAAAAACAACAATGAAGTGGCCCCAGTACTTGCCCAAGAAGGTGTAACTTGGCATTTTATTCCGCCGGCGAGCCCCCACATGGGAGGTATTTGGGAGGCTGGAGTTAAATCTGTTAAGAACCATCTTAAACGCGTAATTGGAGACAATAGCTTTACATTTGAAGAGCTGACTACGCTGCTATGTCAAATAGAGGTGGTGCTGAATTCTCGACTGCTAATCGCTTTATGTAGTGATACCGAAGGGGAAGACGTGCTAACACCTGGACATCTTCTGGTTGGGAGGCCTCTGATTGGAGTACCAGAACCGCAGTGTTCTAATTCGAAAGTTGGATCTCTTGATAGATGGAG